>JAJJMC010013954.1:1470306-1751024 GCA_023531435.1 Papaver californicum | reverse complement strand
AGTTTCCGGCGACTCCAAAAACGATTTTCTAGGCTTCTCCTCTTTTTCATCGGCTTCTCTTGGTATTTATAGGTTATACAAACCCTAGGGAGAGTTCTAAACCTAATAGAACTCCCCAAAACTCTCCAAAATTCTCCCATATCCGAATCAAAGAATGACTCATTTTTCCGTCCAAATTCACTCCGGGAGCCACTTTTTCCGGCTAAAAACGTGTAGAATTGGTTGTGTGGGTCTTGTATGGATATCTTCTAACTTGTGGGACACTTAGAATCGCAAATCAACACAAAAATTACGTGAAAATAGTTCACAGCAGCTTCTCACGGGATGAACCCGTGTTCCCGATGAGTTGGGCCGATTCGACTCGCTGAGTTGGCCGATCCGACTCGTTCCGATCCTGGGGTGCCCCTTATCCAAGTTGGGGTGCCAATAACACTTTTTTGAGCCAATTTTTCCACAAATCTTTATTCTTCTAATGTACCTACAAAAGCATAAAAACACGTAATAAGTGCAGAATCGAATACTAACTCAATAGAAATTAAGGTGCAAATTAGACACTAAAATGTGTCTATCAAAAGGCACATGCCAGGGTTTCTCACAAGATTTTCTTACCAGCTCTACACCTAAGCTATTATGTACTTCAGTTCCATAACTATGAAAAAAAGTGCTTATGGGTGATGAATGGGGCAATGCGTCCTTCACGAAAGTTGTTTTTATATGTCTCTGCTACAACATACTGAAAGGGCGTGTCAAACGGATACACGAGTTAAGAGATATGGCTCTTACACTAGTATCTACAAAATCTAAAAATTTACACGGGATTACTAATCACGGATGTTCACGTATGATTGATCAACTTAGAAAACTCCAAATTAATTTATTATTGCTTCATATGATATCTTAGCCTCCTGGCTTCAAAATTTGGGGCCGAATGCATCAATCCGAGTTTGTATGAGGATTATATAGCCTTTTCCGTGGAAACTATACATGTCTGAATTTCCTGACGAGGAGTCTTCACAACAAGTTTCAGTTCATACAAGCTTGTATGTACTTCTTCAACTTATTTGAAGACTCATATACATAAACACGAATTCGAAGACTTATCCATGGTCGTCATATAAATGCGAACCAAATCAATATCATCCTTTTTTTTCTTGTTGACAAACACCTCCATACTGTTCGACACCAGGGGACTTAATCTCATTGGAAAGATCAATTCAACTTTAGAATCAAGTCAACAACACTCAATTCCAGCACTAACGATAACAAGGAATAATCAGTAGAGGTTCTTCATATAAAGGTCATCATACAACCAGAAAACTTACTCCTTTTATTGATCACATATAGAGTGGGACTACACCACTGCTTCAACTTGCTTCAACAACACCTGACTACCAATTGAAGACAAAAAGTAGATTCAAGGTCGCCCTCACAAGAAGCAAGCAATGTTGCCAACATCAAAAGGAGTGTGAGTAAGTACTCACGGCAATAAAATAAAATAATAAATCACGTGAGCAGTTCACGTAAAATAAAGGGGGTTTAGTCGAAACCCTAATTTACATGGTCGTGGAAGTTAATGGAAGGAGAAAAAGACTTGGTTCTCATTGCTAGAGGGCAAACAAGGAATAAGCGACTACACCTTTCATGATTAAACTCTCGAATACGAGAAGAGCGCGGACTCTACAGTGTTCGTTCAGTAACATACGGTTTTATCTTTTCCAACTACTAAGCTTGCGTTGGTTTCTTCCAATTTGTTTGACTGGTTTGCTCACACGTCCATCAACTTCATCAAACTTGTACAACTAGTTTTTGCTACTTACACGTTCAACATCAATCAAAGCTTGTCTTTCTTCATAACAAAAACTTGGACGTCACACACACCTAAATAAAAAAAAAAATCACGTGAATTATATAAAATATTTACGTTTGATAAAACCCTAGCTTACCCAGCTACAACGACTAATGATGGAGAGGATATATTTGTGCAACTGAAGTTGATTAATAACGCCTCCAACAAAACTAGGGTTATGAAGACTAGTGTTATTAATATTATCACCAGCAACGAAGGTGATAGTAGGAGTGTTGCTAACAATAATCACCAAGAGGGAGCTTTTGTACCTGCAAGAAGAGTTGTTAGTGCAAACAACAAAAAAAGAAGAAAATACGAGTGGCTCTTACCTGATAGCAGCGACCAAGGTGGCAGAGACGTGGGAGTGCTAAAAAGAGAAACAACTATCATTGTTTAGCAAGAGGAAGGAGTAAGAGAGCTTAATTAAAAAAAATGCTTATTTTATCTATTATTGAGGATTAGTAGATAAAATAACGAAGCGTGAGACTCCTGCTAGAAGACTATAGCCTACATTCCCCTTCTCCCTATCACGTAGAGACCAAAGTTGGGTACTCTTCCTCTCTTTCCGTGTCGGCACCAAAACAAAAGAGAAGACTTACTCTCACCACTTGATGTTGAACGAAACTCCAACTCGTTCGTCCTGCTTTAAAGCTATATTCGTCTGCCTTTATACCAACCAAGCTCCAGACTGTTTGCCTATTACCAAGTCATGTTTATTATATTGTATAACAAGTCAACGCTTATTCGTCCAAACTATGCTTGTCTGACCAATTCCAAGTCCTACTTTAACCATCCAACTACATATATCTTTTGTATGAGGCTTCACATACAATTTTTCATGCTCAGCAAGATACACCTATTTTTACAAAATAAACACGTCGATGCAAAATTGACTAAGATGGACACACTGCTCCTCAGACACAAATAAATACATATTCATCTTATTCTAGCATGCTAGACTCGTCATTTAGTCAAGCAGGACACATTTATTTTATTTTAGTCGGCTAAACTCATAAGCTAGTCAAGCAAGACATATCACATTTATTTTATTCTGCTAGACTCATCCGCTAGTCAAACAAGACATATTTCTTCTAGTCCGCTAGACTCATTAGCTAGTAAAGCCGGACAAGTCTTCGGTCAAGAAACCCATTGAGCAGGTCTCAATCGACTTAACATTAGTATTGTTTAATACTACAATAATACACGAGATATCAAATGTTACAAATGGGGGGATATTAATTAGGGTTTTGGTCTAGCGGTCTACGGCATGTGGTGCAACAGTATGCCCACTAAAGAGAAGTTCTGGAAAGATCGATAGTAGTTGAGTAAAGGATTCGGAGGTTGAGCAACTAACTATTCAACCTTAATCAAAGTGGAGAGCAGTTGTCAACACCTTCTCCACCTTCTCAACTTCACCACTACTCAATTATCGACAGTTTCTTCCAGAAAATAGGTCAAGTGGTTACAATAGCTATAATATACATAGATGTTCAATCTACGGAACAAAAAAAAAATCCAATACAAGTCTAAAACAAGTTTTTCAAGCCTGAAACAACACACGAAAATAGAACAACTTTCAAGTCTGAAACATGACAACAAGTTTACTCTAAAACAAAGTAATTTAAGTTAATTAACCTTGATCATTCAACTTTCTTCTCAGAAGACTTGTTCATAGATATTCACACCAACTACATCCTACAGAGTCTGATACTATGACCTCATTTTTCTCTCGCTTCCCTCCCTAAGACCAACCCTTCTCCTTCTCATTTTTTGACTGAAGCAAGACTGGAACGTCCATTGTTTGGTTTAGGCCAGGATTGTATAAATTGATTTCTCGAATCTAAACAAAATGCTTCAACAAAAAAAAATGTTTTAGGGATTGACGAATTGTCACCTTCTTACCCTATTTTCCCAAAATAGCCTTCAATTTGTTTTTCCCCACAAACAACAATTCATATTGATATTTTCACTACACAAACCAAAGAATATAATCTGCACAATAGATATTAATATGTTTTCTGCAGTACCCCTAAGAAACTAGTTTAGTGGATATCTCACATCAAAAGAGCATGTTATCTATAAAAAAAAAACTTGTTTAGATGATGGAGATTAGGGGTCAATGCTAACCTTGGTAAATGAACTTCAAAGACATGAGCATATGACTGAATGACTTTCCAAGGATGACCAATTTGAATGTCTAGTACAAGCAAGGCTTGATACACAGTGATTAACAGTTCCGGATCCATCAAAAGAATTTCTTCACGACGTTCTGACATAAACTTCATTACCCGTAGCATATACGAAAAATAAAATAAAAAAAACAACAAACATATTATACATAGTGTGAAAAATAAAAATATATACTAGAAGTAGATTGGTGGAGCATACTTAAAAAAAATAGCATATATATACTTGTATTGTTTTATGAAACTTATAAAAACCTGATTGTGTCAGAGAGAGCGCAGGGAGGTAACTTCTTGTCGTGGTGAATCCAATTATTAAAAGACTCGGCAATGCTTGAAGAAGTCTGACCATACCTACAGCCTGGGAAGTATGCACTAGACCATTTTTCCTAGGAATGTTACGATAGTATTCAGCAACCCGAGGCATTCCTAGATAAGCCATTTCTTGAAGACCTTCTTCGTATCTTGCTGGAGAAAGCGCATATGTTGATTTTTGGAAAAATTTCATCACTTAAGTTCCTTTTCAAGTGGAAAAAAAATAACTATAACAAGAATCAGGGAAAACTTCAGGAAATATATTCAACAAAACTTCACCACGGTCAGCCAAAAAGGTGATGCGACGATGGTCCACAACTTTTTTAAGATTGACCATAAACCAATTCCAATTATCATTATCTTCGCCAGGAACTAATGCATATGCAAAAGGATAAAAACCTGGGAAAAAAATATAAAGCCCATATCAATATGTACTGCATGTCTGCAACTTCATATTATGATACACCTACAGTGTATATGAATATGTACTTTATGTATGATATGTATGATCCTACAATATATATTGATATGTACTAGAAAAAATATACTACATTTCTCTTTGCACTGGTACATAAAAAATAGTACATATCAAATATGTACCATATAAAAAAGTTACCTTGATTGTAGTTAAGATATGTTACGGCCATTAGACCTCCTTTAAACCTCCCAGTAAGAAATGCCGCATCACAAAATATCATTGGACGATAAAATTTATAACCCTCTCTACAAGATCCAAAGCAAATAAAAAGCTTGTTGAATCTTTTTGTTAGTCGTTGAAGTCAAAATCAATATAAGACTGATAACTGCATAATTCATATGATTTTAGTATCAAATCCATACTAAAATTTGATATAATTTTTTCATATTACTTGCTATTACATTTCTTTTCTATCTTATGTCTTATATTAGGTGAATCATCCGAAATCAAGGAAATTGCTACAAAAGTGCTAAGGAAATAGAGTCTACAAATAAATACCAATGGAAGTTGTTCAAACCCAGAATTCTTAACCTCTATCTTGAAGAGAACTGAAAGAAGAAGATAACACAAAATAATGAGGTCGTTCCGACATCAGACGAAAAAGTTATGGGAAAAACAAGTTTGGAAGATTTGAGTCTACGGAGAAAGGTTCGGCTAATAATCATTCGGTTCAAAAAATAGTCGAACCTGGAGCTTAAAAAGTAAGTTTTTCAATAAATCTACAGAGAGATGTTCGACTATAAATTGATTTTATGATAGTAGCCGAACCTAGGAATGAGTTTTGAACAAAGTGACCATAGAAAGGTTCGACCAATAAGGCAAACAGGATAGTAACCGAACTTTAGAGTGTCTTTTCAATGAAAAATAAGAGTGTACAGAGAGAAGTTCGGCCACTAATTCAAATCCTATTAGTAGCCGAATCTGACACTTGTTTGGAACAAATAAAGGCTGTCAGGTTCGGCTAGTAATCCATAGACAATAGTATTCGAACCTGACACTGTTCTAAGATGTTTTTAATACGTTTTTGACTCTATTTTGGGTAGAACATGGGCCCGAAGGATTCTAAGCCCTAGATATCATGAGAACTATATAAGAAGACTCTCAAGACATTAAGAAAACATTTTTTACATTACTTTGCAAGTCTTGGAGGAGAGAAAACACACAAGGGAAAAAGCTAGGGTTTGGAGCGGTTTCACCATCGCAACGAATTCTTTACTCTTATGTATAACATGGATGCTTCTACATCCATGACTAGATAAAAACCTAGTTGATTTTTTTTAGGTTTATTTTTGGTTTTTAACTATCTTTTCTAGATTACTTTTGATTTAAGGTACTTGATCTTTGACATCTAAGCGTTGGGATTACCCGAGGTACGGAATTCAAAATCGCAAGGGGACAGTACTACAAGAACCTCAATTTATGCTACAAGATCCACCTCTGAAAGAGATGGGTGGTCCTCAACCTCTGGAGAAGAAGCTACGACAGTTGATTGATACAATACTTTTATGAAGGATTACTTCTGGAACAAAGGAATTTGATTGATGCAACCGCTGGTGGTTCACTTACTGAAAATACAATCTCGCGGGCTACTAGTTTGATTGAGAGTATGGCATCGAGTGCTTAACAGTCTTACACAAGAAACGACTCAAGTATCAGAAGAGTCAATGAGATGTGAGATGTCTCACATGTAGAGCAACTGATGGGTAATGTGGAAAAGATGGTCCAACGGATAGCTTCTGCAGTTGTTCCTACATACGAAGACGATGTTGAGGTGAGTGCTATATTTTCTAATCAAAGGCCAAGGTATGATCCTTATTCTAATACCTACAATCCCGGTTGGAAAGATCATCCAAATTTCAGTTATGTAAACAAGCAAGATGCAGCTCCTATGACACCATCTTATGGGAGACAGAGTAGTTTTCAACAACCACAATTCCAACCTCAGTCTCAACCTCAACAACAAACTTAGAACTCCAGTCTATAGGAGATGATGAAGGTTATAATGCAGAATCAGGAGGTAATTCTGAAGAATCAGGATATGGTGATAAAGGATATTCAAACTCAAGTGGAGACCGATGTGAATCTCCTGAAGGTACAAGCATCACAACCTATTGTGAACCCAAGAGAGCATGTCAACGTTTTAACTCTAAGGAGTGGAAGGCAAGTTGAAGAACCACAATAACAAGAGAAGGTTAGTGGTGACTTAGAAAAGGAAGTAGAGAAAGAAACAGTGCCAAAGGAAAAGCCAATCTCAACTGGCCAACCTAAGGACACGGTTCCTACCTGTACCACACCACCTCCTTTTCCTAGTCGTTTTGCTAAGTCCAAGAAAAAAGCTCAAGATAAGGAGATCATGGATATCTTCAAGAAGGTACAAATCAACATCCCATTTATTGAAGTCATCAAAAATATGCATAGATATGCCAAGTTTCTGAAGGATTTGTGTCCAAAGAAGGATAGGTTGATTCCTAATGAAGTCACTAAGGTGGGCAAGAGTGCTACAGATATGTTGTTGAACAAGATGCCTACAAAGTGTACGGATCATGTAGGTTTTACGGTGCCAATTACTATTGGTACTAAGAGGTTTAAGCGTGTTCTACTTGATTTGGGAGTTTTTATAAGTGTTATGTCAGTCGATATTTATGGTTATTTGAATCTTGGACCTTTAAAGAGATTACTATTCAATTAGCAAACAAGTTTAACATATATCCTAAGGGACTCGTGGAGGGTGTGTTATTTTAAGTGAATGATTTAATCATTCTGGTTGATTTCTATATTATGGATATGCAAAATGGAGAAAAAAGTTCACCAACTTCGTTATTACTTGGGATACCGTTTATGAAAACTGCAAAGACGAAGATTGATGTTGATAGTGGTACACTCACTATGGAATTTGATAAGGAGATTATTCGCTTCAACATATTTTAAGCCATGCGTTATCCTAGTGATGTTCACTCCGTTTTCTCTATCGATGTTATTGGTTCGCTAGCACAATAAATGTTTCATTTGAACAGTGAAGATGAACTTGGAGATATGTTGTGTAATAGCATTGTATTAGACGTCTAGCCGAACTTAGACGTTGACTTAGACAAAGAGCTAGTAGAGATGTGTGGTGCCTTAAAGGAATTACAAGAAGCTAAAACGGGTAATATTTCCTATATTTCCTTACCCGTAATTGATGAGGTTCCTTTACCTTCTATTGTGCAAGCACCTAAACTAGAATTGAAGCCTCTTCCATATCACTTAAAGTATGCTTACTTGGGTGATAAATAAGAGCTTCTGGTGATCATTGCAAAGAACCTCACTTCCATACAAGAAGAACGCTTGATTAGGATTTTGAAATAGCAAAAAACGGCCATTGGTTGGACGATTGTTGACATCAAAGGCATTATCCCATCAATGTGCATGTATATAATCCTAATGGAATACGATTCCAAGCCAGTACGTAATGCTCAGCGTAGGCTTAACCCCCAATTATGGATTTTGTAAAGAAAGAAATCCTCAAATTGCTAAGTGTGGGGGTGATTTACTCAATTTATGACAACAGATGGGTTAGTCCGGTACAAGTGGTACCAAACAAGTTTAGTATTACCGTTGTCAAAAATCAAGATGCCAAACTTGTTCCTACACGAGTTCAAACAGGATGGAGAGTATGCATATAATACATAAAGCTTAATTCTGCTACATGAAAGGATCATTTTCCTTTGCCTTTCATTGGTCAGATGTTAGAGAGGTTGTCGGGATATTCACATTATTGCTTTTTGAACGATTGTTCGGGCTATGGTCATATTGTTATTGCACCAGAAGATCAAGAGAATACTACTTTTACTTGTCCTTTTGGTACATTCACATATAGAAGAATGTTGTTTGGTCTTTGCAATGCACCCGCCACTTTTTGGAGATGTATGGTTAGTATATTCTTTGACTATGTGGAACGCAGCAGTGAGGTATTTATGGATGATTTTAGTGTTTATGGCGATTCATTTGATATTTGCTTAGAAAATCTTGAACTTGTGCTTAAAAGATGCATAAACACTAATCTTGTTCTAAACTTGGAGAAATGTCACTTTATGATTAACCATGGTATATTTCTCGGTCACATTGTGTCCTCTCGAGGGCTCGAAGTAGACAAAGCAAAGATAAACCTAATAAGAAACTTACAATATCCCACTTCGATGAGGGAGATTCGCCCGTTTCTTGGTCATGCAGGTTTTTACAGAAGGTTTATCAAGGATTTCTCCAAAATCTCAATGTCGATGTGCAAATTATTGTAAAAAGAGGCTACCTTGAACTTTGACTAGGAGTGCAAGGATTCCTTTGATATATTAAAAGAATTGTTGACAATTGCACCAATTATCAAGTCACCAATTATGTGTGATGCGAGTGACTATACAGTTGGAGTCATTTTGGGTCAAAGGGTGGACAAATTGTCCCACGTAATTTACTATGCATCTAGGATCCTAAACGATGCAGAAATAAACTATTATACATTTATACCACGGAGAAAGAGTTCTTTGTTATAGTTTTTATACTAGAAAAATTTAGATCATACTTGGTGGGAGTTGGTTGTATATTATGATCATGCAGCATTTTGGTACCTACTAAAGAATAAAGAAGCTAAGCCTAGACTTATACGCTGGATTCTGTTATTGCAAGAATTTGACATAAAAATTAGAGACAAGAAAGGTGTTGAGAATACAGTTGCAGATCATCTTAGTAGACTTGTTGTTTCTGAAGAAGAACTTCCCTTACAAGATCGTTTTCCAGATGAACAAATTTTGCCACTAGAAGAATCAACACCTTGTTATGCTGATATAGTGAACTACTTGGTTATGAGGCAAGTACCTAGTATAATGTCTAGTTTTCAAAAGCTAAAGCTTAAGAAGATAGCCAAGCAGTATGTGTGGGATGAGCCCTACTTGTGGAAATATTGTGCTGATCAGATTATCTGCATGTGCGTACCTAACTCTGAATTTCAATCCATCCTATCTTTTTGTCATTCTTATGCATGTGGTGGTCACTTTGGTTATAAACGTATCGCTCTTAAAGTCTTTGAGAGTGACTTTTATTGTTCCACTTTATTTGAGGATGCATATATTTTTTGTAAATCTTGTGATAGATGTCAACGAACGGGCAATCTAGGTGCTCGAAATCAAATACCACTCACACAGATTCTTGTTGTTGAAACATTCGATGTATGGGGAACTGATTTTATGGGCCTTTTTGTCAAGGTCCCGGTAAGTTAAGGTCCCGATGAAGTGGACCATTTATGGTTACTTATGTTTTTCCTTATGGTGCAGTGGAGGTTACTAGTCTCACGGCAGGATTTTTTTTTAAAGTAAACAACCATAGGTTGAAGCGATATTATGAAAATTTCCCTATGGAGAACGTGGATGTAATTGAACTTCAGGATTTTCTCCCTATGGAGGAGTAATTTTGGGCGAGTTGAGAGTCGGGCTGAAGAATTTAACCCAAGCGTTGAATGGGAGGCAACCCATTGGTTTTATATTTCAATCTTTATATTTTGATTTTTATTAGTTTTGCATATTATATTTGAAATTTTCACATCTTGATTTTACACTGGAATAGTCAATTTACATTGAGGACAATTGTAAAGTTTAAGTGTAGGGGAGTGGTTAAGCATATAGATTTTTAGTATTCACTTTTATAAGTAGAATTTTGAACTTTTTGTACATATTTGCATGAAAACCTCCAACTTTTAGAGATTTTAGAGTCACTTTATATACTTTTAACTAAGATTACATACGAATTTCTCACTAAAACAACTGAATTTAAAAGTATTCGAGAACTATATTCGAGATGCTTAGTTGTTGAGAGGCTAGATCTGACAAAAAGGGACTTAAACCGCCGATGGAAAATTAGTTGCAAAAAGAATACAATATTAGAGAAGTTGATCATTCAATACCCATGAGTGAGGCATCAAACCTTCAATTCTTTGTACCTGTCTAAATTGTCCGTTTAGAGGGTTTCATCGGCGCAAGCTCCGGGTAGAATGATGAGCTACCTAACTTCACACCAATTTCATCAATACTTTTTGATCTCTTGAGTGCTATTATATCAATCACGAAGGTGTTATCAGAATTGCTGACTCTATCTTATAATCTTGTTTGTAGTTGGCACCATTCTCTCGATAACAACAGGTTCATAGAAACACTACATCATCAACAAGCGGAGCATCAAAATTCATGAGGAAAGTTGAAGACATTCAAGGTTTACAAGCAATACTACAAGAAAGAGAAAAAATCATATTCAAGTAAAGCACAAATACAATGAGCAGAATTATATATACATGTTGAAGAATTATGTACAAGAGCGAAGGAAGTCAAAAGATGAGAGTTAGTGAAGTTCATGATATCGAGATAATAAAAGTTGTGAAGAATCAAGTGGTAAAGTCCTTATCCCACGGCCATAGTAGTTTCATTGTTCATTTTATTTTATTTACCAGGTTGTATTTTATTTTGAGTTGATAAAACGAAAAAAAAAAAAATTATTGTTTTAGTTTGTATTTCATTCAATAAGGTCGTGGGGAATAAAAATCTATAAAAAAGTTCCAAGATACAAGAATTTGAGGGGAAAAGTTACAATTGTCAAGTTTCTACGAAGTTCAAGAGTTCATCATCAACAATTGAAGACCGAAAACTGAAGACGTTTCTATTGGATGTTGTGAGAATGGTGTTGATTGTGAATCGAGTGAGAAAGTAAATAAGCGTTCCAATCCTCACATATTGGTTGATTTCCTTTCTTAGATATCATCATAGAAAAAAAGGGGTTCTTTTTCGTCCCACGTTATATGGGATAACATTTTCATATAATTCGGTATGTTACTTTTACTTCCCACCATTCAATATGTGCAAGATTTCTATCTTCATTCCTTCCTGCACATGAGAACCATAAAGTGCGTCTTATGAGTGCAATTTCACAACTCTATTTGTTGTTACTAATGTTTTTTCTCATGGTGCAGTTGAGATTACGAGTATGAAAACATGAATAATTTCCAAAGTCAACGGTCATAGATTGAAGCCTTATTACGAAAAACTTCCCTACAAAGTATGTGGACGTGATTAGATTTGAAGATTGACTCCCTATGGAGGAGTAATACGGGCAAGTAGAGAGTCAGGCTGACGACTTTTAACCAAGCGCCGAATGGGAGCAACCCATTGGTTTTGTATTTCTATCTTTATCTTTTGTTATTTATTAGTTTTTCATAACATGTTAGGATTTAACATCTTGATTTTACATTGGAGGAGTCAATTTACATTGAGGAAAATGTAAAGTTTAATTGTGGGGGAGTGATTAAGCATATAGAGTTTTTAGTCTTTACTTTTATAAGTAGAATTTTTATAACTTTTTGTACATATTTACATGAAAACCTCCAACTTTTAGAGATTTTAGAGTCACTTAGTATACTTCTAGCTAAGTCTACATACGAAGTTCTTACCGAAATAACTGAACATAAAGGTATTAGAGAACTATATTCTGGTTGCTTAGTTGTTGAAAGGCTAGAGATGACAAAAAGGGACTTAAATCGCTGGTCGTGAATTAGGTGCAGAAAGAATACAATATTAGATAAGATGATCATTCAATACCCATGAGTGAGGCACCAAACCTTCAATTTTAAAGTGTTTCATCTGCGCAAACTCCGGTTAGAATGATGAGCTACCCAACCTCGCAGTAATTTCAGCACTACTTTTTGATCTCTTGAGCGCTATTTCTATAAATCATGAGGATATCATCAAAATTGCTAACTCTATCTTGTAGTCTTGTTTACAGTTGACACCATTCTCTCGACAATAACAGATTCATAGAAACACTACACCATCAACAAGCGGAGCATCAAAAATCATGAGGAAAGTTGAAAAAGTTCAAGGTTTACAAGCAATAGTACAAGAAAGAGTAAATTTCATATTGAAGTAAAGCAAAAATACAATGAGTGAAATTATATATACATGTTGAAGACTTATGTACAAAAGCGAAAGAAATCAAAAGATGAGAGTTAGTGAAGCTCATGATATCGAGACGATACAAGTTGTGAAAAATCAAGTGGTAAAGTTATTATCCCACGACCATAGTAGTTCATCATTTTATTTATTTTTCTGTTTGTATTTTAAGTACAAAAACAAAACAAAAAATAATCAAAAAATAATAATAATAAAATAAAATAATGTTAATCATTGCTTTAGTGTGTATTTCCTTTTATTTTCATTCAATAAGTCCATGGGAAAGAAGAAATTTATAAATAAATTTCAAACAACAAGGAATTAAAAAAAAAGTTATAATTGTCAAGGTTCTACGAAGTTCAAGAGTTCATCATCAATAGTTGAAGACCAAAGACAAAAGACGTTTCTATTGGATGATGTGAGAGTGGTGTTGATTATAGATCGGGTAAGAAGTTAAGTAAGTGTTCCCATCCTCGCATAGTGATTTATTTTCTTTCTTAAAGGTCATCAGAAAAAAAAGTTCTTTTTCATCCCACACTCATGGGATAGCATCTTCATAATTCGAAAGGTTACTTTTCATTCTCACTATTCAAAGTGTGCAGGTTTCTATCTTCACTCTTGCTTGCACGCATGAGAACCATAAAATGCGTCTTTTGAGTGTCAATTTTATAAAATCTTGTTGGTGAGGAAGAAATCATTCGATCGCTCTCGAACCTGGATTCTTTCATATGGTGGTTTTCTCCTAACTCAAGAGTTAAGCATGAGAATAATGTTCTTTATACTTCTAACTTTTTATTGTTACTGTACATAAACTTTATATCTTCGTAGCCCTTTGGATGCATGTGCTCTGAAATGTTTGAAAGTTAGAATTTAGGTTTTGTGGGTATACCTCTTGTAAACCCTCACGAGACTATAACTCGTCCACTAGGGACACCTATGGGTTTAAAGACTTGTTGCACATGCTAAGTGTAATTGTTTCCTCGATGAAATGGAGTTGTTGTATTTTAATTTAGTTTATGATGGTTTAGATAGTAGTTTGCTCGAGGACTAGCAAAATCTAAGTATGGGTAAATTTGATAAGTGCATAATTCACATAATTTTAGTGTCAAATCCATACTAATATTTGATATAATTCTTGCATATTACTTGTTATTACGTTTTTTTCTATCTTATGTCTTATATTAGGTGAATCATCCGAAATCAAGGAAATTGATACAAAAGTGCTAAGGAAATGGAGTCTACAAATGAAGACCACTTGGAAGTTATTCAAACCCAGAATTCCTTACCTCTATCTTGAGTATACTTGAAAGACGAATCTAACAAAAAATAATAATGAGGTCATTCCGACATCGGACGAAGAAGTTATGGGAAAAACAAGTTTGGAAGATTTGAGTCTACAAAGAAAGGTTCGACTGATAATCATTTGGTTCAAATAGTAGCCGAACCTGGAGCTTAAAAATCAAGTTTTTCATCAATTCTACAGAGAGATGTTTGGATAAAAATTGATTTTATGATATTAGCCGAACCTAGGAATGAGTTTTGAACAAAGTGTCCAGAGAAAGGTTTGGCCAACAAGGAAAACAAGGATAATATCCGAACTTTGGAGTTTTTTCGATGAAAAACAAGAGTGTGCAGAGAGAGGTTCGGCCACTAAGTCAAATGCCATGAGTATCCGAACCTGACACTTTTCTGGAGAAAATAAAGGTTGTCAGGTTCGGCCAGTAATCCATACACAATAGTAGCCGAACCTGACACTGTTTTGGGATGCATTTAATACGTTTTGACTCTATTTTGGAAAGAACATGGGCTCGGAAGGATTCTAAGCCCTATATATAATGAGCATTATATAAGAAGACTCTCAAGAGACTAAGAAAAACACTTTTTACATTACTTTGCAAGTCTTGGGGGAGATAACAACACAAGGAGCAAAAGATTGGGTTCGGAGCGGTTTCACCATCGTAACGAATTCTTTATTCTTATGTATAACATGGATGATTCTACATCCATGGGTAGATAAAAACCTAATTGATTGAGGATGGATTATAAGTTCTAAACATGATTTGATTTGATATATGAATTTATTTTAAGTTCTTCACATGATTATTGTTTGTTTGTATTATGAGGAATGTTTATGATTGATTAATTGATTGTTCTAGGTGCCCAACTAAATCAGCTTCTTGATTTATATATTGCTAGTAGAGAATTAGGATATCCGTGTAATTGTTGAATAACTTCTACACACGTAGAACACGTGAGACCTTGCAGAGGGATTTTGTGGAGCTAACGCGTGTAGAGACAACACTAGAAAGTAGACCTTGCGCTAAGAGCCTAACTACTAGAATCAACCTATAAAGTCACAAAATATAAAGCATTTGGCCAAATTAAACTTAAAGGGCGCAACTTTTAGGTGGTTTAGACAAATAGAATCTGGTATTCGAACGCTTCGGTACCCAGTAACCTAAGGACTTTCGAGGAAAACACTGCTCTAGTTGTTATCCTACGGTTGCTAATAATTTGTGATAAATGAAGAATAAAGGAGTATATTAATTCAATGATTGCTTAGTAATGAAGAAGGATTCCTTGATCATATATCTTTTCATTACTTACAACCTAATTACTTTTAATTGTTTTGTTTACTTTCATTAAAACCTAAAACAAAACCCCTCTCTGTGACACTTTAAACAACTTGAACATATCGCTCCTGGTGGGAACGAACTTGACTTCCGTTATATTATTTTTTAATTGAGTGAAAATAAGATCACTAATTTGATTGTACCTCTGACATACATCAAAGACCCAGGGTTGGTTCCCCTAACAGCAATGACCCACCAAGCAAGATCAGTGTATGACTTTACATCGTCACCAAAAATCATTTGATGCAATAAGTCTAAAGCATGATATGCGTGGTGATACTTGATGTTGATCCCTCCCCAACTTTAATATAATCCATAATTTCTTACGGATTTATGAGAGGGTTGTTCTTGACACGCTCATGAACTAAATGATTTAAAAGATTCCTCGAAACAGTTGGACTCCTACACCTATACCCAGCACCACAAGTGTGCCTACCCACGTAATCATTTATCTTAAAAACATCCAAAGACCCAATGGCAGTCACATGAGGCATCCAAGAGCACCCCTTATTGCTGCATTTCACCATGAATCTCTCAAGGTCATTCTTTATGTTTACAACCTTATATCCAGTCTTCAAACAATATTTCTCACATGCTAACCGAACGACTTCAACACCACCAATGGAAGAACTAGTTTTTATTTTCAAAAATATTCTCCCAACCATCGGGAAAAAAAAACACTTGCAACCTCTTTACCATATTTCAAATATTTGTTCCTAACACTCACAACCAACTCAGCATTCTTGTCAACATCAACACATCTCGAAGAACTAGATGCACCAGATGAAACAACATCCACATGCAACTCAAAGAAATCTGAATTGTCCGGTAAAAGTAATTCAACAAGCCCTTGAAGTGATACATCAGCAAGAACAAGGACTTTCACTTCATTTTCAACATAATTAACAACAATAGTTGATGGAGTCAACCAGCTCCATGAATTACAGATAGTAAACTTCAAATTTTCCAAAGTCAAAGATAACGTAACCAAATATGCAATGTGGTGTTGCTTGTGGTATATGTGAGAGTAACAAAAGGTATTTAGATTAGAACCAACACCAGACATGTTGAACCTGTGGAAATGTGATACAAATAAAAACCAAATATATATTTTCAGATAATAGGAGTACAACATAATATGTACTGGTTTAGGAGTATCATAAATATTATAGATTCACACAAAACAAACAAATAAAAGCATATTATATGCAGTGCAAACAAATATGTACTGATTAAAAAATGGTATACCATATAGTACATATAACAAAAATAGCATACTGTAAAAATAGTACATATCAAAAAGCTTAGAAAAACAGTGTGTATTAATATGTATTGAAGAATCATTTAAAAAATCTAGGAAAAAAAATCATGAATTCCTGTAAAAATAAAAGAAAACCAAATCAAACATATTATCAAACTACATGTAAATAAACAGAATACGACGATCTAAAGAAAAAAATAGAACAATTACAAAAATCAGTTTCAAAAATCAACATAAACACTAAAATACAAACAAAAACGAGATCAATCATGCAATTGAACAGAACGTACATCATAGAAAAAAATAATCATCAGGATTTCAGTGTAAGAAAACAAACAAAATCATGAAACCGAGATGATTATCATGATTTCAGTTGAAAAAAATAAAAATAGAACATCAAAAAACATAACACCGGCAGAAGAACATCAAATTGAAACACAAAAGAGGATTACCTAGAAAAATACCTGGAGATTTGATATCGAAACCCTAAAAAGTAAAGAACACCAGCAGAATTAGAAAAAGATAATTTCGGACATGAGCTAAAGAAAAAAAAAAAGAAAGAAACAAAGATTTGATTTGAACTCTTCTTATATGTTTGTTGGAGAAAGGGTAAACTAGGAATATGTAAAAAGTATATCTCACTCATACGTGAGCAGGACCAGCAAGTAAAAAATTTGGTCTAAAAACTTGTTTTTGGACTAGCGACTAAAACCAGTTGGGTGGATGGACCACACGTTAAACGGGTCTTGTAAAATGGATTAATCTGGAATTCCTAGTTTCCGTATCAATACCGCGATAGGCAGTAGGTACCTACATGAGATCTACTTTTATATCAGTCTCATATATGGATTATGAACCTAAATTAAAAAAATAATTAAACAGAACATGAAATATATTAACAAATAACACTGGGAAAATAATACTCCTTCGGTTCCTTGTAAATTGAATTACTTGGTTTAAAATTTTGTTCCCTAAGAATTGAGTTATTTCATTAAACAAGGTAATATTTTTAAAATTATCTTTTTTATTAATTATTATTAGTATAAGAAATATAAATAATAGTCATGTTTATATTCGTTATGTATGTGCTTTAAAAAAAATTCAACGATATAAAGTTTACAAATATCCGTGACATAGTTTGAGAGACACGTTATTTCTAAATTTTACTATTTTATTATCCTAAGGGTATAATTATAAAAAAAAACTAAAAAAAATGTATCCTTTTCCTTCTTGCCTTAAGAATTATGCAAAATTGATTTAGCTAAATTTATGAGGAACAGAGGGAGTACATCATAATGTTTATAGCATCCATTAGACCTTTCTTAATTTTTACATTTCAAAAAATCATGTTATAAACAACCATTTGTAGAATATGCCTTCTTTCTTCTACTTCTACACCATTTGGCTAATATATTCGGTTCCCCGTTCCCGTTTAGTTTCCTACTTACATAGACTATATTCCAACTTTAAAAAGTTTCCAACAAAAAATTTATATCGGATAGAATTGTCTTTGGTATCCAATTACTAATTTTTTTATTACTCTACAGCTACAATTTGGTCACATGTAGATCTATAACCCACTATACATCCTTCTGGATTGCTAAGGCTTCTGCACAGCCTGAACTACAGGTGAATTCTGCATAGACTTTTATATCAGTGATTTGGTTATTCCTTCAATACAAAAATTTAATGTCATAAGAATTGTATGATTCGTCAAAAGATACGCCCACTTCAGAACCAGTCAAACTATTTATTGTGATGTTTCTTTTGGCCTGACTTTGATCTTTAAATCCAAACAACAATAATATATCTTTATTATGTGTACCTTATTAAATGGTATACATATAGGCCGTACGAGTTATTTTGTACCCGTTCACTTTGGCCTAATATGGAAACTCGCTTGGTTTGTTATAGAAACATCCTAGGCTCATTTTGAAAGCTCAGTTGACTTATTATATAAGTCTATCGGTCTATTATAGATATATTCTGGGCTTATTTTGGAAGCCCGGTTAACTTATTATAAAAATCCATTGGTCTATTATAGAGACATATTGGACTGATTTTGGAAGTACAGTTGACTTATTATAGAAGTTCATTGGTCTATTATAGAGACATTCTGAGCTTATTTTGGAAGTCCAGTTGACTTATTATAAAAATCCATTGGTCTATTATAGAGATATTCTGGGTTATGATAGAAACTCATTTGGCTTATTTGAAGCCCGATATGGCTTATTAGAGAAGCCTAATTGTCTTAATTTGGAAGTTATTTTAAGATACGCATAAATCCTGAGAGGATATACATGGATCTTCCAGGATAAGTATAAATCTTGGGAAGATAGACAACGATCTTCTAAGATAGACTTACTTAAGAAGATAGACAGGAATCTTATAAAAATATACAGTGATCTTCGGAGATATACTTATATCTTGGGAGATAATCATGGATCTTCTTGGATAGGTATAAATGTTGAGAAGATATACATAGATCTTCTAGGTTAGGTATAAATCTTGAGAAGATAAACAGGGATCTTCCAAGATAGACATAAATCTTGAAAATATACACAAGGATTTTTCTAGATAAATACAAATATGGAGAAGATAGACATGGATCTTCTGGGATGGATACAAATATTAAAGGATAACTACAAATCTATGTGGTTATTTTGGATAACTACAACAACATTTGGTTTCTGCCTATAAATAGAAGCTGAAATTCAACTCAAAAGGTACACAATTTCTATTCCTTTTCTCCACAATACTCAGAGCTCTTTGTGACTTTAGCAGAGTGTCTTTACAGGTACCCCCTTCCTTTCAACATCAATTCAGTTTCATCAGAAGTCTTGTCTACAGTTTCTGGTGGAATCAAATCTACGGTTGGAGATCAATCATTCAATATCAGTTCCAGTTTATCTAAAAGTTTAGGTGTTATGAAATCAACGACACTGATTTAGTCCATCTACACACATCACGAAAATTATTAGGGTAATTAATTTTGCACCAATATTTACTATTATTAGTCACATTCCAATCATCAATGATTTTGTATAACTTTATGCACTTCATGGGATTAGGTTTTACTTTATCACAAATGATATAATTTCTATATTTCCAAATATGCCAGCAGATTATACTAAACGTTTATACACATCCCTTAAAATGTTCATTAAATCACAAATTACACCAAGCAAAAAAAAATCACCATTGTAATCAGGAATAAGCATATTTAAGGTAAACGAAACAACTTTCGTGAAGTCACAATTTTTAAGGATATGAGTAGCAATTTCGTTTTTACCCATATTACAGAGCACACAAAAGGGATCAGGTTTTCTACAAATATCATGTAATTTAGATTTCGATAGAGGAACATCAACCATCATTTTCTAAATAAATTAATTAATCATATGAATACAATTTAATTTCCATATTTTGGACCAGATTTTTTCATTACCAATATTTGATTCATTTGAAATCACCTTATAAGAATATTTTGTCGCGAATTTCCAATTTTTATTACCAGTCCATCCGAGCCTATTAGGATTACCGACATTTAAATGAATAAATTTGAATTTTTTTTACTAACGTCAGGACTAAAGGAATAATCAATCACTTCTTCATTCCAGTTTCCAATATGCGGTTAACAAGATCTGAGACCCATTTCAAATCATTATGCCTCAAGTTATGTTGTATTCCAACATCTGGGATCCAAATATCTAATATGATATTTATATCATCTCTATTTCATATTTCCCAAATGTTATTTTCCTTCACAATCATTAAACTTTTTATAATAGTTGACCAAATCCAAAAGGTATTGTAATCTCTGTTTTTATGGACAGAATGTGACCTAAGGAAATGCTTACCCTTTAGAGTTATTACCCCATAAACATTTAGGTTATTTTGATATTCGCCAAGCTAACTTAGTCAAGGAGACATGTTGACATGACGAGGGTTTCTGAAACCTAATCCACCTCTTTTTTTAGAAGCATGTATTTTGTTCCAGGCTCTTGTGTAGACATCCTTTCTAGGATTATCCTTGTTCCACCAAAAATCCCATTGAATTCTATTAAGTTTATCTAGTTTTTTTTGTAGGAAATTCAATAACTTGCATTTGATGTCTAAGAGTAAATTTAATGAGAACAGTCCTACCTGCTTGGGATAACAACTTAGCCTTCCAACCATGTAAAGCTCTATGAGCTCTTTCTAATAATGGTTCAAAATTTAAATCTCCATTTCTATCGAAAAAATTGGAGTACCTAAGTATTTATCATATATCGATATTATTTTAACTCTAATCATTCTGGCAAGCATCTTACAATGTTTGTTTTGAATAAATTTACTAAAATAAGCTCCAGATTTGTGATAGTTAATAGTTTGACCTGAAAAAATGCTAAAAATATCAAGAATTTGGATCAAGTTTATAATTTCTACCATATCAGCTTTAGAACTTACTTTCGATCATCACCCATGCCCCATAACAGCTCCTTTAACTATACTATACACATTCAAACTCAAGAAACAATCATCATCAAATATCATGATCAATCATGATAAATCAAATCATCGGCAGTTACACAGAACTAAATCTGCATTTTAACTTTGGGAGAAGAAGAAGGTGGCCCCGATCCAAGTTGTTGGTGCCTTTAGCAGTATTAAATAAGAAGAAGGCCTAAGTAGAAATATTTTGTGCCTTTATCACTTCTTTAGTTCAGAATCCCCTTAACGTGTGACGCAGTGTCAATAGTAGGTGCCCTTGGAATGACTATTTTGCCCTTATTTCTCGTTTTGCCCATAACTTTCTCATACGAAATTGGAATGACCTCATTCTTTCACCGCTGGCTTCATTTCTTCGCTCTCTACGTGAAAATATTAAGAAATCCTAGATTACAACAAGTTTGTCTTGGTATTTGTCCCTTCTTCACTTTTAGCACTTCTTTAATTGCACAATTAAGCATGAATTCATTCTTCTTGGACGATTTCACCTAACAAAAGATAAATAAACAAACACAAAAAAAATATACAATAATTTACAAGAAATATAGTAAATAATTACATGAAATTGGCACTCTAAATATATAAAATAAGCATTTATCAAAATTCCCCATACTTAACTTTTGCTAGTCCTCGAGCAAACTATATATCCTAAACTAACCTAAAATACAACAACTCCCTTTCGTCGAGGATATTGTTACACTTAGCATGTGTAATAAGCTTTTAAACCCCTAGGTGTCCCTGGTGGACAAGTTATAATCTCGTGAGGGTTTACAAAGAGGTATACCCACAAAACCTACTCCAACTCCGAAGACAAAAACATCCAAAGAGCTACGAGAACATAAAGTTTCTGCAGACTAATAATAAGAAGTTAGAAATGCCAATGAATATTAATATTCTCGTGCTTAATTCTTGAGTTAGGAGAAAACCACCATATGAAAGAATCGAGGTTCAAGAGAGATGGAATGTTTCGACTTCTGCCTCACCAATAGAGTTATGAAATTTTACCCAGAAGACGCACTTTATGGTTCTCATGTGTGCAAGAAGGAGTGAAGATAGAAATATTGCACACATTGAATGGTGGGAAGGAAAAGTTACCTTCTGAATTATATGAAAAATGTTATCCCATATAACGTGGGACGAAAAAGAACCCTTTTTTTCTATGATGATATCTAAGAAAGGAAATCAACCACTATGTGAGGATTGGAACGTTTACTTACTTTCTCACTCGATTCACAATCAACACCACTCTCACAACATCCAATGGAAACGTCTTCAATCTTCGGTCTTCAACTGTTGATGATGAACTCTTGAACTTCGTAGAAACTTGGCAATTGTAACTTTTTCCCTCAAATTCTTGTATCTTGGAAATTTTTATATATTTTTTCTTCCCCACGGCCTTATTGAATGAAATACAAACTAAAACAATAAATGTTTTTCTCTTTTCTTTTCTTTTTTTTTTCTTTTTTGTTTTATCAACTCAAAATAAAATGCAAACTGGTAAATAAAATAAAATGAACAATGAAACTACTATGGTCGTGGGATAAGAACTTTACCACTTGATTTTTCACAACTTGTATTGTTTCGATATCATGAACTTCACTAACTCTCATATTTTGATTTCTTTCGCTTTTGTACATAAGTCTTCAACATGTATAATTCCGCTCATTGTATTTTTGCTTTACTTCAATATGAAAAATTTACTCTTTCTTGTAGTATTGCTTGTAAACCTTAAACGTCTTCAACTTTCCTCATGATTTTTGATGCTCCGTTAGTTGATGATGTAGTGTTTCTATGAACCTATTATTGGCGAGAGAATGGTGCCAACTGTAAACAAGACTACAAGATAGAGTTAGCAATTCTGATGATACCCTCATGAGTGATAGAAATAGCACTCAAGAGATCAAAAAGTAATGCTGAAATTAGTGCGAGGTTGGGTAGCTCATCATTCTACCAGAGTTTGCACAGACGAAACACTTTAAAATTGAAGGTTTGGTGCCTCACTCATGTGTATTGAATGATCATCTTATCTAATATTGTATTCTTTCTGCACCTAATTCACCACCAGCGGTTTAAGTCCCTTTTTGTCAGCTCTAGCCTCTCAACAACTAAGCAACCCGAATATAGTTCTCTAATACCTTTAAGTTCAGTTATTTTGGTAAGAACTTCGTATGTAGACTTAGATAAGAGTATACTAAGTGACTCTAAAATCTCTAAAAGTTAGAGGTTTTCATGCAAATATGTACAAAAAGTTTTAAAAATTCTACTTATAAAAGTAAAGACTAAAAACTCTATATGCTTAATCACTCCCCCACACTTAAACTTTACATTTTCCTCAATGTAAATTGACTCCTCCAATGTAAAATCAAGATGTTAAATCCTAACATGTTATGAAAAACTAATAAATAACAAAAGATAAAGATAGAAATACAAAACCAATAGGTTGCTCCCATTCGGCGCTTGGTTAAAAGTCGTCATCCTGACTCTCTACTCGCCCGTATTACTCCTCCAGAGGGAGTCAATCTTCAAGTCTAATCACGTCCACATTCTTTGTATGGAAGTTTTCGTAATAAGGCTTCAATCTATAACCGTTGACTTTGGAAATTATTCCGGTTTTCATACTCGGAATCTCAACTGCACCATGAGAAAAAACATTAGTAACAACAGATAGAGTTATGAAATTGCACTCACAAGACGTACTTTATGGTTCTCATGTGTGCAGGAAGGAGTGAAGATAGAAATCTTGCACACATTGAATGGTGGGAAGTAAAAGTAATCTTCCGAATTATATGAAAATGTTATCCCATATAACGTGGGACAAAAAAGAACCCCTTTTTTTCTATGATGATATCTAAGAAAGGAAATCAACCACTATGTGAGTATTGGAACACTAACTTATTTTCTTATTCGATTCACAATCAACACCACTCTCATAACATCCAAGAAAAACGTCCTCAGTCTTCGGTCTTCAACTTTCGATGATGAACTTTTAAACTTCGTAGAAACTTGACAATTGTAACTTTTTTCCTCAAATTCTTATATCTTGGAACTTTTTATAGATTTTTTATTCCCCATGGCCTTATTAAATGAAATACAAACTAAAATAATAAAAAAATTAATCTCACACAAACATTTGTGTTAATCTACAGAGAAGGAATCCAAAAGGAACGGCACCACAAAAACGGTTCTTCATTTGCCCTTGAAACTGGTTGCGATATCTTAAAAGTGTTGCCCAAATTTAATCCAGAACTTTTGGCAACTATGCAACAAGTTCCTCAATGGTCACCATACGAAGCTGGTACCTCTACGCCAAATTCAAGTCACGGTTCACCATTTTATTCTCTGACTAACCCACCACCACTACCTAATTCTGATCTCAATGAAGCTAATACCGAAAAATGAAAAGGTTTAGGAAGAACAAAAACGAAATTAGCTATAAAATTAGCCCAAGAAGGCGGAGGGTCTGAAAATTTTAACATGACCGAGTTTATGACCCACCAACGGACAACTGAGAAATAAAAATTCGTTGGCCGGAAGGTCATGAATAGGGAGTTGAAAAAAACTCGTCTTTCTCAAGAGCAATTTGTCAGCCACTATGGCATAAATAAGATTCTTTCTATGGACACCTCAATAATGAATGAGGATCAAAAAAATTTATGGCAGTTGCAATGTGACAAGTTAAAAAGGAAGACATTAGAAGAACAATTGCAACCTCAAATCCCAGTTGATGCAAAAGAAGATGATGATGAAGATTTTGAGATTCAATATATTGATTAATGTAATAATTTAATAATTAAGATATATTTTTTAATTATTATTATTAATATGTAATAATTTGTAATTAGTTGAAATAAAATAGCTAGTTAGTTCAATATAGATATCTTTTTCCATTAATTGAAATACACATTACATAAAGGAAGTGGAAACAATACAAACAACTTAACAGTACAAACAAATTAATAGTTCAAACGGGTAATGAGAAACTCCTTAAGGATGTGGAAACAAGCTTCGTATTTGAAATTCTTTCTTTTCCATCTTCGTCATTCCCTGAAAGATCTCACACCAATCTCATTACCCATTTCACCCTTAAATCGATATCCATTGACAATCTGAACTAAAGCTATAAATTCTACTACTCGTCGTTTTATTTTTTGAAATCATACAAACAATGCTGTTATATTACGGTTACAAGGGTTACCGGTGTGAGCATAAAAGTTTTCATGAATGCTTATTCAATAACTCTGACTCACTAAACCATTTTGTCGTTGTTCTACACCTCTGGAGGGATAACACACTACGTAGATTCTGCAAAGTGATGAATCTTCTTCCTGAGTAAACTTAGGTTGAACCATATTTCAGGAAATTATAGTGAAATTAGAGTAGTGAGATTAGAGTGATAGAGAGTATGTATAAAAGTTTTGTGAGAGGTGTGATTTATGTTTGGGAAGGTAGATATATATATAAGATGATTTGAGAGAAGGCAACGGTTATATTTTTGCAAAAGGTTGCAAAAATATTGCACTCGACATTATCCATATTGCCAACGGTTATAAATAATTTCCGCTGCACTCCACGTCATCCAAGTAAATGCTAGTACATAAACTAAAAATTGTAATAAATTGCTTGAAAATCCAGGGCATACATTTCTTGAAACTAAAAACTAGTACATAAGCTAAAAACTTAAAACAACAAATCAAATTAAACTTCACATACGGCCGCCTGCTCTGCCTAACTCGGTCCAAAGCTTCGCAGTCAAGTTTTGTCTTAACCTGTCGTAAGAATTTGCATCTTGAATATGATTAGTCATTTGATTATAGTTCCTTGAAGGTACCCCTCTTGCTGGTATAACCTTAGGCCTCAAATCTTCATCATGGTGGTTAGTCCAATCCTTATTACGCCGGGTTTCTTGAATGACCATGTTATGCATAATGATGCTGATATATGCATTATTTACATTAGTTTGATACTCTAATTCATTGATTTCTTGTTAGTTTTTATATCATTATGCTTCGATTTTGCTTTTGTTTGAGTTCTTAAGAATTTTGAGTGTATTCAATCAAAAAAGAAGAAAAGAGTTCATTACGACATAAAATGAACAAGGAAGTCAAGTGCTACAATTGGAGCTAGACAAATGACCAAATGGAACTTATTCAAATCCAATATTTCTTCACTCAATCTTGAATAAAATTGAAATCTGAAGCCAACGCAAAAAGAATAGGGTCATCAGATATCGGCTGAAGAAGTTATGGGAAAAATAAGCTTTGAAGAATTGAGTCTACAGTGAGAAGTTCGGCTAATAATTGCTTAATACGAATCAGCCGAACTTGAAGCCGAGAAATCAAGTTTTTGGAGTATCCAGGAGAATGTTCGGCTAATAATGAGTTTGAGAAATGAGCCGAACTTTGGAGCAAGTTTTAGACGAAAAGAAGAGAGTGTCCAGGAGAAAGTTTGGCTGATAATTTCCCATCAAAAATCAGCTGGAGCAAAAATAACTTGTCAGATTCGTCTGAAAAGTTCCACACACGAGTTTGCCGAACCTGACAACTTCTTGGGACACTTTTGACGCGTTTTGACTATATTTTTGAGGAATTTGGGTCCCGATGAAGCTCCAAAGACTTAACTTCAAGAGAATTATATAAGAAGACTTCCTAAACTGAAGTCATGGAGAATACACCTTATAACACAAAGAGAACAAGGAGCTAGGGCTTGGAGTTGCGATTGAATATCACGAATTCTAGGGTTTGCTTTATTTGTTTTCTCTTATATTTTCCATTCATATTGGTTAAGTATGTAGTCGGATATCATGAACATGTTACTAAATTAATATATTAGTTTTTTTATCTTGACCAGATCATTATCGTTCTTGTTCTACGGATTACTATTGCCATGTACGATTGTATGAATGTTTGTTTAGGAGCGCTACTAAATAAACATGAATGCATATCTATTGCTAGATTAGGGTTTTGAGATACGAAAGACTAAACATTTATACTTGAGGTCTTCAAACAGAGGCAACTTGTGCATAACATTTATGTAATTTTATGACCACGAGAGACTAAACAAATCATGTTATATCCAACACTCATAAGAAGTGGCAGCTTCCAAAATAACAATTGGTTTTGGATAATGACCCAAAATATTGACATTTCCAATACATAGGACATCCCTGCCACGCCCAATGCATGCAGTCAAGACTCCCTAGCATTCCTGAAAATTTCTTATCCTGTTTTTTGCTTTAATATTTCTCTGACATCTGCATTTGTTGGTTTTTGTAAATACGTTGGACCAAAATGATTAATCATTACTTCGCAAAACAATGAAAGATACTTGTACGAAGTTGTTTTTCCCATACCAAGATACTCATCGTTAGCATCATATGGACGATCGTGACCTAGATTCCTTAGGGCCGAGGTAAACTTTTGTTCCGGACTATGACCTCTAATATTCAATGCATCAAATTGATAATTAAATTCAGGGCATACCCGACAAAGCTCTTCAATAATCTTTACCACCAAGTGTCGGGGCATGATCGATGTTGGAAATCTTGATTTGAGAACACGCAACCAACATTGAAATAATCGTGCATCAGCTTCAGGTGGTACTCTTCCCGCCCTCGATACACATATCTTCTTGTGAATACTTCTTTTGGCTCAGAAACTCTTGGTATCTGTCCCGATGATTCTCTTGTTATTATTATGTTGGTAAGTTCTCTTTCTTCATCAGACCCAGCTTTCATTTGTTGCAACACCCGGACATAAATTCCTTGTTTATTTTAAACCGATCCATAATCATTTTAGCTTCATCATCAGAATAATTCATTGACTGTGAGTTGATTTTATAAATAAGTAAGGAGTATGGAATTTGTGTAAAGAGTGGTATGAGTTGAAAGAAATTGTTGAGGATGTATGTATAGTTAAAGGAAATTTAAAATTTAGTCGTTTTTGCCTGAACATGGTCGTTGCCTGAAAATAGTCGTTAACTGCTACCTGTATATTGTCAACGACAGAGACTTGATCCCCAACGATAAAGACTTTGTCCTCAACAGACAACTAGCCTATTATCGTTTCTCCCATAATAGCACGGTTTGTTTGTCCATCTACCTGGATGGGCAAACACACCCATTTAATATAGGTGCATAGGAACTGACCTTATTTGCTACACTACTGGTCTCGCAGTAGACCAAGGCTCAAAAACTTACATAAATATCTTTGAGTTTGCCAAAAGCACCACAGCTCCGTTGTAGTCTAGGTGGTTAGGATACTCGGCTCTCACCCGAGAGACCCGGGTTCAAGTCCCGGCAACGGAATTTTTTGCTGAAAAATCCTAACTTCATCGTTTTGAAGAAAAACCCTATCTTTTTATCTTATCTCCATCACCGTTTTCAGAGGAGGCAGGAGAGATCAGATCAATGGGAAACCTCACAGAAGATTTGATCAGCAACATCCTCATTCGTTTACCAGTAAAATCAATCATAAGATTTAGGTGCGTATGCAAGGTTTGGTATAAGTTATTAACTAATGATAATAGTAATCTGGATTTTGTTAAACTGAAACTTAAGCATGATATTGAAAGTGAAAACTATAAGCTCCTTTCAGTAAAAGGTAATCTTTTGCATTCTATAAATTATGATCCACTTTCATTATCAGCAACCTCTAAACCAATATTATCATCTGATGAGATTGTTAAGATTGATCATCCAGTTATGGGTTATAATGGGAGTTGAATTTTGAGTACTTGTAATGGTTTGATTTTTGCTAGCACTCCAGATGGTTATTTTTGTTTATACATTTGGAATCCAGTTACAAAAGAGTATAGAGTTATATGGAAACCAGTTGCGGTAAGGATGAGAGATGTTTGTGAAATTCGGTATGGGTTTGGTTACGATTGTGAAATTGAGGATTACAAGGTTGTGGCAGTTATTAAATTTCAGAATTGGAATGTTTGGGATGTAGAGATTTATACATTAGGTTCAGATTCATGGAGAACGAGTTCAACCATTCCGTATAGACTTGCTACAGGAGGACTGGGGTGTTTTTAAATGGAGCTCTTCATTGGTTAGCCCAATCATGTTCAGGTAACGGATTACAAGTTTTACTTTCTTTTAATACGGAAGATGAAATTTTGGTAGAAATACACCAACCTGAAAATTTGGACAAATTTGATTATAAATTTGTGGGTGTGCTAGGAGGGTGTCTATGCATGCTTTGCAGTGTTGGTAAGGTTAGTTTTGAGGTCTGGGTGATGCAGGATTATGGAGTGAGAGAGTCATGGACTACATTGTTCAAGATCGACCAACTAATGACAGTTGATATTCCATCTTTTCACTACTTAAGGAGAGGATCCTGTCTCTGAGAAACGGTGAGATCCTATTAGAGATTCGACAGGATGGAGGAGGGGATGACACTACGTTTATAGTATATGATCCGAAGCGGGAGAGAGCTAGGGTTGTAAAGATCCTAAAAATAGAAAACGGAAGACTTCAGAACCACAGTCTTAGAGATACTTCGAGACCATATAATGAGATGGACAGTTATGTGGAGAGCCTAGTCTCAGTAAACTCAGGTTCGTATCTTCGGGATTGTATATAAAAAGTAGAATTTCGAGGAAGTCTTATATTCCTTACATTAGTGGGGATGGAACACACTGTCTATACACAATTTGTTGTTCTACTAGATCGGATTGCTGGACGGTGGAGTTTGAACCATACAGTATCTTATTGGTGTTAATATTAATAGTACCCTCCTTTTTGCTGGGTTTCATTTATAAAACTTTTTATTACTTCCTTTTTTTTGGTCTATGAATAAATCTTAAGTACTATTCCAATACATTGAAACTGATCATGCTTATATGGATTTTTCACTAATGATCACCAGCTTTCTATGGAATTTCTTTGGGAATTTACTTTTTTCTCTTGTTTTCTAATCCATACTGGTCCAACTAAACATTGTAAGGTGGACTCCTAGGACTGTACTGTTGGTTTCATTGCTTTGTTACTGAGTTTATCCATATGAGTTATGGGTTTTCATCTGAATTAGTATCTGAAGAAATGTTTCTTTTATATATGGCCATCCACGGTCTGTTAATAGAATTTTGAGCTCTCTTTTAATGTCGTCATCACTGTCCAGGACTAGAATTTAGTACCAAGATCGGGAAAAGGCATAACTGAAACTCTGTTATCTTAATTTTCTGAATTCAAATTACATACAGTAGTTGATAGTTGAAACATTTTCTTTTTAAAGTAGAATATTAACCTTGCACATACTGCCTCCAGTATTATGCTTTTATAGTGATCCTCCTTTGTGTGTGTACGTTTAACCAATTCAGATGCAGGACAAAGTTTTGAAAATGGCAGTTGTAACAATCATAATGACCATTGTTACTACCATCGATCGAAGCTCTCCTGCATCGTATATGTCAGAGAACTTATGAGTTCTCCATTCTTGTCACTAGGATGACAAAACGCAAGAATCTCCTTCCCTTCGTTTCCTTTTCTACTAAAAAGCATAAAAACCATGGACTTCCCATCCCAGTCATTAGTATCAGTACTAGTCTGAGGTGAAGACAATAGTCAATAGACAGTCACTGAAAGAATATCCACCAAAAGAAGGTAACTTTGTAGTCTCCATTGACAATGGATTCCATAAAAAACAATCCCCCGTAGCTCCATGCTGTGTACTCAAATTTATTATCATCACAAACCAAAGAATGATCGACCAACTTTGATGAGAAATCTTCTGATAAGAAGATTTCCATTTCATATCTGGTATGAAGGTCTTGCAGTTTGTGTTAGGGGAGTTATTATTATTGAATTAAATAAGATAATTTCTCTCAAATTCGACGCTTTGGCCGAGTGGTTAAGGCGTGTGCCTGCTAAGTACATGGGGTTTCCCCGCGAGAGTTCGAATCTCTCAGGCGTCGCATTTATTTTATTTTTACCAATTAAGTCTCATGAGCCTAGCCGCCTAGACTTGATCCAACTGTCGCGCCCAAACTTGTGATTTTGAAGCGTGCTGCAATTCCATGCGCCTTAAAGCCAGCAGATTCATGAAAACAAGAGAGGGACTCATGAAAACAAGAGAGAGACTTCTCAAATAAAATAAATTAGGGGGCTTATGGAAATAATAGAGGAGTTTTTCAAATAAGATAAAATAGGTTCATGTAAATCTTGTACAAGGGTTTTTCATGCTAAACTATTCATGTTTGATTAATATTATTAAAACTATTTCGTTAATAAATTAAGTTAATAATAATTAATTTAAAATAATTTTATACTTAATTAAATTAAATTAATTTTTGTTTTTGGTTTGGTGGGAAGAAAAGGTAGAAGAAATGAAAGAGAATTTTTTAGTTTTTTTTAAACCCTAGATTTTGATTCAATCAACCAGAATAGTCAGGTATACCTCTAATTAAACTCTTGGTCTTTTTATGGCTCAAATTTGATGAAATTACGTAAAAAAATATGATTTTTTTTGTGATTCAAGGAACATTACAGTTATGTTTTCTTGCATAACTGACAATTAAATAGTATCCTGGACCCTTATTTTTGAAGCCTGATATAGGGGCTCCAATATCAATAGAGGGGCTCCCCTAATAAGACGAAATAGGGACATTATGAAGTAAAACTCAAAAACCCCTTATCCATAATTTTTTTACAATGCCTAAACCACCCCTGATTAGTTAATCTTAATTAAACTAACTAATTTAAAAATTAAGCTAATCATGATTAATTAAACATAATCTTTAACTTAATCAAATGATTTGAATTTTTTTTTTTGAATTTGTGTTTGGTGGGAAGAAAAACTAGATGAAATTTAAGAAAATTTTGTCGTTTTTTTTAAACCCTAGATTTTGATTTAATAAACCATAGTAGCATTGAGTATACCTCTAACTTATACTCTTGATGTTTTTATGGCTCAAATTTGATGAAATCACGATTTGAAAGATTGATTTTTTGTTGTTCAGAGAAACTTACGGTTGGGTTTCATGTCGAACCCAACCGTAACCCTAAGAACACCGAAGAACACCATTTTTGCCTAGATTTACGGTTGGATTTTCAACCAAACCCAACCGTAACTTGAAGAACAATGATGAACACCATTTTTGCCCAAATTTATGGTTGGGTTTTAAGCCAAAACCCAACCGTAACTAATCTTTAAACCTCAATCTTAAAATTAGATAAATAGATTTTAAGATTTTTCATTTCTATCTTGTATAGAATTGAAAGACGAAGCTAACCCAAAAAAAATGAGGTCAATCGGACATCGTATGAAGGAGTTATGATCAAAACGATGAAATGTATCCAGGAATATTTACGGTTGGGTTCGCCAATAAACCCAACCGTAAATTTGAGATTTTTGGGCTTCATTGAGCCCAAATTACGGTTGGGTTTATTGGAGAACCCAACCGTAACTATTCCTGGATACAAATAGATTTCACCGTTGTGATCATAACTCCTTCATACGATGTCCGATTGACCTCATTTTTTTGGGTTAGCTTCGTCTTTCAATTATCTACAAGATAGAAATGAAAAAATCTTAAAATCATTTATCTAATTTTAATATTGAGGTTTAAAGATTAGTTACGGTTGAGTTTTGGCTTAAAACCCAACCGTAATATGAAGAATTAACCAATTACGGTTGGGTTTAACAAAAACTAACAGAATAAGTTAAACCCCTCTATTGATATTGGAGCCCCTATATCAGGCTTCTTATTTTTTGTATTTCCTTTCACTTCAAATTGGAGTTTAAAAATCGAATTTTTAAACTTATTCATTCAATTTTACTAGATTTAAAGTAAATAGGGTCATTCAAATAAACAAAAATCCAAAAAAACGCGAACACTAAAATATTATTTTTTAGGGTTCAAGAATATTTACAATTGAGTTTTGATTCAAAAACCAATTGTAACTTTAGGAAATATGGTTCTGGTTGTTTTACGGTTAGGTATGGACTTGCGGACCCAACCGTAAATAATCAGTTTTTTTTTTTTGAGTTGATTTCTCCTTTGCTTGGTTTCCAACTTGAAATTTTGTAAATAAAACATGAAATTTAGCTAGAATAACTTAAGATAAAAAATTTCTAATACATTCTAACTAAATTGAGATATGAATATCATTGCAAGAAGTTATAACCCACAAAAAAACCCTAATTTTGACGTAATTTTTATAATCAACGTAGAGTTAGGAGAAGGAGGAGGGGTATGTCGATCACCATGACAAACTCTTTTTTTTGCTCGTGCTATAATGAGTACGAGGACCAGCACGATTGCCACGAGTACGAGCACCAACACAACCGCCACGAGTACGAGCACCACCTTGCATATCCTCGGCTTCATCATGTTTGTATTCATCACTAGGTTGCAGATCTCTTCGGCTAGTAGTCGCATCTCTTGTATCGGCTCTACTCCTCTTTAAGCTTCGCACCGTCTCATCTTCGTTTGATTCATGAAGCTTCCTCATTTTGTGTTGCAGGTTCTTTTGTTGCTCAACTGTCATCACATCACCTCTACTTATGCATGGACTCATAGACTATACCAATACAAGTGATTTCTTTTTGAAGTTGTTTCTCTATTCACACATGAAAATAAATGTTGGTTGAGTCTTTAGTAATAAATCTTAAAAACATTAATAACATAAGTAATTTACGTACCAAATTGAAATATGTCTTTTTTCAAACATCAATGAGACCATCTCTTGTGTTGTTTCCTTGACCCCTTTGAAGTATTCTCATTGATTCTGGATCAATATTAATCACATTTGTATGACCAAAATAGCGATACCAATCCAAGTAATCTTCTACGGCCTCTTTTGTGCCGGAGATGGATTTACCTCCTCCAAGAATAAATTACCTGAAGAAGAACAATATTCCCGGCAATCTCAGTACCTCTAACCCTCGAAGCTTTTCTAAGGTTGGAAAGTAGGTAAGCGAGGGTGGAAGTTCCCCATGAATACCCATGTGTCTTCTGGAGATCCTTCAACCACTGCAGAAAGTGAGCGTTGACCCTATTTCCTTAATTTTCAACGAAGAAGATGGTACCAAGCATATATAACAGATACGCCCTGGTTGTACGCATAACTCTAGTTTCATCTATGACGACCCCATCCTTTTCCAATTGTAGAGTTCCTCCAAATTTCTCCCTCAGACTAAACAACAAGATCTTCTTGGTTATACCTAAACCTTTCTTCGCTGCTTCACCCGGTTTATCTGTATCAGCCAATTTAAACTCTAACTCGGCTTTTGTCTTCTCCCGTCCAAGTGTGTCTTTAACAAGGACACAAAGATCACTCCAAGACATGTTGTTGTCAAAATCTTCATACACGACTTTTCCTTCAACTTGTAAGTCAAGAATTGACTTGACATCATCCGGTGTTATTGTCGTCTCGCCGAATGGGAGATGAAACGTATCGGTTTCAGGCCAATAACATTCCTTGAAGGATGTGCAAGTAACATTACCATTTACGAGAATATGGACGGCTTTACATCCTTCATCTAACAACCAATGTTGAGCCCTTTGAGGAACCAATTTCTTCACTGCCTGTGTATGATCCTACAAAGAATAAAAACAATCTTTTTAATCAAAATCGTACCAACAAGTTATAACTTGAACTTAAAAAAAAATTAGCAAAACAAGAGAAGTTTTTAGATTAATACCCTAATCTCACCAACTTTGGCATCCCATGAATGCGGATAACCAAATAATATTGCAGACCTTTCTGGGGCCTCACCCCAAAGTTTTTCATTCTTCTTTTTAGGCAACAACATGTCTTTGCCTTTGGGAATATGCTTGCCTTTCGGTTCTGGCTGCTTCCTTGGATTTTTTTTCCTTCACTTGAGGTTGAGTAGAAGCAACAACAGTTTCTTTACCTTTGCCTTGATCGAAAAATTGTTCTTCGTCCATCCTTTCTTCATCACATTGTTCCTCTTGTGGTGGTTCTCTAATCACAAGCGCACCTCCACTCAACATCGATAGATCTTCGAAGTCTTGGAAAATATTATCTTCCTCTTGAGGTAGTACTTCTTGAGTAGAGCTATCATCCCCTACCTCAAAATTCTTCTTCTTCTTATCATTTTTTCTCAAGCCTCTACTATCTACCCCTAAATGAACTCCGTGGTGAGGGGTTGGGCTGTGATCAATTGGTGTTAAATTATTACCCTTCTTGTTCTTGGGTTTTGCTCTATCCTTATTCCTACAACATACAATCAATACAAGTTAAATAATTTACAAACAGTTCAATACAAGCAAGCAATCAATCAAAAAATTGAAAATTCAGAACTCTTTAAGGTTGGGTTACACATATCGAACCCAACCGTAAATAATCAAAAAAAAAAGTTCAACTACACAGGAGAATTTACGGTTGAGAATTGACAATACGACCCAACCATAAATAATCATCAAGGGAAAAATTGAGCTAACCAAGGGAATTTACGGTTGGGAATTGACAATCGAAACCAACCGTAAATAATCTTCAAAACAAACAATTTGAAATATCCAGGATAATTTACGGTTGGATATTAAAATCGAACCCAACCGTAAGTACAAATTTTTCTTTGAGTGTAAAATAATTTACGGTTGGGTTCAGAATCAAACCCAACCGTAAAATATCATCTTCGTCTCCTTCCTTATGATTTGCGGTTGGATATTTTAATAACCCAAACGTAAAATTTAAAAGAAACTAGTTACAGTTGGGTTCGAATCGAACCCAACCGTAAGTTCATGAGAACATATATTACGGTTGGGATTCCAATCGAACCCAACCGTAAATGTTTCTGGAAAACTTTTTTTTTTTATAACTCGATCAATCAAACAAGAAAATCAATCACAAAAATAACATGGGTTTTGTTGAATACCTTATATATACCATTTGTTGTGGTTTGGGAGTTTGATTTCCTTCACCACCGATTTATTCTTCAATTTCTTGTTTAGGTTGTAAAGTTTCATTTTGATTGTCATCACTAACACCTTTAGTAGGATTCTTCATCACGAACTTTAGAGTTTAATCGACGAAGAATTTTTTGAATCGTCGATTAATTGACGAGGAATTCGATGGAGAAAAAAAGTTGAAATAGCGAAGGAGGAGATATGGTGGGAGAAAAAGTGGTTTTGAATTGAAATGAAAATGGTAAGGTTTTATTTTGTTTAAGTTTTACTAGATTAAAGGGTAAATTACACTTTTTCATAGATGGAGGGGTAATATGGACATTTATCATAGCCCATAGGATACCCCATAACGAATTATTTAGTCACCCTGAAACCTAAAGAAGCCCCTCTATCAATGTGTAAGCCCCTATATAAGGCCTCTTTAAAAAGCCCATGTCTTTTTGGTTTTAATAATAATAGCTAAAAACTGCCATCGTTTAATAAGTTTTAATTATTTAATATGGTTAGATAATTGAGTTTTGATAGTTAGATTAGATTAATGATTTTGATAATAATTAGTGATAGAAACTTAGAGTTAATATTTGGGATTTTTGGAAGGAGGAAGAGGTAGAAGAACAAAATGAGAGAATTAGGTTGAAAAATTCCAAATTTGATTAGCTCGGCCAAAATGAATGATTCAAGTGAGAAATTTGAGGTGGGTGAATTCTTACAAACAAATTTTTCATACCACTTGCAGGAGATCTGTTTATGGTTGATTACTTAGATGACGAAGAGTTTTTAACCTATGGTCAAGTTGAAACTCAACAACCAAATGGAGCAAATAAAGAAGCAAACCGAAAAGGTGAAGAATTAACGGCTGAAAACAATCACATATACCTCCAACTTTGCTCTAGTGTGTTTTTTATTTCTCAAAATTGGTCAAAATACGTAAAAATAATCAATTATGTAAGTTTTTCAGTCATAGTTACGGTTAGCTCTGTACCTACAAACATAGTCATAACCTTGTCTAAGGCTAGGTTAATGATTAACTCCTAGCCGTAAAATTAGGGCAAAACTCAATAGAAAACTATTTATGACTAGGTCTATCATTTCATAATATGGTCGTAATTATGTGCATAGGTAAATTTAATAATTGGCGCTTCCACCATTGAATTTTCTCACATAATTTTATCTGGAAGAATCTTCGCGCGTGTCTAGAATCATTGTTAATCAGTTGCACACAAGTTGTCACTCCTACTAGTTCTTTTGCGAGGCATTTGTATCTGCACAACAATATTGCTTCATGACTTTAACTCATGCATCGATAGAATTGAGCCATGCATATATTAAACAAGCCTGAATTATAGATACATTGCCCGACTATGTTGGTCTATTTGAGTTGTGAATAGTTAATTACTACATCTGTGTAAACTAGCTATATTTTACTATCTTTTATTTCAGGTTGATTGACTCATTGTTCTTTTTTCAAATTTCATATGGACATTACTGTGTCCACCAAAAATACAGTTTTTCTTGTGGAAAACAATGAATGAAGGACTACCCACCTTCAACATCCTTAACATAATCCACCTCACTAATACCAACCTTTGCCCAAATTACAATGCCGCACAAAAAACAACGATACATCTTCTTCTTCAGTGCCAAGTTTCTAAGGCAGCCTGCATATACTTGTCACCCATCTTTCCAACCACTATGATTATACTAATAAGAATTCTACCCCTCTACCCCTACCACAAACAATACCCCAAATTTTACAGATAAAAGCCCCTAATTTCATCACCACCTATTTCTGCTTCCTCTTTCGAGCCTTGTGGCTAGCTAGAAATAAGCTCATTTATCGTCGAAGACAATAATCGATAAATATTATGCAAATAACATTCTACTTGCAACAAGATTTCACATGGGAAAGAAGGGTCTTACCCCTATTTTACCAGATTTACTACCAACTGCAAATCCAATATATAACAGAAGATCTATAACGATAATTTCAATAGGATGGGTGCCCCCGACGCTAGAGTGGATTAAAATAAATACTGACGGGCAACTAAGAGCACCCAGGGCATGTTGGGGCCGGGTTCATCTGCAAAGACTAGACATCTACAACTCTAATAGCCTTAGCCAACCTTTTGGGATAACCACCACACTTATAACTGAAACTTAGGCCATGCTGATAACGACAAGAACGACAACAAAAAGACAATGGACCAAAGTGTGCTTTGAAACAGACTCGAAAAACTTGGTTAGCTTCATCAATTCTGATAACATGCCACCTTGGTACATCTTAAGTATGTTAACAAAAATTAAGTACCAGATGAGGCTATTCCACCTTGCACACTAAACCACAACTACCGAGAGGGAAACCAGGCAGCAGATGGATTAGCAAACCGAGCAATAGACAAAAGCTAGCTAGGAACATTCTCGACTATAATGTGGGATCATACTGTTCCATCTTTCTTGAACCAAATTGTATTAGCGGACTCCTTGGATACAACCACGTGTAATTCCTTTAATAAAATTGTTCTATGATTAAAAAAAACAAAAAAAAAACTCATTGTTCTTACTAAAAGAGAGAGACGAGTATTTTTCCCGAACATGAAGATGCTTATATAGGGATCAAACCAGGGGTTCTCTCTTTGGTCTTTGGAAGTGATACAACCAAGTACTTCATCTGTGGTGGTAAATATTTTGATTTCTGACTACTAGAAGCAGAAAAAGCCATAAATCAGATTAAAAATAAAGTTTAAAAATAATTTATAAAAATATTTTTATTTTCATTCTTATTTCTGATTTGTGGAATTAAACACTGCTTCTGGTGTCCAAACATCCTCTAAACATCTTGAATTTATTGGATATATAGGCTGATCTATTAATGAGTGTAAATGTCGTTGCAAACACAGGAGTGTAAGGTTAGTGTAACAAAGGCTAGCCATAGAAGAATGTAAGAGAAATAGTTTTCTCCCTCCTTAAACCCCTGCTGAAATCTCTCTTATCCAAAAACCAAAAACCAAATTCCAAATTCTCTTTCACTACACTATTTGGTATGGAAAAGAAGTGTTAAAACCCCCTTAGAAAGACAGAAACAATGGCGAAACTCTTCTTAACCTACACACCTACAACATTCTTCACTTCAAAGGAACAAACAAAATCAGCTACTCTCTTCTTATCTACTTCTTCTTCTTCTTCTACTTCTCATAAACTAAATAATGGTGTCAGTGTTTCAGCAATTCTAACTGCTGAGACTAAAAAGATAACAACCAGAAGAAAAAAACAACCTAAGAAAGATGATTCATCTTCTTCGAATTCATTATCGGCTGCTGAAAGAGGATTGAGATTTACATTCATGGAGGAATTAATGGACCGTGCAAGAAATCGTGATGTTTCTGGTGTTTCAAATGTTATTTATGATATGATTGCTGCTGGTTTGAAACCAGGTCCTAGGTCTTTTCATGGATTGATTGTTTCTCATTCACTTAACGGTGATGATGAAGGCGCGGTAATTTTTATAAAATCCCCATTTCATTTGATTTTTCAGCGTTTTATTGTATTTTATGAGTAGAATAATGAAAATTATTACCTCAGGTTGAGATAACTGAACATCAATTTAGATTCCTTAGTGTAATGTTCAACTAAAGACATTAGTATCCAGTTTTAGTGACATTTGTTACTGCAAGTAGTACAAGGACCAATTTGGAAGCCTAATGACACTGTGGATAGTCCACCTATTCGAAAATTGGCTTTATATACTGGTGTAGGTGTAAGTGTGGATTACGTAACTACGAATGTAGAAGGTGATGAACGCCTAATGACATTCTGGATAGTCCCCCGCTAGACCAGTTGAATACTAACACACAATTAGGTAACGGATGCGGATGGGTTTGGGAGGGGGTGTGGATTAGTAATGAGAAGATGAGGGTTTTATTTGTTGACCTTATTAGACTGACTCTTCCTTTACTCAAAGATAAAGTGTTAGTATTGATTATTATTAAGGGCGGTAATGATATGGGTCTAGGTGCTGATAAAAAGTGAGACAACGTGATGCTAGACCTCATCCCTGAAAGAGAATTCAAACCAGTATATTACCAGGTGGTCATACAGATATGGGTATTTGCTTTTTGTTTCTTCGTTTTCGTTCCATCAAATCCAATTGGTTGAAATACTATGTTAAATCTATTAGCTTTCCTTTTCCTTGCTAGTCGATGTGTTTTGTAGAGAACAACAGAGAAAGCACATTAAAGGCTTTAGCAGTTAGGTGTTTTCTCAGGATAACACGTCATGTTAGGGGAAAAAAAGTAGGTGCTTACATGCAGGGCTGCTGCGAATTTTAAATTTCAGGCTCGCTGTGTTTTGGAAAAAGACTGTTATAATGTTCTTTCAGACTGTCACTACAACTCAGTATATGGTTTTAGGTGATGCTCTGAGTGTTCTGATATTATAGTCATATAAACAATGTAGATGCTGGCACTAAGGAGGGAGTTGAGTGCGGGGCTTCGTCCTCTTCCTGAAACATTTTTGGCATTGATTCGTCTGTTTGGCAGCAAAGGTCAAGCCATCAAAGGCTTAGAAATTCTAGCAGCTATGGAAAAGTTGAACTATGACATTCGGCAATCTTGGCTAATTCTTGTTGGTAAGACCTGATATTGTTTACTTACAATTCTCACCAAAGTTAGGTTTCAGAGCTGAAACTAATTTAGTTGTGGACACCAGAGGAGCTCGTCAGAAACAAACATTTGGATGATGCCAACAATGTGTTCCTGAAGGGTGCAAAAGGTGGCTTAAGAGCCACTGATGAAGTATATGATCTTTTAATTTCTGAAGACTGTAAGGTCGGAGATCATTCTAATGCTTTAACAATAGCGTACGAGATGGAAGCAGCTGGGCGAATGGCAAATACATCTCACTTTAATTGTCTTCTTAGCGTACAGGTAAGCATTCACATACTACTGATACTGTAATATGTCAGTTCTTTTCTTTGTCTAATCTCGAAATCAAATCTGACCTTAATGTGATTGCTGTTCCTTTCAACAAAATAAACTCTTTATATTTAATTTTTTTACTGTTAGACAAATGGATTTTTGAATTATCTTTGGTGATTTTAGAACTTGTTTTAGTTGCATAGTTTTTGTCCTCTGACAGAAAATATCAACTATGCATGATGTACACATGAACTAACAAAAAAACAGAATAGGATGGGCTTTTTTTGTGCTGTACGAAAACTCAGACAGACATTTGACACATTCAGATATTTTGTAGTTCTTCCATCCACTTTGCACCAGATGTCGGTTCTCGTTTTTAAGTATAAGGCCTCAGGTCTCAATTTTGAATTTTTCAAAGGACCCAATGCAGATCCTCTCTGGTATTAGAAGCTAGGAATGGAAATTTGTTCCTTGGTGGTTTACAGATGTCTCCTTTAGAAGTTTAACATAGAAAATGTTATCCCTTTATGATCAAATTAAACAATATAATTATGTTTTGTCAGATTAGAGGCTTCCTCGGGATAGAAGTTTGTAAACCATTGAGCTGTTTTTTTGTTACAAAAAGTTTCCGCACAATTGCATTCAATTCTTAGAATGAGACATATAATGAGAGCATATAAAAGCCAGTAGATCCTGGATGCTCACAAACTTATCATGGAGTCGAAGTTGCCCCATACGAGAATAGACCAACGGCTACTCAGATTCCATTTCATTTGATCGATAAGGTGCCACATGTTAGTCTGAAGATAATGTTGCACATGAGCGGCAGTGTTGAGAATAGAATAGTCCCACATGCACAGTGAGAGTAAACCAAGTATATATTAGTATATTACATAATGATACTCTTATTAATGTCAATTGCTTTTAAATTGGATACTTGACATGGCCACTCTACTCCACTTGTCATGATACTTATCGTGTCCACTCTACTCCGTTGTCAATTGATTTTATATGGATACTTCAATACCAGCAAACTGAATAAGAAGTTGTTTTATACATTCATGTGATAGCTAGAAGTTCTTTTACTGTCTGGTTAAATTTTCCTGGTTACTATTGTGCAAATAAACATGTCTCTTGAACACCAATCAAATTTCTTTTGGAAGTTGGTAAGTAATTATCATATGCTTTGAACTGTGCGTGATACTGTGGCCATCTGTGCATCATACTACTGTGAAATTTATGTAGGCTACATGTGGAATACCAGAGATAGCTTTTTCAACATTTGAGAACATGGAATATGGAGAAGGTTTGTATTTTTCTTCTCAATTAAACCTCATTTTTGCATCCAACTATACATTCCTTATATTTGTTCTATAATATCAACCTGTATGATGTTAGATGTTTAAATCGAAAGAAAGCTAAAGATGGTTAACTTTTAACATGTGACGGAGTATATATGTGGAGTTAGATTTTTAGGCATGGCGTAAATGCATAAATGACGCCTTTTCCTATTTTGTTTCGGCCAGTTACATCTCAGGTCCAGTAAGAAAGTGGATAAGAATATGCATAACAAGGTTTTGTGTGTCTAGCAGAGGATTAATAAACATCTACCAGTTAAGTGAAATTAGACTAAATAGCTTCTCATGGCCTTACTAGCTGATGTAGTTTGACTCTACTATGTAATAATGAAGTATTATGAAAGACTGTTAAGCATGGTTTCATGTGCGCAAGTGATAAACAAAGTATTTGGTCATTTCTATACTATTTAGGATGCAGGATACTCATGCAATGTTAATCGTTCTCTGAAAAGTAACGACTGATGGTGAGGAGGCAGTGTTTATATCATTCTCCCGATTAAAAAAGAAAAAAGCTTTCTAAAGCTTTTGTACCATCAAAATTGGGCTGAATGGTTTAGTAATTAATTTCACTGTTGATTTTTGACCAATGCTTCATTCTATTAGAAGTTTTAGATTGAGCTCAGTTTTGACGAAGACGAGTTACATGCTTAGGGAGTATCATCACTGAAAATTGTCCCCTGGATCATCTCCATGTACCATGTGGGTCCCTCATATATGTGAACATACACAATAAACATAGGCTCTGCATGAGGATCCAACCTGACTATATAGTTGGTGACATGAACGGATAACCAGTAACGAGTAGGTGTTTTCTTATGTTTAATAGGAACTGGTTGCTTCCTTTTAACTGGGATGATGATATTATTTTTCTGCTTTTCGTTGTACTCATAACCATGATGCTAAATACTGCCTTATTTTGCCAGAATCCATGAAACCTGATACCGAGTCATATAATTGGGTGATCCAAGCATATACTAGAGCTGAATCTTATGACAGGTAACATTCTTTTGGAACTTGCCGATTCACTGATCTTTGGTCACATTTTCAAGTAATCTGGTCTGACATTTTTGTTGTAGTGTGCTGCCATATTGTCTATAGTAATATTACCACTATTTCATTTCCTTACTCTTTGGTGTATATATTGCATCTGGTTGTTAAATTCTCCACATCTTTATTTTTTTGGAGTCTCTCGTCATGGATCCTTTAGCATGTTATTAAAAATTAGGACTAAAAGACTCACATGGTTCCCTAATTGGTTTAAGGGTTTGTTTATCATTTGTTGTCATTGAATCTGTGCTGAAATATAAGTGGACGAGGTAAATATATGGTTTCAGTTGGTATGTCGCGTTAAATTTTGTGTGTGATCACTTTAGGTTCAAGGAGAAAACCAGATCCTGCTTGTTAAGTAAATCTTTTGATGACCATTGTTATCCTGAAGAACAAGCTAAGCTTTTAGAAATTCCCTGCTAAAACATTCAGCCTTTTTGCATTAGAGTAATCAACTGAGCTGATCCACTAATGTTACAGACTTACTGTAAAGTAGCTTTAGTCAAATGGTAGCGAAGGATCAGACTTAAGACTTACGAGGGCTCTGGATTTAGAACTCACTGAAATGATTCGGCCAGACTAGGTAGTGCGATATTGTTTAAAGAGAAATCATTTGAAACATAAATAGTTGAAAAAAGATAAAGATGGTGAGAAGTTGGAATTGGCTTGGCACCTCTGGATGGTTTCCCAAATGTGACTCCAACAATTCTGAGTTAAGATGTTAGCTAAAAGTAAACTGCTATAGATTGACGAAATTAAATATCTATTTGTTTTTAAGATGCCATTTAGTACAAACGTTACCTCTATATCAACCTGCTCTGTTTTGCATTACATATTAATTTTTGTTTCACCAAAAGTTACATCCCATCAGTGCTTGGAGTATTCATTTCTGAACTTTCATTTGTGACTCTAAGAAATACTTACGAGTCACTGTAACGTTTGTTGTGTATACAATTTTTACCCCTTAAGCGTTTCGTGTTTCTCAAGTGCAGGGTACAGGATGTAGCTGAATTGCTTGGCATGATGGTCGAAAATCACAAACGTTTGCAACCAAATGTGAAAACATATGCGTGAGTTTACAAGAACTAAATCTTGTTCTCTTCTTTCCTTTATTTTTCTGTTCTTTTTGGTTATACATTTATCTGTTTATATTGAAACCTCATATCACATGTTTTATATTCTTACTCCAGGAGTTTCAATTGACATCATCTCTTTCTGATTATATAGGGAAAAAGCCAAATCGGTGTCAACTTAAAATATTGTGTTACTAATGGGATCTGATAAACCCATTAGCTATGTAATTGTCATTATTATCTCTTGGTTTTTTAAAAGAATCAAGAACATCTTTAAGTTTTGCCTTGGTGAAAAATGCTCTAAAAGCCTATTAGGACTTCTACTCCAGACAGAGTATGTCAAACTGACAGTGGCCAAGTTTCTTTTTGTTAATATAATCATCTGTGTCCATAGGAGCTGGTTGGTTCAGTTCTTGGAGGTATATACATGTTAAATTAACAAAAGTACCCTCTTTCTAGGTTGCTGGTGGAGTGCTTTACCAAGTATTGTGTCGTCCGGGAAGCAATCAGGCATTTTCGGGCCCTCAAGAACTTTGAAGGGGGAACTAAACTCTTATATAATGATGGGAACTATGGGGACCCACTTTCCTTGTATATTCGGGCTTTATGTCGAGAAGGTATGTCTTGACATATTGTTTTCGTTGTTACCTTGCAACACTGGACTGTTCCAATACTGCTTAATATGGACCTCAAACATTTATGATTCATTGATTTTACATTTTGTCACCAAGAAGAGCAGACCAGTCTGTTGATCTCAGTATCATTTATATATCAAAGGCCTGCTTATCAGTTCTAAGGAGCATTTCCCCATTGCTGAGTTTTAGCATAGGAATTAAACAGATTGTGTGTCAAAAAACATGGAAACGCTATATGATTGATAACCTTTATGCACAGTGGAATAATATAGAAAACAGATTTATGATACATATTGTATGTAAACTCTGGCATGTTTAATTCACTAGACAACACTTACATGAACCTGTCAATAACATTGTAATTGAACAAGTACATGAGCTAATAAACAATCTGATGTTCATAATTTGGATATATATTGACCCACAAATATATTCCAGGTGTTTAAATTTACTGGAATGTCACCATCATCTTTGATTAGTGTCTGCACTGATCTTGGGCATCTTCACCTAGATAGTGGATATCCTGTTTCCAATTCAGCTTTACCGTGACACTTATCTTCTATCAAGTGTATTAAAGTACAAATGTATAATTTGATTTTTGTAGTTCAGACCTATATGACATTGATATCGAAAAGGCTCCACTAGTCTAACTCTTCCACTCTGATGGATTTGAGAGCACTAATAGTTTATAGAACCTAATTACCTAAACTTGTATGAGTTGGTAATTTAAGCAGATATTCCTTTATGATTACTATTTAAGATCATCTCACTGATGCTCGATGATATCTGTTTTCTCATAAATTTTGTGTCCACCCTGCCGCGGAGCTTACTTTTGTTGCTCTTATTTTAGTGCAAAACTGCACCTGAAACAAAAATTTGGGCTTTAACTGCCAAGCTTCACCTTACCTAGTGAGTGTAACCCTGTATCTTTCGGTGGCTTCATTTGTCCCAAGAGTAACAATCAAAATGACCACAGGTGGATTACTAGGAAACCAGTAAAGTAAACTATATTGTCTTTTAATAATAGATGAAAACTGCTAAATACCTTTACTACTGTAAGTCTAATAAGCAGCTAGTGGACTTGGGACTTAGGAGATACATAGCTGTGGTTCGCTTTGCATGCTAACCTTCACGGCATGTTGAAATTCTTGCATCCAGATCTTTGTTATCTGGAATATTCTCGTGGGCATCTAATTCTTTATTTATTTGTGCACTAAATGAAATTCAAATATTGCCCACTGAGGCCACTATTAAATGAAACAAATGCAACTTTAGTTTACATATATTAAATAACGTGGCTCTTTTGTTGTGCTTCCTGTGATTGTCACTTATCTCTCTGCGTCGTTCATAGAATTTTAACAATCCATAATTTTAATTTGAGGACTTGAAGAGTAACTACTATTACATCAATACCTGACCTGTAAATCCTCAAATAGAATTTTTAGCATATTCATGTGCTTTCACACCTTAAAATATTTTTCTGAGTTGTTTTTATGTGATTGGAATCAGGAAGAGTTGTAGAGTTACTTGAAGCGTTGGAAACAATGGCGAAAGATAATCAGGTCATTCCTCCAAGAGCAATGATCGTGAGTAGAAAATATCGGACACTAGTTAGCTCTTGGATTGAACCCTTACAAGAAGAAGCTGAGCTTGGATATGAGATTGATTATATTGCCAGGTGTGCATTTGCATTGTCATTCACCATTAAATACCTAACTTTACGGGTGATGGTTTCTCTATTTATGTCCTTCTGGGCCTAAACTAGATACCTAATTGAGATTATTTCTTATTTCATCTCCTCTTTTTCAAGTTGTCATTTCGGTTTCCTCATTCTGTCGCTTTTGTTTAAGCATGTCTTCACTTGTGTCCATTGATGTATGATTTTCTCTGTATCCACTATTTTTTGGCCACTCTTTGCTCAGATATGCAGTCGTCAATCTGACCAAAACTAGTTGAGATGAACTTCTAACTCACGTTTATAATGAAATTTCAGGACACCTTTGGCTGCCTGATAAATTTCTTTAAGTATTACCAAATAATGAACTTCAAACTGGCGGTCCATATAAAATAAAAAAATGAAAACTCCACCAATCAAAAACCCGGTTAAATTTGAGTGCATTTTCAAAAATATACAACTTTGTGATGTGGTGTTGTAGGCTGTAGTCGAGACAAATATTTTATGATGAATGTGTATGTAGGCTTATATTAGTTCAAAGTTAAAACAGAATCTTCTGAAACTTTCTTTTTAGGTTGTTTAGACTTGCATTCCGTGAATTAATAAATGCATGTATGTTATATTTAATTGGGTGTACATATTGTTTTTGTGATCTATCCTCTTGTTAAGCTAAGACACTCTTTGTTGATTGACCAGGTATGTAGCAGAAGGAGGGCTCACAGGTGACCGAAAGAGGTGGGTCCCACGCAGAGGCAAAACTCCTCTGGATCCTGATGTGGATGGGTTTATTTACTCAAACCCAATGGAAACTTCTTTCAAGCAACGTTGTCTTGATGATTGGAAAATTCACCATCGCAAGCTTCTAAGAAACCTTTGGAATGAAGGACCTTCAGTCTTGGGGAATGCATCAGAAGCTGATTACATTAGAGTAGTGGAGCGGTTAAAGAAGATTATAAAGGGTCCTGACCAGAACGCCTTAAAGCCTAAGGCAGCTAGTAAAATGGTAGTGGCCGAGCTAAAGGAGGAGTTGGAAGCACAAGGTTTACCAACTGACGGAACTAGAAATGTGCTCTACCAGCGAGTCCAAAAAGCAAGGAGAATAAATCGTTCACGTGGTCGGCCTCTTTGGATTCCTCCTGTAGAGGAAGAAGAGGAAGAGGTTTAATCTTCTCACGAGCTTCTTGTGAAGAAATAATGCGTGGTGATTATTCATGCACAGCGGTTTTACTAGTGTTTATCTGTTCTATAGGTTGACGAACGGCTGGATGAATTAATCTCACGAATTAAGCTGGAGGATGGAAATACAGAGTTTTGGAAACGTCGTTTTCTTGGAGAAGGCTTAAACCATGAGAATGACATTGCAATTGATGTGGAAGTAGATTCAGAGCTTCAAGATATCTTGGACGATGTGGATGCTGCGGAGGATGTTGCAAAAGAAGCTGAAGATGATGCCGATGAAGAGGAGGAGGAAGTTGAACAGACAGAAGTTCAAGTAGGAGATAGAGCTAAGGAAAAGGAAGTAGAAGCTGTGAAGCCTTTACAAATGATTGGAGTCCAGTTGTTGAAGGATTCTGAGCAAGCACCTACCACCTCGAAAAAATCAAGGAGGAGACGGTCTCGACTTTCAATGGAGGTCAGCCAGTGAAATTTTGATGTTATAATTCTTTGTTTAATTGAAAGTATCTGTTTCTTCTCAAGCTAGTTTTATGTCCTTTTGTTTTTGCAAAGGCTCACATCTATAAGCTCCCATCTTTTTCTTTTTATAGTTCTGTATACTATCATTTAATAGACGAATTAGTTAATTCTCTCGATTATTTCTTTGTTTTTCGCTTTTTAGAGGAGGATATTATGGGCTTTAATTTATTCAGTCTCAAACACATCGGAAGCCTCATACTTTCACCTGTTTTAGTAAACTAACTTGGTAAACTGTTTCTTGTGTGCGTGCAGGATTCAGATGATGACGACTGGTTTCCAGAGGATATCAATGAGGCTTTCAAATTGATGAGAGAGAGAAGAATTTTTGATGAATCAGACATGTATACAATCTCTGATGTTTGGGGATGGACCTGGGAAAGAGAGATAAAGAAAAGAACTCCACAGAAGTGGTCGCAAGAATGGGAAGTTGATTTGGCAATGAAAGTGATGGTGAAGGCATGTTCTTTCACTTACTCCCCCGTAGTGTTTTTATTTAATAATGATGCCTTGTGTACTCTGAATCATCGGAAAGAGTTTCTTGTTACTCTAAAATATATGCCTGTTTTCGTACGAAATTGTAATATTTCAAGCCCAGGGATGCATAGTTTTGTGATTGTCTATTAGAAGTCTGTGGAGTTCCTAGAATAATCTTGCATACTTAATCTGGGAAATTTGCGAATCACATCATGCTAACCTTTATTTTTCTGCCAAACTAATATTAAGTTCAGTTTGTGTGATATTCTGAGCTGAAATGTAATTTCTGTGTAATGTTTCAGGTGATTGAATTGGGTGGAACACCAACAATTGGAGATTGTGCAGTAATACTACGGGCAGCTATTAGAGCGCCACTCCCTTCAGCTTTTCTAAAGATTTTGCAGACTACTCACAGCCTTGGCTACGTCTTTGGGATGTAAGTTTTTAAGTTTTTGCTTGATGAAGTACATGAAAGTAGAGTGGTAATTAAGAAACTGTATGCTAAGTTCTTAAAAGATATATAATCAGCAATCGTGGTACTGTATCAGTCTACGAGTAATATAAATGTCCACTGGTGTAGTATCGTCCTAAAAAAAGTTTCTAATGGAAAGTAGATATAGAAGATGAATCCTTTCAATGAGGCATGCTTACTTTCCTTGAACTTTAGATCTATATGCTTTGTGCTTTCCACAAGCTTCAAGAGGTTGTGAGCCCCACGCGTTAGTGTAGTTGGACATGGTTTGCGAAAATCCGCTCCTTATGTGTTATTTGTTTCTGATAATTCACCCAGGTTATTAAGCCTGGTAGATGATGCTAGATCTCAGCAAGGTCATGCACATTATCTTTAAAATAATATTTTCCAATTTCCCTCTCATAGTAGATGAATTTGTTTATTCATTTTAGATTTCCAAATTTGTATAACAACATTTTTTCCACTGTGAGATCAAGCTATTACTTACTCAAGAATAAAATTTGACTAGGTCTTTCTCCTTAAATCCTAGTTTCTAATTTATATTCTGTATTCCTATCTTAACAACTTTGAGATATAAATACCTTTTTTTTCTTTTTCTGCAGTCCATTGTACGATGAAATCATCTCTCTATGTCTTGATCTTGGAGAACTCGATGCAGCCATAGCTATTGTAGCAGACATGGAAACAGCCGGCATTAAAGTCCCAGACCAAATCATAGATCGAGTAATTTCAGCTAGACCTGGTGGTAAGGATAGTATTAGTGAGGAGGAATTATCCTGATGCAAATGATGACTACATACTAACCGAGCCAGTTGCATTAGACTGACAGACCCTTGTCACCTAATGGATACCCATCAGGCACCATCAGGTTCGTTATTGGTGATGTGACATAGAGAGTTGTGCCTGAGAAATGTGTAGGAATTTCGATGTTGTTGTATCAATGTATTTGTAAGAATATAAATGTATTGCTGAGAAAGGAAATAAAAGGCAGATTTTGTTGTTGTTATTACTGTATTCTCGTACTGTATTACTATTACAACAGGTGAAGTGAAGTGCCTCTTGAACTGCGTAGGGGAAGCATCGAATAATCTGACAAATGTCCCATCATCAAATGCAGAAATTTTCAGCGGAAATTTATATCTAAGCTGGCTTAGGCGATTGAGAGCCTTAACTAGAAAGTGATGAGTGAACTGGAGGCTGCACAAGTGGATCCAACTTATGGGTTGCCCTAAAGAATTAAGACCCATGGCTGCTGAATTATGACAGGAGCAGCTGAGCCAGCACAAGTCAGTTAAGTTAGGTTCTAGTAAGCCGGACTATTTGCCACTTCTCATATGCATCGTCTCTGGTGTGGTTCCTAATAAGAGTTATTCTACTTCTAATTTATCCGTTCTCGAGTGTCTGAGGCTCTTGTTTTCTCACTGGTGCTACTAGTTTCTGCTGGCATGGGTAATAGCATGCTTGTTAACTATAAAGAAGTCAGCCTCTCCTCTTTTGCGTGTAGACACCAACTTGAATCTGCACCTGGTTCACCCACCAGCTCCAGACCAACCCATGCTCTATCTCAGGCGAATTTCAGATAGATGTTCAGACAATTTTTTTTTATTATAGATTCTAGTTATCCGCTAGGTAAAACTTATCAAGGTAAAAATTTATCCTTCCTTTACTTCTTTTCCTCCATTACACTATTCAATGCATAGTTTGTACCAAGTAATCTTTTTTCAAACCTTTGTTCTAAATTTCTAATAGTTCCTAATCTAAGCAGAAAAAAATAAACAAAATAAAGAACGAAAAGGAAAACTTACGGTAGAGCATTCAACACAAATTTCCAACAGTATATTTCCTTTTTATAACTAAACAAAAACTGGGAACTTTTTATTCCCAAGCAGATTAGTTCTCGATATTAATCAAATCACTGTAATTACAGGGTTAATAACCCTGGTTTGAATTGTACACTAAAAATTGGTGTACAACTCAGAGTGAAGTAACAACAAAACAAACTTTTTGTTTCTTTTTCTAATAAATTCGGTATGAAGTTCAGTTCAGATGCTGTCAACTATCAACGGAAGCTACTGTCAACAGGTTGTTCGGTTTCTAACTTTGGGACACAAGGTCTCCATATAGTTTCATTGCCCAAATCCATAAGAGCAATGCCCTCAACCAAAAAGTCTTCCCTGATTTTGTCACTTTTCGCGAAGTCCTTGTTTTTCCTTGCCTGGGTTCTAAGTTCTATTTGTTGCAACACATCTTCCTCACTCAACTTTGCTCTCGTCAAAGCCTTAGCTTTCAATTGCTCCAGAACCTGTTTGGTATACAACACCATTTACGCAGTGAAGAAAAATGACATAATTTTATTTTGATTGTTTTAAACTTCCACTGAAATGTTCCTTGAAAGGGAGATAAGACGACATACCTCTGAGTAGGATAAAGATGACATTAGTCCAAGAGTATCTAGAACCATCTTCACTTCTTTCTCCATTTCAGCAAGGGACAGGAACAACAATTGCTGTTGTTGCTTTGCCTGGAAATGCACACTATAAGACTCAGCCAAAAAGTAGGAATACATGCATGGAACACCGATGCGAAACTAAGGTGCACAACTATAGAACCCAAATGAAGTTTACCATGCTGGTGTTTCTTACTTGGAAACTACCCAACAAGCATTTCGTTACACAGGGAGAAGTGCAATGTACAATCAGCATAAGCACAATCTAGATCATTTTAGGCAGCAGGACTCGCATACAGATAAGTGCAGGTAGTAGTGACAGTGTGGTTTTGTGACGAGATATGATACATTGTGTTTTAGAACAAGGATTAATAAGTACCCATAATATGCATTTGATAAAGTATCTGAAAACTTTGGTCAACAGTTTCCGATATAATATCCAAACATGATTTGCATGCTAAAAGAAAAATGATTACACAATTCAAACTCTCATTTTTGGACTAGATCTCAGATTTTGAACACTCAATAGTCAAATGACAAGCGAAAATGTCTACCCTATTCTAAGCTTTGTCACAGACAGTTCTGAATCACTAATGACACAGGCAAGAGGACCGCATGAAGATCCATCCATTTGCCTTCACCTGTATAATTTTGTTACTTGAGTACACTTCAGATAATCATCAGAAAATCATAAGGTGAAAAAATCACTCCATTTCAGAAAACGAATTCCTGGGGATAATACACAGAGCAAAATGTGTTTAAAGGACAAAGAAATTCTTAAACTGGACATATTGCATATCAGATCAAAGCACAAAAAAAGAACTCCTAAAATGTTTAGCTCCAGAGACACCTTAAACATGCATGTTGGATATATATTTGTACATAGCCATTGATGGGAAACACTTGAAGGATCTATAGATCAGGGACAAGGAAATACCTTCTTGAGCTTGTTCAGTGAACTGTTCATGAGCTTCATAATTTCCTGAAGAGCACCATTCAAGAAGTCTTGAGTGTGGAGATCATCTGACATTTTAGCGTAGAAATCATTCTTTAATTTATTGATGCACTCCTGGGCCTCAGGAATTATTCGAATATTTTTTCCCTTTGGTACAGATCCTTCGGGATTTTTCTCTCGAAATGGTATTAAGGCCTCTTCACAGTCCAGCAAAGTCTAAAAGACATGACCATCAGTTCATGTTAGGAATATATTATTACACATGTAACCACTATACACATCATGTGTGATAGATAGCAAGAACATTATACACGCAAGAAGCACTTATGCAGCACCTAGAAGATCTAATCCATTGAATATAAAATCATGCGGGTACATTTTATTCAGGTCCATAATCTTTATGAAAGTTATGGTGAAATAAGTAAATAGCAAAAGAAAAGACTTGGAATAATTAGAACTTTGCAATTCCGTGGGCTGACGATGAGAACCTTGTCATGCACTAGAAAATTCTGCATGAACTCTCCTTAACAATACTTAATTGGTCTTATCATTATTCGAGAGCCTATGGTTATTTCTTCCTTTTCTTACAGAAAGAAGCAAAATAAGTTTATGTATCAACTTGTCTTTCAACAGCGATTTTACTTTAAATGTGAGAACCTGCATTCTCGTTGCCCATTAGAGTTGCAAACCGGCTAGTAAGGCCTCTGTTGTGGTTCAGGCATTTAACATTTTACACGTTTGAGATTTTATTTACGGTGTGTATTCCTTTGGTTGAGGTACTTCTCTTACAACTCTAAAACTATCGAAGTATCAGTAAAAATTGGTTATTTACCTGATACGAGTAGAAAACAGTATCAGACGCAATATCTAGCTGATCTAGTGAGTAATTGACAGGTGACCGATAGTGCGTACTCATCATGAAATACCTCAATGCTAATGGATGATACATTTTGGTGACCTACAAGGAAAATGAAATGATTAGAAAACAGAAGAATAAATAGTATTAAAATGGAAAAATAATGAGTAATTGCTTGCCTCACGAATAGTAAAAAAGTTTCCAAGGGACTTGGACATTTTCTCGTTGTTCGTATTGACAAAACCATTATGCATCCAATATTTAATTTCACAAGTGTTGGGGCGGGCAGCGCAACTCTGAGCAAGTTCATTTTCGTGATGTGGGAATATCAGATCCATCCCTCCACCATGAATATCAAAGGAGGAAGTCAGATAACGGTCACTCATGGCACTGCACTCTATGTGCCACCCAGGTCTGCCAGGTCCCCAAGGACTTTCCCAGCTAATTTCTCCCAGCTTTGCAGCCTGCAACCGCACAAAGAAAATAAGCCACCAAAAAGTGAACAACCATAGGCATGCTAAGTGCACGTTCTCTCACCTTCCATAATGCAAAGTCATTTTGATTTTGTTTTCTTGAAGTTAAACTGTCTTGAGCTCTTCCACCTCCACCAGCTCGGTTGTCTTCTAATTTACGTCCAGATAGCCGGCCATAAGCGGAAAATTTGTCAACCGAAAAGTAGACATCTCCATCAGCAGCATAAGCACAATCATTTTTTATAATCTGCCAGCAAGAACCAGATCAAATTTCAGGTACATGCCTAAACCCCCCGCATGCATATAAGAGACATGAACCAAAGGGTAAGGCTTCAATAAGATGTCCCCCTTGATCTGTTATCCTAATTAAAAAAATTCAAAGACGAATAAAGAATGGAAGCATCAGCACACAAAATTTCACTGTTTCTCAAGGTAATAACAAGATAAGAAGATGACAAATAGCTTCCAAATGAGCAAACAAAACCAAAAAAGAAAGAAGAAGCAATAAACTATTTAATGTTCACACTTTCTGGTGAGCCATTCTACAAGAAAATGAGACCATGACCCATAAGCTCTGATTATCTTGAAGTCATAAACTACCCAACAAATCTGAAAGATACAAAACAAAGCATAAGGGAGATTAGAGCACCTCAGCTATCATATTTTTAATTTCAACCATGTTTTCAGAAACACGGGGTTGTTCTGTAGGAACAAGGACGTGAAGATCATTCATGTCCCTAAGATACTCATCGCAGAAGTGTTTACTCAGATCCAATGGTTCCTCCCCTACTTCCTTAGCTTTTTTAATTATCTGCAAAGACACGGACATTAGTTGGATATTGGATTTATATAACAAAATGTAAACACATATACACCAAACTGCATTCCAAACAAAAATATTTTTTTCTAATCATGTAAAAGTGAAGTAGAAGAAAATAGATACTCTAAAAACATGCTCACCTTGTCATCAACATCAGTGAAGTTGCGTACATACGTAACTTCATAGCCTAAATGTTTTAGGTATCTGCTCAAATGGCAGCAAACTTAAACATGATCAGGCATGCACTAATCATCTTTCAATGTAAACTGACATGAATAATTGCATTGCTTCATCAATGTGAAATTAACTAGGCAAAAAAAAAGAGGTTTTATTTAGTTTCAACCCCATAAGGCAACTGGATGCTACTTTGAAGGGAATACGACTCAAGGATAGAAAAACAAAAAGAGACCTTACTGCACAATGTATGCTGTAGCAACTGATCACCTCACTAAAGTTTGGAATATACTAACTAAATCACTCAAATCGTTTGTCAAGATCAAACAATAATTTCACCCCTTTTTCCCTCTATGATTGTAATATGGAATATCTACTTAACATTCCCACACAAAATTGCAACAAATTGATCGTTTAAGCTATTCAAACATTCTAGATTCTATAGTTCATCACCTTGCCGGACACACCACACAAATCGAAACCTAAACCTTATTCATAAACCAAAGTGAAAGACAAAAAGGAGAAAAAAAAATCGAAGAATTATACCTATAAAGGACATCAAAAGCAATATATGCACGAGCATGACCGATGTGGCTGAGATCATAAGCTGTAACACCACAGACATACATCCCAACTTTTCCTGGCTCTTTAGGTACGAAGAGCTCCTTTTGCTTAGTCATGCTATTGTACAACTGAAACTCTCGTATCGCCATTGAAAACAATCTCTTCAGATTTCTGCAATTACAATTTGAAACTGCACAATGAGGAGATATAGAGAGTAAATCAAAGAGCAGGTACGTTTAGGAAATGTATTGGAAGTTTCTTATGAAAAACGAATAATACTTGGAAATAATAAGAAAAAGACTTACGAAATCGTGGGATTAATTTTGATGATGGAATCCCGAAACTGTGATAATTTTCTTCTTCTTCTTTAGTTTCTTTCTGAAACCCTGGAAGTAGGAAATAGGGATTTAACACAGAAAACATAAAGAGGGGATTTGATCTTTTTTCAAGCTTTAATATCAGCCGTTATTTAATCATCTACGGTTGACAAGATTTGATTAAAGACCAACGTTTGATTGGTTCACTTAAAAAGGAGTTAAGGTATTTTTTTCTAATTTGCCAATTATCACTTCAGTGGGACTGGGAGTCTCGGATGGACAAATCCAAAAAATGACTCGGTAAATAGGTATATTGGGAGTTTGCCCATCGAGGCTCGGTGCAACTTCTCAATGAGGATCTCAACAACTCTCATCCAACGGCTATGATTTTTCTTTTTATAATTCAAACATTTTCAACTCCAAAATCGCACTTTTTTCATTCAAAAAATCTTCTAATTTCACTTCAGTCTTAATCTTTCCATCTCAAACTTTTGATCTCGACTTATGGATCCTGAAATGGAAAATAAAAAGCACAAATGATAGGGGAATCATGGCTCCAGCATGCTTAAGGAATTATGCTACATATTGATCAAATGGATGAAGATTCAGACGATAATAGAAGGATGACTAACCATATGATATAATTATACTCAAGGAAAATACCTCGAGATCCATAATCAAGAGGCATATTGACAAGAAGATGGACGTGGAGATATTGAGAGGCAGAGCATCAACAAATGATACGTGATTATTTTATTAATAGAAATGTGTATTCTTATAAAGATTTTCAACGTCGCTTCCGCATGCTGCAACACTTGGTCATGCGGGTTATTGGAGAGCTTTATCGGGTAAACCCTAGATCCAACTATCAATTTGATGCACTAAACATACGAGGACATAGTCCTGAACAAAAGGTCACTGCAGCCCTAAGGATTCTAGGTTATGGTGTGTAGGCGGATGCCTGTGATGAGTATTGTCGTATGGTAGAAACAACAGCATACGAAAATCTCAAAATTTTTTACGAAACTGTAGTCAACCATTTTGGTTCACGTTTTTTACGACAACCAGCACAAGATGATGTCGACTAACTACTAGATGAAAACATCAAAAGAGGATTTTTCGGAATGCTAGGTAGCCTTGATTGCATGCATTGGTGTGGCATTGATGTCCTTATGTATGTCAGGGTCAGTATAAGGGCCACTTCATCAAACCAATTGTTGTTTTGGGACGCCCTCTTATGATTGCTGGATATGGCATGTTTTTTATGAACTACCGGGTTCAAATAACGACATCAATGTTTTGTATAAATCGTATATGTTTGAAGAGTTGGAGTGTGGAACTGCTCCAGCTTCAAATTTCATTGTCAACGACAATAACTATCAAAGTGGATATTTTCTGGCGGATGGAATTTATCCACATTTCTCCTTACTCTCAAACTCTCTCCCCCTTTCTAAACACCTCCAACACCCTTTATATACTAATCATCACCTCCAAATCTCGCCACATATCTTGGTTTTAAAGAAGAAAATATTCTCGAGAGAATATTTTATTTACAGCTATCTCATGAACTCATTCTTGATTTTGTTTTCTTTTAAATCTCAACTTTGAGATTTTGTTTCCCATTTAGCTACATTGTTTCCTATTTCACCGAATATCTTTTTTTCTCAACAAAATACCTGATTATTTCTTTCCCTGTGAGAGAAAACTTCACGAAACTCGTTGGTTAATTTGATGTATTTAACCCATGTACGACCCTTCTTCTATTGGTAAGAATATATTTTGTCTTAAAAGCTAATTTGAATCTTCGATTAAAGTCTCACAGTTCAAACCTAAAGCTTTCCCGCCAAATTTAACTTTGAAAGAGAAATGATTTCCTTTTAGCCAACAACTGGGCTCCTTTAACACTTTGGGTGCCTTTATCAATCTCTTGGGTGCCTTTAGTAATTTTTCAAGCGTATTTTTTCCAAAAATGTTTTTTTCCCAAAAACACCTACACATACATAAAAACACAATATTAGTACAAAATTGAGTTCCAACATTATATAGAATTGAGATAAAATAGACACACAAATTTGTCTATCACTGGTCAACTTTAGTTCAAGCTTACGTTCAGGTATCCCATGGCGAGCGTGCAGAACAACATTTTAATGGGAAGCAGATGGCGGTTAGGAAGGATGTCAACGAGCATTTGGAGTTTTGAAGTGGAAGTTCCATATAATTTGTGGACCATATCGTTCGTTCAAACCAGTAGAAATGAATAGGGTTATGCTCACCTGAACCATTTTTGCATAATATGATAATCGAGGAAATCTGTCGGTATCCCACTTGGACAAGTTATCTACATCAGGATTTAAGGAGAGATGTTCAACCCCTTCACGATGTGCCAGCAAGAGAGTACATAATTGTAGAAGTGAGAATTGAAGGATTATATGATAGGCTAAGGGAGGATCTCATTGCACACTTGTAGGATGATTTTGGAAGAAGAAACCCTCACAAGATTTAGTTTTAGTTTTTGAACCTTTTGTTATTTCAATCATTATATTTCTTTTATTTTAATTGGATTATGTAATCTAAGTATCAAATATTGAAATTAATGATCAAATTGGTGAAAAAACAACAATGCAATTGAAATGAAATTTGATTACATCGAGATTTAAACATTGAAACAAAGGATTATATCCAAAATTTAAAACTAGCTCTTACCCAGTGGAACAATGGCATTATGGGCATCCTTATTCTCCTCCTATCATCAGAATCAATGTCAACTGAATTTGGGCATTGTTGTGCCTTATGTGCTTCAATTTTATTTATTTCTTCTTTCCCAAGTCGCAGTTGCGTCTGATTCATCTTTGACGTGTCCGTTCCCAAGATTCCTCTCATGTGAGCATTAAAAAGATTTTTTTCAAGAGCCTTGCGACCTTTCCTAATTTTTGCAGTCATTTTCTTGCGTTCTAATATTTTACCAAAATAGTATTTTCTTGTTTTTCAAAATATTATTAGAAGTTGACATCTGAAGTTGAAGATTCAATGGTTTTTTGAGTCGCCTTTCTGATATTGTTAACTTTCTTGTTGCATGGTCCATCATATCTTTATGTGTTTCCATTAACATTAAGATTATTATTTGCATGATAGAATACGCCTGCGTTGAATTGTGGGGCTGAGCCTGTTTCTAGTGAAGATTAAGTAGATGAAGACCCTTAAGAAACTTTTTCCTTCTTGTAAGGGATTGCTTTGGTACTTGATATCCATTCAATAGTTCAGGGTTAAATTAGTTCAGGACTTTTAGAATATGGAAACATTCTTCGAAGTTGAAACTCAAACTTTCTTTGAGTTTCCATGCCTCTCGAGTTTTTAGCATATGCAGTTTCAACATTTAAAAATTAGTCATACAAAAACTTGATAAAAGTTTTAAAAATCAATATTACAATTTGGAATACAACAAACTTACTATATCGACTTCAGTATCACTGTTTCCTCTTTGACGATTCACTTACATCATCACACTTACACCAAGCGCTCACAACTTTGTTGATTACATGAAAACGACCCGACAACCCGTTGAAGTCACGTTTACTTGGATTCCCAGTTTTCTTATCAAAGAATTCAAAGAAATTCTTCCAAAGCGTTGCAGCCTGTTGACTAACACTATTGACAACATCATCAAATGTACATGATATATATCTTTTGCAGATAACTTTATCTTCATTGAGATAAAACCTTGGACCGCGAGGATTTTGTAAACCCTTTCCTGATTCAGTATTATGTGTTTGTGATGAGTTGGTCATTATTTTTTCTGATTTTTTTAGCATAAGTTGGGATCAAGAGTTTGAGATGGAAAGATTAAGATTTAAATGAAAATAAAAGATTTTTTGAGTGGAGAAAGTGTGATTTTAGAGTTGAAATTGGTTGAATTTATAGGGAGAGAAGTGAGAGCCGTTGGATTAGAGTCGTTGGGATCTGACCGTTATCGAGGCAACAAGAGTCGCTCGCCTATGTTGAGCCGAGGCTCGGTGCGACTCGATCGATTCGTATTGCGCCTTTTCCCCCTTTTTCCACTGCCCAAAACTGAGTTTTTCCATCCACTTGGCTTGGCATTTTGGCAAATTTTCCAATGCCCACTACAATTGCTCTAGTACGTTTAGAAACTCAATTTTCTTTATATATGATGTTGGACATCCTACTGATAAGTTTTTTATTTCCTAGTTCTAGTTTATTTCTTAATTTAGGATTTCCTTTTCCTAGTATTGGTTTATTTCCTAGTTTAGTTTGATATCCTTTTCTAGTCCTAGTTATATTTAGAACCATTGAAGCCTATATAACAAGAAATATATTATTGGTGCTGCATACTCAATTTCATGAGGGATTACAAGATGACAAAATAGGATCATCTGGAAGTAAACCCCAAAACCTCTTATCTTAGTATTTTACATAATACCTAGACTGCTCTAGATTAATTAGTGCTAATGAGATTAATTAGCTAATTTAATAAAGATTAGTGATTGATTAGATTACCAATCTCTCTTAAATTTACTATTTGAGAATCAAAATCGAATCCAACCTACGGCTGGAAAAATATGAACTCCCAGTCGTAAAAAGGAGTTACGGGTGGGTAATGCATAAAACCTAGCCGTAGGATACACTTACGGTTAGTTTTTAAAGTAAACCCATTTGTAAGTCAGACTAGCTGAGTTTTCTATGGTTGGCTTTTGTGCTCGAGCCAGCCGTAAGTCAAACTAGAAGCAATTATTAAGTAGTTATTGCAAATTTTGAATTTGATTGACTCACCCAACGACTTTTTTTTTGAAAAACTAGTCGTTGGGTAATTAAAGCCTATAAAAGGAAACATGTCCCTTTCATTCCCACTCTCACTTGTTTCTTTCCAACTCATTCTCACCCGTCCCTTTCAAGCACTAAATATGGTTAATCCATACACTAACGATGAAGATGTTGTCATTAATAGAGTGTGGGTTACGATCACAAAGCATAACTATAATAGAGAGTACATTACCCTAAATAAACAATACGTTAATCAAGACATTAACATGGATCAGAATCCGATTCTTGGTGGAACCGTATATTTATGATTTTTATGGGATTAAACGGAAATCGTAATGATAGGACGTTCAAACTCATTAAGAAAAGGTTCGAGAATCTATTTCAACTATTGGAAGCTTTGAAACAGGAAATGAAAGTTGTAAAGGAAGCTCATCCACCAAATTCAGTGTGACAAGAGTAAGTATGTCAATCAATAAGTCGTTCATCAAAAATAGTTTTCAAACATACAAACTTACAATTGATTTGTTTTTTCAGTGGGTGATGATTCTCGACAGATATGAAACTATTCATGGCAAAAAGTTTAATCATGAGGATTGTTATCATATTTTGGAAGAAAGTACCTACAATTTCAACCTATGTTATTAAGTGTTTAAATGTGATCTAATGATCCATTCTATTTCATTTCCTCTAGTTCTTCTTTTAATGTAACGCTATGAACAATATATGCCTTTTTATTGATCTATTTACGAATTCCAAAACCAAACAAGCCTCATGGGAAATTACATTTAGGTTTATTCACAAACCTAGTTATATTAGAAAACTCAGGGTCCATTACGGCTAGGTCAGTGTTAAAACCTAGTCGTATAGAAAAACTCAGGGTCACCTACGGCTAGATAAGTGTAAAAACCTAGCCGTAGACTACTCCTAAGGTTTTCACGGTTGGGTTTTGCAATATTTCCAATCGTAAAACTGACATAAATTGGTGGACACATAGTTTTACGACTAGCTTTGTTGGTCGTAAAATAAACTCAGGATCACTTACGACCAACATTGAAACTGAAGCTAGTTATAAAACTGACATAAAGTACTTTTGAGAGTGACCTCGGGGATAGAGCCATTCTTGGACTGTTACAAATGTCAATTCCCTTCCTATTTCGTGTAGATAAAATGCTTTCTAAGCTTCATCGTCGAAAGGGAAACACCCCAGACTAAATGAACGCTAAGTGATAAAGAAGGTAGGGGTGCAGATACATCCAAGGGGTTTTCCTAGAAGCATCCACCTTTGAAAGAGTGCGTAATAGCTCACTGATCGAGCGCTCTTGCGCCGTAGATGAACGGGGCCAAGCAATCTGCTGAAGCTATGTGATGTAAATATGCATCAGTAGGGGAGTGTTCCGCCTTATAGGAAAGCACCGGCACGAGTAGGGGTGGACGAAGCAGAAGCGGGAATGTCAGCTATTTAAATAAAACGTACGACTAGCTTTTCAAGTACTCATTCATAACCAAAAAACTAATATCCGTTCAAATCCATAACCAACCACGCTACAAAGTCTTAAAGAGCAAAAGACAAAAACACTAATGTTCAACAAGTCCATAACTCAGTCATCCACTACGACAATATTTTCTTAGAAATCCTCCTCAGATTTAGTTATCTCTTTAGCTATCACTTTAAGCCTTGTAGAATTGTTCATTGTTTTTCAACACTCAATGACTCCCCAACTTTAATGAAACGAGTCAAGTACTTGACCAACAATTTGGTTCGAGTCCTACAAATGTTATAAACAAACATATGTTGGAAAAAATTAGTTTTAAATTTGTATCTACGACTATGTCAAGCTACACGACCGAACCATAATAATGGCATAAAGAACCAAGTACTCTAAAAGCCATATTAACTTACGGCTAGGAAAACCAAGCCGTAGGGTACCATCTACGGTTGGGAGTTCATCTTTTCCGAACCGTAAAATAAATTTACGGTTGGGATTTTATCTTTTGCTAGTTGTAATAAATAATTTACGGTTGGGAAATGTGGTCGACCTAGCCATATACAATTTAAATTTTTTTTAAACCCTAATTTCATCAATCAAACTATTTTTTTTAATAAAAACCTAATATAAACGATGGGTTTTTCGATTCTTACTTAATATCATATATTTTGATAGGATTCACTGGTGATTGAACTTATTCATTCACCAAATCTTCAATCTATGGATCAATAACAAAGGAGGTTCCAGATTTAATTGATGTTGGATTCAATCCAATTCGGCATGATCTTGTAACTCTTGACTTGATCATGTTCATCTTGAGAATCATCGATTTTTTTTGTGTGAGATTGAGAAGAGATCGAAGAAGAAAATAGGGCTGAAGAAGAGAGGGGGTTTTGTTTTTATATATGAGAGAATAAATTAGTTTGATTTAGATTTAAGTTTTGTCTTTTTAGATTTGATTTAGATTTAGGTTATTATGGATGAAAGGTAAGAATGTATAATACTAATACAAGGGTAAATATGACTTTTGAAGACATATTATGTCCCCCTTATCAGTGATTTGGATATTTTAATCCATTGCAGACCCTAAGAGCCAAGTGCTGCAACCCCAATAATACGGTTCTATAAGAAGGCGTATCATTGTAGAGAAACACAATCTACAACCAATATTATTATTTGATTTATATCAAAGTTATTTTCTTAGTTATTATTCTTTGTTTGTTATTATTTTTGTGAATCTATTGATCTCACATTAGTTTTCATTATTTATTAGATCTTTGATTCAAAATATACGCTTCCGCTACGTTAATATGGGACGCCGATGTCAGTGATAAAATCACTAGGTGATGATACCAAGACCTGTGTTCGAAACTTGTCAGTGTACTAAATTCTTTATAAATCATTTATTTTTTGGTATATTGGAGTTGACAAGAACTCAAGTCTCTTTCGATACAAGCACACATTTAAACCAGGGATCTGAACAAAGATGGTGGCAATGATAAAGATTACAAATCACGTATCTCAGAGAACAAAAGGAAGAGGAATTGGACGAACCAGAAACTTTTTCTGGTATGCTAGCCCTAATTCATGTGAAGCTAATGTCTGAAAACTTTTGAAATAAAGCTGAAATCACAAAAAACGGAGACACTCAGTGTACCAAGGAATTCAGGGAATTCAAAGATAGATATGTTAATTGTTGATTACTTCTATCAAGTGTACCTTGTTTAGTTGGTCTTTGCATATTAAGTTTTTTGAAGGTTACTCTTTGAGTACTTTAATATGTGATTGGGATATTGTTGGTAACAATTAGCATCCTTTCTTTTTTACCTCACCAAACCTTCATCCTTTCGATGATGGTTATTTACCTCACCAAACCTTTATCCTTTCGATGATGGTTAGTTTTTAATTGAATGTGCCATTCTGGTTTCAAAAGAAATATATACATAGGCATGATCTATATGGATGAGATCATAGGCTTTAGGTATGAATGTCTTTTCTTTTACTTAGTCATGTTATTGTTTGTACAACTTAAACTCCCGTATCCTTTAAAATTCTTCAATTACGAAACTTTAAATCGAAAGTTAAGATATATGGAGAGTTAATCCAAAAATAAGTAGGTTTAATAAACTCATGGGAAGTTTCTTGAATGGATTCTTATGAAAGCGAATTTATGAGAAGTTTCTCTTGAAAGGGATTTTAGTTGGAATTGATAATAATAATAAGACGTAATTAAATTATTACTGATAAAAGACTTACGAAGTTGTGGGATTAAATTTGATGATGAAACCCTCACCATTATTGTGATAATTTTCTTCTTAAGTTTAGTTAAACAAGAATTATGAGGATTTTCAGAGATTTTTTATTTGAATGACCCTCGGAGATTTTCTAGAAATCTAAAGATTTCAAATGATTTTATGAGAATGTTTTAGAGAATATTTGTAATTTACAGAAACTAAGATAGTAGATTTTTAAGGAGTTTTTGCGAATTATAGAGACAACAAATGTGATTATAGTAATCATTTTTTAAAAGAAAAAAACAGTTGGGGATGGGTGGAGCAATCTAAGAAACCGCATGGTGAATTGTTAATAGCCCATAAGAGACTATTATCCTAGACATCCAACTCATTTCGAAACATTATATGCAGTAACCAAACTCTAAAAGTTCGCTACAAATATATAATATATAATTACCTGGTGAAATGGCTTTTCCGCTTCTCTTAATCGTGGTCCATTCTACTAAGACCACCGAAAATATTACAAGACATATATTGTCCATGCATGTGTTCGTATAAAATAGCCCAAATTTCATAATTACCGAAAAAGTTCACATGGTATTTAACAACCCAAATTCCTTATAAATCTAAGCAATCTAGATTCCTTAAGAAAAATCACGTATTTTTCTAATAACTCAGTCGTATACACATTTAAGCAAGTTATAAGCAATGTATTATAGATGATTAATATGTTAATGTTAATATAGTTGCAAAAGCATAAATTAATGTACATACACATGGTTTATTTGAGGATAATACAACACAACTTGATTAATCATTAGTTTAAATATTCGATATATAAGAGAGAAAAAAAGGTACTTGTAAAAATAAAATAAAATCAACACTAGTTTCAAAGTCTCCAAAAATATCACCTATTATGGGAAGATTTTTGTGATGCCTATTTTCGCATCAAAGTCTCACAAAGTCTATTAAAGTTATAAATATATGACTTTGAAGTATATAACCAATAACATGAGCATTTAAAGGACTTTCTAGAAGTCTCTGACCAATAACAAAGATTTTTTTAAATTTTGGAATCTTGAATAAAGTCTTTATTCACTATCAAGGGTGTTTAAGAAACTCTTTTAAAATCTCTAATGACTAACAAGAAACTGAAAATGTCGATGAAACTTCCTATAATCCACAATCCATAATCCACTAACCCATGTAAATTTTTTAGGGCAACTCCTATGATATGAATGTTTAAACATCCATATCTTTGGGGTAATAATACTTTACTTATGTAGGGTAATAAAACATCCACAAATTTATTGATAGACCCCATATTATTTTATCAAAAAAATTCATGAATCATTCATGAAACCGTCCCCTAATATTAACTTGTTTTTACGGGACCCAAAATCTAACCCCGTGGACAAAATTCACCATTATATAAAGGGCGATTTTTCTGGACGATTTTTTCAATTGTCTATCTAAAAATACTCTAATTTTATATATATAAAAAATTCACTCTGCGTATCGGCCCAACACCCACATATATATATATAACTTTAATGTTGTTCTATCTTAAAAAAAGGTCAAGTTTCCTCTGTAGATGGGCCCGATAAAATTTTTTAAAAAAGAAAACACATCCGGTCATCCGATTAACTAAGGAAAAAAATAAAAATCATATCCCGCCATTGGACGACCGGATGGACTATCCATAGTGATCTCCCCACATTTGAAAGGTCCTTTGTGGACTTACATGATTTGTGGATAACAAAATCTTCCATAGCAGCAATTTTTGATTTTGATCCAGATCTCATAGATCATCACAAAATTATTGATGTTTTTCATTCCCATAGGAGCTGCCCTTACAAAATTGACACACAGAAGAGAATATAAAGAGAGGATTTGCTCTTCTTAAGAAGTTTTAATATCAGCCTTACGGCTGAAAAGATTTGATTAAAGACCAGCATTTGATTGGGTGGCTTATACATGTTTCTTGAATAATTCTGTACTCTGGGCCTTTTACTTTTGATGGGCTGGTCTTGGATCAGATAAACCCATGTCGGGGATAAAGGAGTACCCTCGGAACACCATTACACCTTTATGTACCGGATCCTGCAAATTCTGATCATCAGAAAAGAGGAAAGAGAGAATAATGCTAGCAGGAACAGAAGGTCTCTAGCACGCAAACGAACCAGGGATTTGAACGAAGATAATAGCACTGAAACACGTATCTCAGTGGCAGCTCATATTTGTTAATGATGTTTAGAAAGCTCAATTTCAACTACTATTCCATTTGATTTCAGAAGGCTTTTTAATTCTTCAATGGCATGTTTATTTTCTATTGTCGCCTGCTCAAACGATGTATACTGAAACGTAAAACATATACACATATGTTGTGTTTTAACAACAACAACAAAAAAGAGAGCGTAACAAAGTTTCTTCTACAATTTTTTTTTTCTTTTTACAGATGGCTTTAACGTCTACATGGGATGTTACCTTCTTTTGCTTAACCTCCTGATTCAGTTCATCACTTGTACACAATGCATTGTTTAATTTAATGGAATTGCATATACTTCCATTCACCGATGATGATATTCTTATGAAATCCTCCAAGACACATTCCACGATCTATCATAGTAGTATAGACATCCTGTAAAAAAAATAAAAAATATGTCAAATGATAATAAATTTAGTGGAAGAAATAGATAGAGTTTGCTTGTAAGAGATAGAGTAACAACCTGAAACAAATGATGTGGCATACTAGAACGGTTTTATACAATCATTTGGCTTTCCGACGCTTTTGCAAGCCAGCACAATCCGAGCAATACCACTTCCCTCTGGGTTGTTCTCTCAAGCCAACACAGCCATAATGAAACCACTCTATCTTGCACTAGGAATATTGAACAAGAAAGGATTAAAAATCAAAAGAATTTAAAACGAAAAAGGAGTTAGATTTTGTCAAACCACGTCTAAGATGGGTAAGCAGCACCACCGTGTAGTTACGGAGATGACCAATTAAGTCAATGTCACATCACATGGTGGGTTCTTCTTATCCCATGTAACACATGTCAACAAATTTGAATCGCAAGAGAAATATACAGGAAAACAAAACTACATACATCTGGGTTGTCACATGCAACCATCTCTCCAAAACTAACTTGGTTGCAAAAACAGTATGTGGGTTCATTTGGATCCACTGGCAAATCTAGATCCATGCTTGGCGTATCTGCTGGTACTACTGCTGCTGCTGCCGCCGCTGCGGCTGCTGAGCGTGTTCTGCATTAAGTTATGTCAGATGCAACTCGGAAATGTATGAACAAACTAACTAACCAAGACATTTTCTAAAAAAAAGAATAAAAGAGATAAAAATATTTTCCACTGCATATGAAGTGATATACTAGTTTTGAAATACGTACAAAAAGCTTGTAATCAAGCTCTTTAACGAGGCTGTAGTTTCATATCTGTTATTAGAAACTAAAATCATTAGCTAGAAAGGTCAACTCATAGATTCAAACTGCTTTTAAGAGAGACAGAAGCATGTAATATTCTGTAATAAGATGAACATCTTTTAAGGTTGATAACCGTTAAATAACATGATAACATTAGAAAAATGGAACGCGAACCTACATCAACTACGAGCTTAGTGTATTTAAGCAGTACTACTCTACCGGCACATCGAACATCTAAAAGGATATATGACAAAGAAAGAAAGATACATACTTCTTACGTCTTCCTTTACCAGTATCGCCAGAATTCACACTATTATCAGGGTTCACGGCAGCTATTCCAGAAGCATCTGCAACATCTCTCTCTGTCAAAAGCCACATTTCCAAGAATACAAATTTGGGAATCCATGTATTTACGGTAATATTTCTACGATTCATAGAAGGGATGTCGGGTGGTGACATGCCAATCTACCCAGTGTTCAGAAAAATATCAAAAAGGGAAAAAAAGAGAGGATATAAGCACCTCGTCTTAGTTCTTCATCAAATTTTCTTAAATATTGATCCAGTTGTTGAATATGCTCATCCACCTGTGGCATGATAATCCACCCAATTAACAGAGAAGATAAATTGACACCTCTTGAGCAAAAAAATCAGATTTATAGGATAATAGTCTGAAACAGGATAGATGGAAGAATGGCATATACTTGATGATCGCTACTAAAAGTAACTTAAGAACCTTTAGATTGTTCTGACTGCACTATTGCATTCAGGTCTGTCCGAGCTAAAGTAGATATTGTATACTGACGTACGAATTCCTAACCTGAGAATGCATGTCTCAAACAAGAAATGCTCAGCAAAGTATATCAAATAACCAACTTTCTACAACTATGGATCGCTATGATATAGCCTGGTCAAATTACCGGTCCAGTGAATAATCTGGGCAGGTTAAAACCAAATTAGTTCAATAATTCTCGATATTCCCGAATTATCCAATACAAGAACGCTTGTATATGGAGGACCTTTTTTTTAATATTGGAAATTAAACAAAAAATCATTCAGGAAAAATATCTGACTTCCAAGAAAAAAGGCATGCTTATCAAATATATGGAACATTATACATGGAGGAAATACATGCTCAAGTATAAAAATTGATATCAGATAATTGTACATCATGGAATTCAGGGACAATATCAATTGGATTACATTAAAAGCTTGACTGAAATGATACTAGCAAAGTGACATATACAAATATGCCTGATGACGGAATCACCGAGGCGTTAAGAACTTGAAAACTAACTTTGAAGGATATAGGTAGTAAGTAACCCTAGATGGAGATAGTAGCTAAATCCAATGAAATATTCTTCTAGAGAAGTTATCGCTCAAGACGGGTGAGTCAATGTTCTAGGCCCTAATTTTGGGATAAAAGACCAATGGTTTTTTTGGTTCTTCCATAGAGAAAAATAATTTATATGGTACTAAGGTTGAACCAGGTTACAGAACTCTATAAAAAAAACACTTCATCAACAGTTCAACAGATATTCTAAAGAGTATGCCTACAAAGTGAATAACTACATGTTGGGCCCAATTATTAAGTTGTTCGAAAAAATATATTCTAGCACCAATGTATAGCCCATAAATGCAAAGCACATTCGACATTAGTGTAGAAAAATTGAGTTCCTACCACATCATAAGCCTGAAGAGCCAGGGCAACCTTTTCATCAGCGATCCTGATGCAATGTTTTTGCTCATCAAGGGCTTCATCTGAGAATTTGATGAGTGTATCTGGTGAGATGTTACCAGACTTGACTCGGCGCTCCATGTCCTCTATTTCTTGTTGACAGCGCTGTTCATTTTGGCACTGACTTTCTGTTGATATTCAAAAGAACATAATTTGCATAAAATGCTCCAAAATATAAGAGTCCCCAAGCAAAGAAAAGAAGATATAAGCCCTTTTGATCAGGCTCAGAATTTGAATGAACAGGAACGAATTAGAGAAAGTTTATGGTCTTTGCTGTGGCTGAATATAAAATAATATTGGATTTCTAAGTATCCAATATCCAGCCCTTCACGATATCAATGACTCCACAAGAATGCACTTAGGACAGTGAAAGTTTTCTTTCAACTATTTTCGAATATGATATATAGGTATAGCATCTAATCTGATTTCTATTCAGCAACATAGTTTCGAAACTAACCATGGAACAAATAGAATGAAAATATCATTGCAGGGGATGCTTTACGGATTAAATTTTCACTGTTCATTTGAAGTTGATATAAAAACTCATGCTTGTGTAACCAACATCTAATTAACAAACAGAAGAGTGTGGCTACCTTGACCATGGTAAGTTTCCGAATTTCGACGTTTTCTTGTCGGAAGGGCATGATTAACAGAGACTTGAGGCTACTGGGATAGTGCCAATTAGCTATATTAGTGCACTGGATGTTTATAGAACAGTTACGAGCGTACGAAAATTCATGCAAGGGTAGAGCCAAGTTAGGTCATTTCTTCACCAGATACAACTAGACTCACTTGTATATCTGTTTCACCGCGTCTCGATTGGATTAGCATCATACTTGCTGTTTGTTTAACAGTGGAAATGGCAATCTAACCTAAACTCTTCATCATTTCCCAACTAATTAGAGACCAATAGAATAGACATAGACAATTATGCATAAAATCAAAAATATACACCACAGATTTTTAAAAGATTATATCTAGAATAAATACCGTGTAAGCTTCTATCCAAGTCCCGCATCAATGCATATTTCTTCTGCAGCATATTTGGTAATGATTCTAAACCTGGAGATAAGAAGAAGAAGTTAACATTAACTAACGTACAATTAAAATTAAGATACAGTAAATAAATGAAACCCTAGAAGAAGAACGTACTAGTTTGAAAGTCCTCAATGAAAGACATTTCTTATTTTGATTTCCTTTACGTTTTCCTTCCCACCACCAGGACAGACCTAGAACTAGAATTAGAACAAGGAAGGGGATAATGAGAGAGATTAATTGATGAATTATTATATGAGCACTTTTTTAGTAGCTAGAGGCACCTACCCCTTGTTTTTAGGCTCACTTTTCTTACCTTTATTTGCCGGACGGGCGACCTGGACCATGTGCCTTTGCTTTCCTCGGGTTAGTTTTCTTTTAACAGGCAAAATATTTTCATGCAATACAAAGATGTTGACTTTGACCACGGATTCGCTTAAGACGTGGCTATTGATCACCTAATGCCAAGGCTTAGCTTAGGTCGTGGCAAATAAATCGATTTACGAAGTGATTTTTCAATCCATAGCTGATTTACCATGTTCATTAGTAATTTTTTATAACATTATTTATATATCTAAATTAATTTTTAACCTTTCTGTTTTCAGATTAATTTTTAATTTTTTAATTTTAAAAAATTAAAAAATAATTTTATAAGTGATATCCAAACGGCCAATAAATATCTTTTGAGTGAAAATGTATGACTCTAAACATATCTCTTAAAATTTAAGTTTTAAAAAATAATTTTTACTCGCAAATCCTACGATAATTTGTACTTTCCTTTCCCTTTTCCTTGTTTTTCTGTTTAGGATTTTTTAAGGTCTTCGACCAAGCATTTTTTTGTTGAGGAACTGCTACAAAGAAGCAAAGAAGAACTAAACTACTACAACAGAAAAGAAAAAGAAGAACTAATCAGAGTCCTAGTTAAGAATGAACGAAGGGGTTTGAGAAGATGTCCAAAGATGTTGGACATCATATTTTGCAAGATTGTGAGCCCAAATATTAGCTCTTTTCTGCACATAGACAAACTGCACCGAGGTAATGAGGATAGCAGTGGCTTTAATTTCCTCTAGGATACTCATAACTCGCCAAGGAATGCGATCAAAAGTGCCAGAGAGAAGGTTGAGAAGAACCTGCCAATCACCTTCAATAATGACATTGTCGAAATTCATCCTGACAGCAAGTTTAGTAGCAAGCAGCAACCGAAAAGCTTCGGCAACAATAGGAGGTTCATGGTTGAAAATGTCAGTGTTACAACAAAGAAGGACTCCATTGCAGTCTCGAGCAACAGCTGCGCAAGATGCTTTATCATTTGTCAACGGCGCATCAACATTAATTTCAATGAATGTACAAGGAGGTGGTGACCATTCAATTACAGGCGAAATTGGAGCTCGGTGCACAGTGAATTCTCCATGTGTTTCACTAGTGACGTCACTTCGATAAAAAGTATTAAACCTGTACGTCGCAACCTTAAGGATGGGTATGATATTAGGCTGTTTTTTCTCTAAAACCAAGTCATTTCGAGCCTTCCAAAGAGCCCATAGAAGGCAGGATCCAAGACAAAAGCTGTAATAATCATCATTGGAATATAGCCATTGTGCTGCAACAGTAGAAATAGAAGAATCTGGTTCCACGCGCAAAGACAAAGGGGATGCAAAAAACACTGCTTGAGAGAGGGGACAATGAATTTTACTTGTGTTTGACAAAAGTGACACTTCATCGGTAGTCCGTCAATGAATCTCCCAATTTTTCGAAAAATACTAATCTCCCAATTTTTTGAAAAACACTAATCCCATCATGAATAATTCTCCAGATAAACATACGTATTCTAGGGGCAATTTTCGTCACCTTCCACAATTTTTTCCAGGGAAAGTGTTATTTCGAGAAAAGGACTCACTAGACAGATTAGATAGAGGTTTTTGGTAGAATTTAGAAGAGAATTCACCATGGTTTGTAAACGTCCAACACAGTTTGCCATCTCGATTTAGTCGACTGATTCTTATAATATGAACAACTTCTACAGGATCAAATAGCTGGTGCAGTAGTTGCAAGTTCCAAGAGTTTGACGTACTGTTAATCAGGTCGCATACTTTGGAAATACCAGTCGGAATAACAACATGCATAGATGGTTTGAAATTGGGTAAGATAGGAACCCATGGATCAGACCAAATATTTGTGGACCTGCCGTTACCAATAATCCATAAACAACCCTCTTTCAGACCTTTTCTAGAGCTCAAGATTGCCTGCCAAGTGCTTGAACATCTTTGAGGAGCTTTGCACGACCAGAACTCTGAATTTAGAAGATATTTTGTTAAGAAATCTCCAAGCAAGCTTTGCTACTAAGGCTTTGTTTAAATCTTCAAGTTTTCGAAGACCCAAACCTCCTTTTTCCTTGCAGGCAGTGAACCAATACCAGTTTAAATGATGCATCTTTCTCTGATCACGTGAATGCCACCACCAGAAATTACGAATGGCCCTACTGATCTTCACTAAGACATGTTTCAGGACAATCGAAGTAGCCATATAGTAAAGAGGAATTAAGACAAGAACAGATTGAATTAAAGTTGTCCTTCCAGTATGGGATAAACAACTTTTCTTCCAACCAGAAAGTTTAGAATCAAACTTATTAAAGAGGAATTCATATGACTTGCATCTATACCAGGGCTTCAAGATTTGAATTCCCAAATATTTGTCCTCGATGTTCATGTTTTTTACACCTAAAGTGATGACAACCTGATGCTGCCTATCTTATGCCACACACTTGCTGAAAAGTATCGATGACTTATTGTAATTTACTTGTTGCCCAGATACAGTAGCATTGTTGTTTAAAAAAGAAGTAATGGAAGCAATATTTGTGTCAGACATAGTGCCAAAGAGCATCACATCATCTGCGAACATTAGATGCGAGACAGAAGGTGCCCACCTGTTTAAACTATAGCCAGCATATAAACCATCTCGTTCCATCTGATTCATCATATTAGTTAAACTCTGAGAGCATAAAATGAACAAGTAAGTAGACAAAAGACAGCCTTGCCTTATGCCTCTTTCACTAGTAAATAAGGGCTGAGAAAGTGGGAGTACTAACGCAATCTATTATGAGATCATTGGCATACCAAGTAATACCAAAATTTTGTAAGACTTGGCTGAGGAAACTCCAATCCACGCGATCAAACGCTTTACTCATATCCAACTTGAGTGCAAAGGAACCAGAAATAGATGATGGATTATTCATAAATGAACTAATTCCTTCGCAGCCACCACATTATCAACAATTTGTCTTCCCGGAATAAAAGCCGATTGATTTTTGCTTATAAGACTATCTAGAATAGGAGTAAGTCTAGAAGTTAGAATCTTAGTGATCACTTTATATAACACATTGCACAAAGAAATGGTCCGAAATTCAGAGGGAGTGTCTGGATTTTTACATTCGGAACAAGAAATTATGAGTGTGGTTAATCCCAGGAGGGAGGGAAGCAAATCTGAAACAATCTTGGATACACTGAGTGACATTTGATACCACCGTTTCCCAAAACTTTTTGAAGAACATTATCGGTTAGCATCAGGTCCTGGAGCACTAAGGAACTTCATGGATTTAATAGTAGACCAGATCTCATCTTGTGACGGAACAACCGAAAGCATCCTACATTGAGCATTGGAAATGGTTGAAGTCCTGTCAAGTGGAAAATGCTGCAAACACACAGAACTATCCTTAGAAAAATACCATGGAAATACGTCACTAATTGATGCTTAATAACATTATAATCCGATGCCCAATTTCCATTAGAATCCTTAAGTTGAAGAATAGTACTTTTTCTGCTACGACGTAAGACGGAAAGGTCTTGTGTTATGATCAGTATTTGGTACCCAACTGGAGTGATTTATTTGCTCCCAGAACAACTTCTCTCTTGAAGAGTGACTCAATCTTGTTAGTCACAACTCTTTCTTCTTCTCTGATATCAGTTAGCTGTGCCTTAGCTTGGATGTCCACAAGTTTTTTTTTCTCCAACTCCAGTCCTTTAGTGATATTGCCAAAAAAAATCTTACTCCACTTAGTTAGATCACTACCCAAAATAGAAAGCTTGTTTGCAATATAATATTACCAAAGGAAAGTTCCCAGCTACGCTTGATAACTTCCTCAAGTAGAGGATGCTCAGTCCAGTATAGTTCAAATTTATATTGTCTTTTCTTCTTGGAAATCTTTCTTTGAGTGTTAAGAATAACGGGTATAGATTCTTGGAAGATGAAGAACAGCAGCTTCTGGGTGATTGATACGCCATTGAGAATTGCACATTGCCTTGTCAAGGCGTTCATTGACCGGAGTACCAACTGAATTTTTGCACCAAGTGAAAGCTGGCCCTGCGAACCCAAGATCTATCAAGTCACGGTCTTGAAGCATTAGTTTGAACTCACGACAACTAATCTCAGAATTAAGAGAGCCTCCATGTTTTTCTCTTGCAGATGTCAGAACATTTAAGTCACCAATAATGCAGAATGGAGAATTGATGGAGCCTATCATGTTAGAAGTATGCGACCAAAATTGGTTCCTGTTTGTTGGGATCTACGGACTGTCGGATCCACTCCGGACCGACCACATAGCACCAATATTGTCCCCACTTGACCACCTTTGGGCTCAGGTGTGGGGTTTTTATCTTAAAAGGCCTCAGTACTATGTAAGGAGAGAATCTAGCTTATCAATCTCCTTATCAAACTCCGCTTATTCCATGTGAGACTATTCCTAGCTATCATATGTGTGTTTCATCGAGCCACACACACTTACAATCTCCACCTTGGCGAGATTAAACCACCTCACCAACCCAATCACACTCCACCGTACAATTGTCATCCGTATGATGCTACTCATAGAACATGATTAGTGTCACTAATCGTCATGGAACCCTACTCCACCTGAGTTAATGAGAAGGCTAACACTAACTCCACCTTGAACATTGCCTTGCCCACCTTGAGCCCTGCTCCACTTGAGTTAGCGAGGGTGCGATCTAACTCCACCTTGAGCCTTTGCGCACTTTGGGCCTTGCCTGCTCCACCTTAAGTCTGGCTCCACCTACGCTCAAAACCAGGTGACATATCGATTTCCAATAGTAGCCCCAACTTGGCTCTGATACTACTTGTAGGGATCTACGGACTGTCAGACCTACTCCGGACCCGACCACATAACACCGATATTGTCCCCACTTGACCACCTTTGGCCTCAGGTGTGGGGTTTTTATCTTAAAAGGCCTTATGTAAGGAGAGAATCTAGCTTATTAATCTCCTTATGGAACTCCGCTTATTCCATGTGGGATTATTCCTAGCTATCATATGTGTGTTTCATCGAGCCACACACACTAACACTGTTGTCATGATCTGGAGGACCATATATGCATAACAGCTCCCATGAAGGAAGATTGGAAGATTCCCCAATAGAGCAATGGATTAAATTCTTGTTTGCAGAAACAATAGTGAGATCAACATTGTCATTCCACCAAACTATTAATCTACCACTAAAAACAGAAGCAGCAACATGATGAGAGTATCTAAAATTTAGAGCAGTATGAACAACCTCAAGCTATTCATATCATTAAGCCTAGTTTCAGATAAGAAAAAAATAGAAGGATTGTATGCTCGAAGGAATGATTTTAGTGTTTGAACTGCCGTATCATTCCCCAAACCACGACAGTTCCATGAGAAGACTAACATGACTCATGCAACTGATTTGGGTCAGCATCCACAACCCTTTCATAACTATTAGATAAAGTAAGAAGTTTGGTAGGAGGATCACAATCCATAGGACAAGGACCACGTTTGCTTCCCAAAATTGAAGTGGCATGAGTAGCATTATTATGAGATTGGTTTCTAGCAATTCTCTTCTAAGTTTTTCTTGCGATGGTGGGGAGGGAGGTGGATGAAAGAGGAGATGAAAAAGGGTATGAATGATGCGCTGCAGAGGAAACAGTAAGAGGGGGAGAAGGGGACGATGATAATGGGCTTTGTGGGGATGGGGGGGGGGGGGGGGGGGAATCAAATTGGTAGAGGAGAGCTTTTAGATTTTTGAGATTTTTTCTTTACCATAGGTTTGGTGGTATTTGATTTAGAAGATATTGAAAAATTAGGTTTAGTGGAAAGAGTATTTGGTTCAGGTATGGATGGGTTGAAAGGATCACGGAGAGGTGGATTTGAGGTCGGTCCTGTGGAATTTAATTAAACCATCCGTAAGATTTGATGAACAAATTTAGCTATATTATAAATAAATATTTGATGGATTTATACCTTACTTACACCACCATCTTTACATCACCACCACCTTTACATCTCTACCATCTTTACACATTCTAATTTATCTTGTAATCTCCATCTTAAATATATATTAGTGGTTAGTAATGGTTGTATGACATTACCTCTAATACTTAATGTTCTTAACCATACACTCTATTATATGACTTATAAATAGAGGTCCTTACGCAATTGTATCACACACTAAATTCCATGAATGAAATGGTCTCTCATATCTTTTCTCTACTTGTTTATGTTTACCATTTTCTAATTCTTAGTTTATAACACGTTATCAGCACGATGTGACGTATAAATCGATATTACGTACCATATATACAAAACAATTGGTATTGTTTTTCTCCATCGTTTTTATAAGATGGGAGAAAATGGGCATATATTCGAACTTTAGCCAATATGTTTGATCACTTTCGTAGATTCTAAAAAATTAACACGGATCACGAGTTTATAAGAAACCTTTATTTTCATAAAAAAATCATTTTAACCCAATTGAAATTGGTTTTCTCAATCGATCCCAGAATAAGATATCGTTATTATGGTAGATAAACAATTTCAAATACCTATAAAACGAGGAATTGTTGCACTCTTGGGGGATATTTAACAATTTTTGATTTTTCCTCGTTGTAATAATCTCCAAAATTAGAAATTTACACCGTCCCACTTGTAGTTGGAATACGGTAGGACACAAAATATCAAAGAGTGCGCACTCGGCTTGTTAACCTTATTATTAGTCTTTGTAGTGACTACATTGATCTTGATATTAACTTCTTTTGATACATAAAATGTCTATAATTTCATTCTAAAGTTAATGATTATCTTGTTGGCCTATAAGTCATAATTTTAATTTTTGGAGATTTATTTGCATATTTTATATAATTTTGGTTGTAACCAATAAAAATCATGGTTGATGTTCAATTTGTATGTCAAGTAGACTATAATTTTGAAACAATTTTTTTATGGCTCTTGAAGTCAGAATCTACTGTCCAACCTGGAATTGTTAAAATCCAGAATTTATTATGAGTATATGTCCTCGAATTAATCAGATAATACTTAATGAAACTTGTTTTCGTATATGAGATATAAATATTTCTGCCATAATCAGGGGGAAATTATGCACTACCAGAAGTTGGTGTTAGTTAACTTAAATGTTATATCAGTTTCTCTCCCATCATGACCAAATCGATAAAGGCTGCCATATATTATTGACGTGAAATATCTCATAACGCTTTTATATAAGCTTTTTCCAGAGAAAAATCCAGTCACATCTAGCTGATAAGTATCTTCTATAAGAGGCTACAAGTAATGAATATAATATCTTCTCACTTGAAGATGAGGAGATTATAATCCCCGCGGGCGCTCGTACCAACAATTCTGTGATTTTTTCAATATATGCATATACTTGAGAATTGTGTGGAATTATGGTAAGAAAATATAATTGTTTAATATTTATTTACAGTAGTGTTTGTGGAAAAAACCGAATTGAAGGCTATTTTTGGAAAAAGGGGGTGAGCAGGTGACAATTCGTCAGTCCTTAAAAAAATTTCTATTGTTGAAGCAATTTGTTTAGATTCGAGAGATCAATCTATACAATCCTGGCCTAAACAAAACAATGGTTGTTCCAGTCTTGCTTCAGTCACAAAATGAGAAGGAGAAGGGTTGGTCTTAGGGAGGGAAACGAGAGAAGAATGGGGTCAGAGTATTAGACTCTATAAGATGTGATTGGTGTTAATATCTATGAACAACTGGGTGGTCGAGTTCTTCTGTATTTTTATTATGAAACTCAGACTTGTTTTTGTGATAAAAACTTGCTTAATTGTTCTCTCCTCCTTTGTTCAATAGATTGAACGTCTATTTATATCATAGCTATTGTAACCACTTGACCTCTTCTCTGGAAAAAACTGTCGATGGTTGAGTAGTGGTAAAGTGGATAAGGTGTTGAAAACTTCTCTCCACTTCGATTAAGGTTGAATCATTGGTTACTCAACCTCCCACTCCTCTACTCAACTGCTATCGATCTTTCCAGAACTTCTCTTTAGTGGGCGTACTGCTGCACCACATGCCGTAGACCGCCAGACCAAAACCTTAATAAGTATCCACCCATTTGTGACATTTGATGTCTCGTGTAATATTGCAGTATTAAGCAATACTATTGTTAAGTCAATTGAGACCTGTTCAATGAGTCTCTTGTTTAAAGACTTGTCTTGTTTGATGAGTCTGTCTTGCTTGACTAGACTGATGAGTCTAGCAGACTAGAACAAAATAAATATGTTCTGCTCGACCAGCTGATGAGTCTACCAAAATAAAATGAATATGTCTTGCGTGACTAGCTGAGGAGTATGAAAGACTAAAATAAATAAATATGCTCTGCTTGACTAGTTGATGAGCCTAGCCGACTAAAATAAGATAGATACATCTTGCTTGACTATCTTATGAGTCTAGCAGAATAGAAATATGTATTTATTCGTAAATATGGAATAGTATGTCCATCTTGGTCAATTTTGCATTGATAAGAACATGTAACTGAGCATGAAAATTGTAGGGAAGTCTCGTACAAAAATATATATGAGAGAGCCAATATAGCTTTGGATTTTGAAAAACCCTAATTTATTCACTGAACAATAAAAGGAGGATTTGTCAAAACCTAATTCATTCATGTGAAGATAAAAGGAAGGAGCACCCAACGTTGGTGTTCACGTGAAATAGAGGGAAATTACCCGACTATTGTTATTCACATGATTAAAAGAGGAGGAGACTAAATTCTTCTTCACGTCGGAGGAGAAAAAAAGTGTCAAACTTTACTCTTGAAGCAGGAGTTTCATGTTTTACTCTTTGCACTCGTCCTCACATGTTGAGGGTAAAAGAGTAAATTTATCAATCTTGTGACAAGAAATACAAGTCGTGTGGACTTGATTCTATTTTGAAATTTTATCTTGAGAGTAGTCGTGTAAGCTTAGTTGCTTGACTAGCATACACATTAGAAGCAAAAGAGGTAGAGATGTCACCCTCTCTTTAAAAAATAGGGTTTGAAAGAGTTTGGCAAGAAGGCTAGAAGTTCACGTTTTACTCTTGTGCTCAGCCTCACATGTTGAGGGTAAAAGAGTAAAATTCAGAATTTTTAGAGAGGTGCATGATGTTCATGCTCGGTTTTGAGTAGGCGTGCAAGTCTTATATCAAAAAGCAGGACGCGTGAGCAAGAAAGCTAGGGAGCTAGACGAGCTAGACGCACGAGAAAATTAGGGTTTGAGATTTTTGACACATTTTTGCAACACTTATAAGTGTTACAAAACCCTAATTTATTTAAAGACACTTTTCGCCACACTTTGTGCAACAATATATGTATTACTAATTCATCTTCAAATCCTAGTTAGGGTTTGGAATACTTTTGGTCACGTTTTTGCAACGTTTACTAATGTTGCAATTTTTATTTTCAAACCCTATTTAGGGTTTGAAAGCATTTTGACACGCTTTTGCACATTTATAAGTGTTGTGAAGCGTTTTAAAATTCTAATTCTAATTCCTTTCATTCGTTTTGCATTGGTTGTCTCTTTAAGCAAATGATCAATGCAACTGGGTATGATTTTTAACTAGTAAAATATAATTGTGTTTGTCATGTTTTGACATTTTAATTGAAGAACAACTGAGGCACTTTAATTAATTAATTTTATATATATAATGGGTTAATATCGCTCAACTTGAACATAAATTTTAACATATGTAATTTTGAGGATTCAACTGTAGAATATAACACCCAAAGTAATACTCAAATTGCTCTATACTAGTGTGCAATACATCTAGGAGCCTAAGAGATTTCATGTAAAAATCATAGGACATCTAGGAAACTAGTCGTGTGCGTCAGTGTTGTTCTAATGATTTTGTGTAGTGATGAATATTGATTAAATTCATCATTTGATTGTATATGTTGGCCAGACATATAGAGAGAGGATAGGGATATGCGCCTGAGAGAGAGTAGGGATAAACGGTTACACGAGAATTATTTTATAGAATGTTAAAGTTTATTATTTCTCAGACCAGAGTCTTAAGAGGTGATTTACTATTTTATCCTTGTCAAAAACCCACCATCTATAAAAAGCCACTGGAATAACAAATGATGGTGGTTGTGAACCCCTCTCCAGATGAATATCGACATATATGATTGGTTGACATACAATCCAAATTAGGTTGGATTAATATCCCGATTAACGTAATTTTGGATCCAAGACTCAACACCTTAAAAATTCCAAGCATATTAACTACAGGTTTGTGTGGTCCTAATGCGTTATACGAGAAATATATTCGTTGTAAAAATGATTTGATGATTTTATTTTAGCACAGACCCTAGGATTGGTTTAATATTTTGTTCACCTTATATGATGCATTTCGCGTGGTAGTGCTTGAAGGACTTGTATTGCATTTACACAATAAATATGGTCGGAGAACATATTCAAATTTGAAATCCATAGGTGATTCAAATTATAATCACGCATCCACCTGACTCGATTATGTCAGGTTTAACAATCCTTTATGTGTTTTTAGAAATTTGGTACAAAACCAAAAACCCGGATTAATTAGTTGATGATATTTACTTTACAGGTCTCTTGAGGATTCCTTAAAAACACAAAAATCCATGTTTTAACAGCATAAATATCATTTTTCTTAAATCTGCAGTTTAAATATTATGCTTGCATAAAACTTATCTATGATAGAGACTAGAGTTATGATTTTGATGTTTGTTTTCTATAATACTCATATAGTTGAGTTAGCATCCATATTTACGTCGAAAGTTGTACTCTTTTCCCTTCGTTTCAGATTTTGTCCCATGTGGTTTTTTCCTGACAAGGGTTTAATTAGGCAGCATCCACTGACGGTTAATTTCAAAATGTTGATATTGTGTACTTTTTCATTTGTCCAGATTTTGTCCCTTTGGGTTTTACTGGCAAGGTTTTAGTGAGGCAATTTAATTCAACATGGTGGTCATCCAAGGGGGAGTTGTATCAATTTTGGTTATTTTATGGATTGCCACTATAAGATAGGTCATTTTGTTATCCCAAATCGACATAACCATCTCTTAGAAATTTGGATGTCCTTATGACCCTCATACGATATGATCACAAATACAGTTTTGTTCACTTATGGTAATGTATCTATATCTTGGATACTCGTTGAAGAAACTATATCAACTACTTATGTAAATCATCTCGGGAAGCTAGAAATCCATGACATAAGTCCTCAATGTGTTAAAGAAGAACACAAACATTGCAAGGGTATTACTCGAAGACAACACCGCTTGTGTAACACCAACAAAGACTTCATCAACTATCAATTTTTTTCAAGAAAGCATTGCAATATTCTGCACTCAATAAATTGGTTAGCTAGTTAAATTGGATTTCATCGATTTGTAAGCCAAGAATTTACTAATGTGCTCATAAAGGGGAGCACCATCATATATACAAGGTGCATTCTACTGGACTTTCGCGTTGTACTCTTTTTCATTCGTCAAGGTTTTATCCTACTGGGTTTTCCTTGTCAAAGTTTTAACGAGGTAACATATGCGTTTCCAACACTACTCTATATGTTTTGTACTCTTTTTCCTTCTCCTAAGTTCTTCCCTTCGGGTTTTCCTAGCAAGGTTTTAATGAGGCAATGTTAGTAATGTGGTGTCATCCAAGGGGGAATATTATGAATAAATATTTAGCGGATTTACAACACACTTATACCACCACCTTTACATCTCCCACCATCCTTACACATTCTTATTTATCTTGTAAACTCCACCTTAAGTATATGTTAGTGGCTAGTAATGGTTGCATGCCATTACCTCTAATACTTAATCTCCTTAACCATCTACTCTATTGTATGACTTATAAATAGAGGTCCTTACGCAATTGTATCACACCCTAATTCCATGAATAAAATGGTCTCTCATATCTTTTCTCTCTACTTGTTTATGTTTATCATTTTCTAGTTCTTAGTTTATAACAAGCTAGATATATAATGATGATTCCCTACAAATAACTACACAATGAAAAGGCATAATTTTATGTAGAAGTTGAAGTCGCACACGTATTCACCTGGAATAATTTTAGGAAACTCTATATATTGGGTTATTAACTTTGTCCCGACCGACATTGTAAAAAAAATCTTAATTCTTACTCCCTTTGTTCCTTATACATTGAACTTTTCATTTTAAAATTTAGTTTCCCATAAATTGAGTTATTTAAAATAAACAATGTGAATTATGCAAACTTGATATGGAAAAAACACTAAAAATTTACATCTCTCCTCCTTGACTTAAGAATTGTGCAAACTTAAAATAGATCAATTTATGAGGAACTGATGGAGTATTTCTTTTCCACTAGGAAAAAAGATACCTACAATCTATTTTTACTGTCTGCAATTTTAATTACCGATGCAGGCTCATTTATTTGCTGGGAAAAGATAAATACTATTAAAGAAATAAAACACAGATAAACTAGTTTGTATATTGTAATTTTAATTTTGTAAGTAGAGATAATAATCAAGTTTCTGATTGCATCCCTAAGTTTGTTAGGGAACATAAAAACAATCTAGAGTTTGGTTCCAATTTCCCTTCTCTAGTCTGCAACTATATGGCTAGAGATAATAACCAGGACCGACCCTCCAGCCAAAACAACCAAAGTCTTTCCTGAGGCCACGAGTTAGAGGGGACTATTTTTTTTATATTTTTTTATATTTTAAATTCTAGTATAAGTGATGCAGATGAACAAGCTAATAGTGCAGATAAACAAGCTGTAGCCTATTTGGAGACTAAAGACCCGAGTGTCGTAATTTAGCTAAAAAGGGTCCATTTTGATTGGAAACGTGACAACGATCAAGACATGACGCGATTTTGTCTCATGGTCATCATATTTTAGCCAAATTCCATCGTTTAGGGCTTCAAACAGGCGTTTTTGCTATTTTAAGAAAGTTTTTGTTTTATTAATAACTTATTCGTTATGAGTCCGTTTGAGTCGCCGTTTGTGGTAAATAGTTTTATTTTAAGATTAATTTCATTATTTAGGTCGACCAAAATTTTCCAAATATAGCAAATTAGGGTTTGAGTCGGGTTTTTTCATCCTTTCTTGTTTCACAAGTTAGGGTTTTTCCCAAAGTCTATATAAGAGTCTTCAATATATTGTCTTAGACAGTTGACTTTGAATAATAAACTTATTTTTATAAACTTGTTCAAGTTGATCATTATTTATAGTCGGGAAACCGAAGTCTAAATAATTATCATTGTTCATAGTCGGTATTCTTAGGCATATTTTGAAGTCTGAACAAAACCTTTTTTTTTTATTATATGTTGCATCAGTTGGTTACCAGAGAAAAGTCGATTCTAGGGTTGATAAGATGCCATAAAGAGTAGGAATCAGTCGTGGTCGAGGTCAAGGTCGTGGTCGAGGTGGAGGTCCTGAAGCTTTCATTCCATGGAGATCTAGAGAAGAATTCATTGAAGACGTCCAAGATTTTTTGGGTCGATATAACCTTCGGCATTAAGAAGAAGAAGACGCTAACGCCAACCTTTTTGCTAGAGGACATCGAGAAGGTAGAGTAATTCAACGAGAAGATTCTGATCGCTGGAAGGCCGAAATAAAAGTAGAGATCCTAGAATTTTATGATGGTTTGGAACCGGAAGAGTTTCTATCTTGGTTGAATACGGTTAAGGAAGTATTGGAATTTAAAGAAGTACCAGATAACAAGCAAGTTTTGTTGATAGAAACTATGTTTCGTGGGAGAGCTAATTCGTGGTGGCAACAACACAAACTGCAACACAGTCGTATGGGAAAACAAAAGTTAGTATCGTGGAAGAAGTTGAAGAAACACATGAGAATATAAGTTTTACCACATAACTACATTGGATTGATATACCAGCAGCTACAAAACCTACGGAAGGGGGCACGTTCTATAGACGAGTACACCAAGGAGTTTTATCGACTAGTTTCTCTTAACGACTTGTCAGAATCAGATGAGCAAAAAGTCACTCGTTATGTAGGTGGTCTTCCTCAAAAATATCAGGATACACTCAACATGTTTGATTGTTGCTTTATTTCGGATGCACATCATAGAGCAAGGCATATAGAGAAACAAGTAAGGCGTAGAAGCTCAAATTAGGGTAGAAATGTGGCAGCATCTCCAGCGAGTAACCGTAGTACTTCAACACCTAGTACTGCTAGTAAACTTAATTCTTCGTCTACACCAAATAAAACCCCAGTTAACACTTTTGGAGGTAGGTGTAATAAGTGCGGAGAATCTGGGCACAAAGCCAGTGACTGTCACAAAGGAGAATAAGCAACCAAGGTTTTTTTCACTGAGAACGACCGTGAAGAAGATGCATAGGTAACTAATTATGAGGAAAATCCGGAGGATGATTCTGAATCTATCGATGAAGTAGTTGCTGGAGATAAAGGAGTGAACTTTTTGGTAAGAAGAAGTTGTCTCACTCCACTTAAAGATGAGGGCGACAGTTGGTTGCATAACAATATATTCCAGTCAACATGTACGATCGAAGGAAAAGTATGTCGTCTAGTTATTGATCCTGGAAGTTGTGAGAATATTATAGATGAAGAGGCCGTGAAAAGATTCAAGTTGGAAACCAAGGCCCATCCACATCCATACAAGCTTTTTTGGCTTAAGAAAGGGAATGAGGTAAAAGTAAACAAACGTTGCTTGATTTCTTTTTTAATTGGTAACAAATATGAAGATCAAATATGGTGTGACATTACTAGTATGGATGTTTTTCACTTGTTGTTGGGTCATCCAAGGAAGTTTGACAAGAGAAGTAGTCATGACGGGTATAAAAATAACCTATAATTTTTTATGGAACGATGTAGTATAACACTTGTACCCAGTAAAGAGATGGCACCTACACCATCTACTGGAGAAGCTACCAATCTTTTGTTGTTTAAGCAGTTTGAAAAGGAGGTAGAAGATGCATATGAATTGTATGTGTTGATTGGCAAAGAAGAACTACATGATGAAAGTAGAATCCCCATTGCAGCTCAACCTTTAGTTAAATAATTTATGGATGTTTTTCCTAATGAGCTACCACCTCTCTGGGATATTCAACATCGTATTGATCTAGTTCCTGGATCAAGCTTGCCAAATAAAGCTCATTACAGAATGAGTCCTAAGGAGCATGAAGGAATTCGTCGTCAAGTTGAAGAGTTGCTACAGAAAGGATTTATCCGACATAGTCTAAGTCCTTGTGCAGTACCATCCTTGTTGATTCCCAAGAAAGATGGAACATGGAGGATGTGTGTTGACAGTCGAGTCATCAATTCCCATATTGGATGACTTGTTAGATTAGTTGTGTGGAGCGAAGGTGTTTAGCAAAATCGACTTGAAGAATGGGTACCATCAGATCAGAATTCGTGAAGGTGATGAGTGGAAGACTGCTTTCAAAACTCGAGAAGGATTATATGAGTGGATGGTTATGCCATTCGGGTTGACCAATGCGCCAAGTACTTTCATGCATATCATGAATCAAGTACTTAGACTATTTATCGGTACCTTTGTGGTTGTTTATTTCAATGATCTTCCTATTTATAGTGCTAACCTGGACTTGCATGTTCAATATCTTCGAGAAGTGCTCTCAGTCCTACGCAGGGAGAAATTATTTACGACCATCAAGAAGTGTTTATTCATGACAGATCGATTTCTATTTCTCGGATATATTGTGACCAAGGATGGGATTAAGGTAGATGAGTCCAAGGTTGAAGCCGTGAGGAATTGGACTACACCTATTACATTACACGAGGTGAGGAGTTTCCATGGTTTCGATTCTTTTTACCGGCGCTTTATTCCCCACTTCAGCACAATATGGCACCCATTACTGAATACATGAAATGAGAAAAGTTTTCGTGGTCTGAGGAAGCAGACGACGTATTTGAAGCTGTCAAAACAAAGATGATAATCGCACCACTGTTGGTGTTACCTGATTTTAGCAAACCATTTGAACAATACTGTGATGCATCGAATGTGGGAATTTGAGACGTTTTGAGTCAAGAAGGACGACATGTAGCTTATTTTAGTGACAAGTTGAATGGTTCTAAGCTCAAGTATAGTACTAATGATGTGGAGTTTTGTGCTATAGTTCAATCCTTGAAGTATTGGCGTTACTATCTAGTTCATAACGAGTTCATTATGTTTTCTGATCATGATTCTTTGAAGCACATCAACAGTCAAGAGAACCTTTCTTGTATACATGGTAAGTGGGATGGTTATTTGCAAGAGATCGTTTTTTGTACTAAAGCACAAAGCTAGGTCGTAGAATCAAGTTATTGACGTCTTAAGCCGAAGGAGTATGATACTCAACACCATGCAAACTGAGGTAATGGATTTTGATTAATATTCTAATCATATTCTAACCGATCCAAACTTTACGGAGATTGTGGATGATATCAGTTCAGGCAAACGAAGTGATTACCTTATGCATGAAGGATTTCTATTCAAAGGTAACCAATTATGTATTCCTGATTATAGCCTCCGATTGAAGATTATTAAGGAGTTACATGACGAGGCACATGGGAAGGGATAATATTATACAACTTGTTTCGAAGTCATATTATGGCCAACAATGAGGCGTGAAGTTGCTAGATACGTGGATAGATGTCGAATCTGTCAAGTTTCAAAAGGAAAAACAACCAATGCAGGGTTGTATATTCCCTTGAAAGTTCCAAGTTAACCCTGGACAGATTTGAGCATGGATTTCGTGTTGGGTTTACCTCGAAATCAGAGGGGGCATGATTCAATGTTTGTAGTTGTTAACCATTTTTTAAAAATGTCTCGTTTTATTGCTTGTAAAAATACTACTAATACACCGAAGGTAGATGAATTGTTCTTCCGTGAAGTATATCACCTACATGGATTGCCATGTTCAATTGTTAGTGATCGAGACATAAGATTCTTTAGTTATTTCTGGAAAACTTTGTGGAAACTAGCTAATACAAGGTTTAACTTCAGTAGTGCGTATCATCCTCAGAGTGATGGACAAACCGAAGTTGTGAATCGTTCGCTGGGTGATATACTACGGTGTATGGTTGGAGAAAATCTGAAAAGTTGGGATCAGAAACTCTGCCAAGCTGAATTTGCATTTAATCATTCAGTAAACCGTAGTCTGGGTATGAATTCGTTCGAAGTTGTCTATGGCTACAATCTACGAGCACCCCTAGATCTAGCACATGTTCCTCATCTGAAGAGAATTGAAGTTCGAGATGAAGAATGTATCCAACAGTTGCAACAGGTTCACAAGTTGGCTGAAGAACAGTTGCTTCGAGCTAATGAGAGGTATAAGAAGGCGGCAGATAAAAAACGCAGAGTTGTGGATTTCTAAGTAGGGGATTTCGTGTGGGCAATATCGACAAAGGATCGTTTCCCAGTTAGCGGGTATAACAAATTGAAGTCGCGCAAGATTGGTCCCTTGGAAATTGTCGTGAAGATTAATTCTAATGCCTACAAGTTACAGATTCCAAGTCACATCCGCACTTCTGATGTTTTTAATGTCAAACACTTGGTTCCGTATAATAGTGATAATTCTGATGATTACCAAGAAAATTCGAGGGTGAATTTCTTTCAACCCCGGGAGAATGATGCAGATGAACAAGCTAATGATGCAAATGAACAAGTTATAGTCTATTTGGAGGCTAAAAATCCGAGTGCCATAATTTAGCTCAAGAGGGTCCATTCTGATTGGGAACGGGCCAATGATCAAGGCATGAAACGAATTCGTTGCATGGTCTTCAGATTTTAGCCAAATTCCATCATTTAGGGCTTCAAACAGGCGTTTTTGTTATTTTTAGGAAAGTTTTTGTTTTATTAATAACTTCTTCATTATGAGTCCATTTGGGTCGCTGTTTGTGGAAAATAGTTTTATTTTAAGAGTACTTTCATTATTTTAGGTCGACCAAAATTTGCAAAAAAATAGCAAATTAGGGTTTGAGTCGGGTTTTTTAGGTTTTTTCATCCTTTCTTGTTGCACAAGTTAGGGTTTTTCCCAAAGTCTATATAAGAATCTTCAATATATTGTCTTAAACAATTGAATTTAAATAATAAACTTATTTTTTTAAACTTGTTCAAGTTTATCAATTGATCGTTATTTATAGTCGAGAAACCGAAGTCTAAATAAAAATCATTGTTCATAGTCGGTATTCCTAGGAATATTTTGGAGTCTGAACATAACCTATCTTTTTTTTCTTTTCTTTATTATCCGCTGCATCAGTAAGATATAAATTTTTCTCCCCTTAAAAGGTCCACTCTACTTGTGAAAGCAAGTTACCTTCGATGTCAGACCGTTTGTTTTTTAGTTTGACTCAGATCTGACTCGGCCTGAATCAAATGTGAGACCGTTTATTTTTTAGTTTGAGTCAGATCTGACTCGCTATCCGATTTGTTTGAGTCAGAGAAACAAATACCACTGACTCATGGGACCACACCACTGACTAACATATTTTTGATTCAGTTGAGTTAGATCTGACTCAAAAAACAAACAAATTAAATCAGATCTAGATGAGTCAGTTGATTTCAGTTAGATCCAGTAAAAAAAGAAAACAAACACGATGTAAGTACCAACAGTACCATGTTCGGCACCATACCTCCTAACAAACCATGATTAGGGCATTCACGGCAGGAGAGAGAAGCTCCGGTTTTGTGAGCTTTAATGGTGCTTTCATAGAACTCCTTGAGCTCTTCTCTTTAGTTGGGATTCCGGCCAACTCCCAAGGATCAGGTATGGTCTCTTCGTTCAGGCTTACTCTCTCCTCTACTAGTTTTACTAGAACCCCTTCCACCATTGTACGTAACAGCATTTCGATTTCAAGTTTTAGGTTTTCTTTAGTTGGGTTTTTCGTTTTTCAACCTGGTATATCCTTCTGCACTTCAGCGTCATTTCCAGGCACATTTTAGTCGTTCTTTTCAGCCCAATTGCAGGTTTTGAGCAGTCTCAGTTCAATCCAGGTGTTCTCAACCTTTAATTCTTGTTTAAGCTTTTTGGTAGTGGTTACAGGGCACTTGTACGGAACTCTTCAGTCCAACTCTCTGCTTGGTCTTGTAGTTCACGTACCAGCATCTTGGCATCAATGCTCTATCAAGAATCACTTTCTTGTTTCCTTCCATTTGATTTCCCGTCATTGTTTGATCCCTGTTTTGTTGGTGTTCAGTCACTTGTTTGAGCATCATCATCCTTTTGGGGTTTGAATTCTTCCCAGCTTTTTATTTCTTGATTTTCTTTTGGGCAATCTGTTGGGGTCCTGTCTTTTGTCTAATCAACAGCGTTTTTGGGTCTGAGTTCATCCCAGAGGTACTTCCCCAAATCCTTACTTCACATTTGGTTTGGTTTGAGGCCATTGGCTTCAGTGAGCAGTTCCCGTGTAGAATTCTTGAGTGGCCCCCGGTCATTCAGCTGGTGGTCAGTTCCAGAGACACTCCATAGACTTTTGCTGCCCATTCCCGCCTCCTGTTTGGCTTTCTTGTTTAGCTACAGGACCGTGCAGTTCTGTCCAGTTTCCGCACCAAGTTCAGGCTCTTGTACTGCGTTGTTTGTGTCCCTTCCAGGCACACTTTTGAGGTCAATTGCTTCTAGTTCTCCTCTTCTAGCACAAGTAGCAGCAGTTGGTGGTTGGGATCAGTCAAGAGATACACACAAGTCTGTCCATTGATTAGCTACAGGACAGTTATGTGGTGTCCAGTTTTTACATCAAATTCAGGGTCAATTTCAGATTTGGTTGTGTACCTTTCAGAAGCTCATTTGTAGCACACTTCAGTTCAATTTTAGATTTGCTTTAATCCATTCCTGGTCACAATGCCAACCACCAGGTCAGCCATGGGCTTAACGGACAGTGTAGAAGGAGGTTCCCAATGTGAATCAGTCTTTCATTGTCCATTTAAGGGATTTGAAGGGTGTACAGATGGGGTTGGCGGCAGGGGATTTAGCAGGTCTAGCTTCCTCAGGCATCTACAAGATAGACATATGTTATCGGAGGAAGCCAAGTCTACCTGCAGGAACAGATAGCACTGAATTTTCCGTGTTTATAGCTTGGGAACATGTTCTGGCTAGTCTGCAGACGTGGTTGTGTTCTTTGTGTATGCGTACTTATTCTTGGAGTAGGCCATGCCGCAATCATGTTGATATTATACCCAAGCCACTTAATGGCCTGACGGCAGAGTTCTTGGTTTATGGGATCGACAAACCATCCACAGCTCCATACATAGCTGCTCCCGTTGATCCGGGTGTTCCCGTCAGTTCCCCTTTAGACATGCTTAACCAGCTTTTCATTAGAAATTTGCCTACAGTTGCCAGCATCCCTTAACAGTGCAGGTTGAACTTCTCTAGGACTCTCAAGTCCACGCTAGAGAATGTCATAGCCAATCCTTCAGACATGGCCGTGTTGGTGCATCTGTTGTTATTGCCCGTTTGTACTCTCGGTTTGTACAATCCAAGGAACTCTAGGGAAGAGAGGTCTGGCACTAGAAAGAAGCTTTAGGCATCCAGCATACACCATGCCATACAACAATAGAATGAAGGCGGATGCTACAACTTGGTGCACAACCTCCTGGAGTTACCAAATTCATACAGGAGCAAGGCTTCTAACACGAATCGGGGGGGTTCAAACCTTAATGCTTGTAAGAAGAAATTGAGCTATGGTCAGTACACAACAGCTATTAAAGTTTTGTCTTCTAATGGTTTAGCACCAAGTTCAACGGCCACACTCAATGAACTGAGGGACAAATACCCCATTTTCCCATCTCCAGGTATCCCAGAGGGCCACATCCAGGCAGACGTTCTATGTGTGGACAGAGAAGCGGTCCTAAAAGCGATTAAAGGTTTTCCTAAGGGTACCTCTTGTGTTAGGGATAGTTTAAGGGCACAACATTTATTAGACGCCTTAAGTGGTCCTGCTTCAACAGTTGCTGAGGAGTTGCTTATCCCTTTAACATGGGTGGTTAATTTGTGGATTGCTGGCAAGTGTCCCCCCATGTTAGGTGCATATGTGGCTAGTGCACCTTTGACTCCTCTCCTAAAGCCAGGGGGCGGTATAAGGCCAATACTTGTAGTAACCATCTGGAGGAGGTTGTGCTCCAAATTGACAGCAACTACAGTTTGTAAGGAATTGGCTTCTTACCTTAGGGATCACCAGTTCGGCGTCTGGGTCCAGTGTGGGGGGGAAGCTATCCTCCACTCAACTAACAAGCTTCTTGAGACACAAGGGAGTAGTCAGACCATGAGTATGCTGCTAATTGATTTCAGCAATGCCTTCAACTTGGTGGACAGAACAATGATGCTTCATGAGGTGAGGAGCAAATGCCCTAGCATTTCAAGATGGGTAGAATTTTGCTACGCAAATCCAACAAAATTATATTACCAGGATCACATTCTTCTCTTAGCTCAGGGAGTGCAACAGGGGGATCCCTTAGGTCCCTTGCTCTTCGTATTAACTTTGCATCCCCTCATCTCTCATATAGCTTCGGAGTGCACTCTGAAGATGAATGCTTGGTACCTTGATGACATCACAATTGCAGGTGATTCTTTGGAGGTAGCCAAAGCTTTACACATCATCCAAAGAGAAGGCATCAGCAGAGGGCTCCTCCTCAACATCAGCAAGACAAAGCTCTTTTGGCCAGTAATTGATCCCAGAGTTTTGGAGGAGGGTATCTTTCCAGCAGGCATCACTAGACCAGCTATGGGGGTCAACTTACTAGGTGGGCCAGTCATTTTAGACTCTAGCTTTTGCAGGGATATGGTTCAGGGGAGGGTGGACAAGACATGCCAGCTAATGGAGTCCTTGAAGTCCTCGCAGAACCCGCAGAGCGAGCTCTTGTTGTTGAGGAATTGTGTTGGGGTCTCCATACTTTTCTTTACTCTGAGAACCACCAATCCTCAGGTTCTCCAGGCCCCAACCGCTCATTTTGACTACCACCTTATGCAGTTTCTCAGGCACATTATAACAGGTGATGGCGTAGGTTTTTGTCCTACTCAGATGCGTCTAGCCACCTTGCCAATGAAGGATGAAGGCTTAGGGGTTTACACCATGGGTAATGCCTGCCACTACAGTTTCCTAGCCTCCTGCTTACAAACACAACATCTGCAGAACATTATCCTCAAAACCCATTGCGGTGCTGACCAACACCCTAGCTTCCAACAGGCCCTTGTCAGGTTTACGCAAGTTTGTGATCTCCCTCCTCCTAGCGCCAACATCCAAGTTGTTTCCCCTCGTCCTATGCACCTTCTGGCAGCCCAATACTTCGATATGGTCAAGAAGAGCATACCCACTAGCTTCAATCTGACTGAGGGAGATACCATCCTTTGGCAATGCAACAAGGTGAGCCATGCCCAAGACTATCTTAAAGCCATCCCCATAACAGGGCTTCATCAAGCCATTGGGCCTCGGCAATTCCGAACTGTCTTAGTTAGAGGCTTGGTTTGTCGCAGTTTTTAGAAGGAAGCCTTTGTCACGGCCCACCCATTTTCTAATATATTGGGCTGGCCCGTGACAAGAGTCTAGGTCCATTGGAAGAACCTAGAAGATTATGAAAGTCCACAACCTTCCAGAATATTCTTGTATGTAGAATATTTTATTGTATATTCTTGTAAGTGGTAGAATACTTAGAATATGATGATTCTAGAACATATTCTAGAATCCTCCATTGTACACTATATACGGTGGGGAGCTCATTTGCTCAAGGCATCCACCAACAAGCTCTCTAAGCATTGTAGTACTCTCTCTTCAATAACCAAATACTCTCTCCCACTTAAAATCTCTAAGTCTTCAATTCTCTTGTGTTCTTTTAGGCTTACTTGAAGAGTTCAAGTGCCACACGATCTAGTCCAAAATCTAAGCCCGCGACAGTTGGTATCAGAGCGAAGCTTAACACTCAAGAATGGCTGACGTTAATAGCAACAACACTATGGAGAAAGGTGTAGATGGTCAGGCCAAGAAAAGGGGCAAGTCCAAGGATACGCAAACAAGTCTTGAGGCAAGAATGGTAGTATGGAAAAACGAGTGAGCGATTTCCTTATACGCGTCGAGGAAGAGTTTCTAACGAAGGAAACTCTTGAAGGGTGGAAAGATACCTTCGAGGGGGCCATGAGCAAGGCGGTGGACGGTATCAAATTGGACATGGAAGCTCGGATCCAAGACGCAGTGGAGGATAGGGTGGAGGAGGTAAAGGCCAAATTGCTGTCAGTTGAGCAAGAGCTAGAAGCGGTGACATGAGAATTGGTATTGTGCAAAAGAGCTGTCATAAACCAAGCCATGCACGAGGGGCCAAGCAAACTCTCAAGAGAGGATGCTCCCAAGCCAACCCGTATAATGGAAAAAGAGACGCGAAAGAGATTGATACTTTCATATGGAGTTGTGAAAGGTATTTTGAACATCTCGAAATGGAGAAGGATTCGAGAAAGATAAGGAGAGCCACAGTGTTTCTCACGGAGAACGCCTTGGCATGGTGGAGACTCCGAAGCCAGGAAATTCAGCAAGGTAAAGCTACTATCACTACTTGGTCAGATTTTAAAGCCGATCTTAAGAGATACTTCTAACCGGAGAATGCGGCCTATGAAGCAAGAGCGAAGTTGAAGTATCTTCGTCAAACGGGTACATCCAAATAGTATACCGAGACATATAAAACCTTGTTACTAGAAATACCCAATTTGTCCGAAGAAGAGAAGCTATTCAACTTCTTGTGCGGATCAAAGCCGTGGGTAAAGCAAGAGCTAGATCGCCGTCGTGTTCAAACCCTAACTGAAGCAATAGCCGTAGCCGAGACCTTGGTCGAAAGGACAAGCTTCGAAGAAAGAGCGAAGAATTCAAAGAGTACTAGCTCCGAAGAAAGAAGAACTTCAAGAGGTCACCATGCCAAAGGCGGGGAAGCAAGAGAAGATAGAGACAAGCATACCCCGAAGAAGTATATTTCGTGGAAGGATAAAGCTTCCGAGCGTAAAGATAAAAGTAATCCCTCCTTCTCTTGCTTCTTGTGTGAAGGGGATTACAAAGTCCGTGATTGCCCGAAGAAGGGTAAGCTTACTGCATTAATGGAGTGGATCCGAAGAAGAACGAGACTCCGTGGTGAGTTCGTTCCAAAATCTAAACACTGTCCAAGCTAAGGCGGAGAAGTCCAAAGACAAAGACAAGACGCTTATGTTCGTAAACGTCCAAGTAAATGGGAATACCTCCCGCGCCTTAGTGGATACAGGTGCTACGCACAACTTCATGTCGAAGAAAGAAGCATTGCGGATATGCATGAAGTTCGCTAAAGGAGGAGGTACCGTGAAGGCAGTGAACTCAGACGCAAAGCCACTAAAAGGCGTAGCGCGTGGCGTAGAAACGCATCTCGACAGGTGGGCTGTACCGGTCGACTTCTCGGCGATCCCTATGGACGACTTCGACATGGTGCTGGGCATGGAATTCATGTGCGCACAACGTGCCATTCCTATGCCACCTGTTGACTCCTTGTGTATACTCGGAGACAAATCATCTCACCTCATCCCGGTGACTAAAGAGAAGAAGAAGACCACGGTGCTGTCGGCATTGCAACTTTCCAAAGGGTTTAAGAAGGGTGACGTGACCTTCATATCAACAATGAAGGAGGAGAAACCAACAACCCAAGACAAAGAAGTTCAAAAGGCCATAACGAAGGTTCTCGAAGAGTTTGAGGATATGATGCCAAAGAAGCTTCCCAAGAAGTTGCCGCCACGAAGGGAGATCGACCATGCGATCGAGCTAGATCCTGGCGCTAAGCCTCCCGTAAAAGCACCTTATCGTATGTCTCCACCAGAGTTGGCTGAATTGAAGAAGCAACGCAAAGACTTACTGGATGAGGGCTACATCCAGCAATTCAAAGGCACCATACGGAGCGCCGGTGTTGTTCCAGAAGAAGAAGGATGGAGCAATGAGGTTGTGCATCGACTACTGGGCTCTCAACAAGGTGACCATAAATAACAAGTATCCAATACCGCTCATTGCAGATCTGTTCGATCAACTAGGAGGGGCGAGATACTTCTGAAAGTTGGACTTGCGGTCAGGGTACTACCAAGTGAGAATCACGGAAGGCGACGAGCCAAAGACAGCATACGTCACGAGGTATGGGGCTTACGAATTCCTTGTTATGCCTTTCGGTTTAACTAATGCTCCCGATACTTTCTGCACATTAATGAACAAGATATTTCACCCATACTTGGAAAAGTTTGTGGTGGTATATCTTGACGACATAGTGATCTATAGAAAGACATTGGAGGAGCACGAGAGCCACTTGCGGACTGTTTTCCAAGCACTAAAGGAAAACGATCTATATGTGAAGAAAGAGAAGTGCTCATTTTCCCAAGAGGAAGTCTCCTTCATAGGTCACAAGATCAGTAGCGGAAAGCTTATGATGGAAGATTCCATAGTCCGCGCCATCCAACATTGGACAGCCCCTACCAAAGTGTCGGAGTTGCGATCATTCATAGGCCTTATCAACTACTATCGAAGGTTCATCCTAGGATACTCGAGAAAGGCAGCTCCGTTAACAGACTTGCTGAAGAAAGGGCGAGCTTGGGAGTGGACGACCCGAGGCCAAGAAGCGTTCAAGGAGCTAAAATTGGCGGTGGTCGAAAAGCCAGTCTTGCATCTACCCAACCCAAGTCTTCCATTTGAAGTGCACACGGATGCTTCGGACTTTGCAATAGGAGGAGTGTTGATACAAGATGGACACCCTATTACGTTCGAAAGTTGCAAGTTGAACGATACCGAGAAGAGGTATTCCGTTCAAAAAAAAGATGACGGCGGTGGTGCATTTCTTGCGAGTATGGAGACATTACCTTCTAGGATCAAAGTTCATAGTCAAGACGGACAATGTTGCAACGAGCTACTTCCAAACGTAAAAGAAGTTAAGCCCGAAGCAAGCTAGGTGGCAAGACCTCCTTGCGGAATTCGACTATGATCTCGAGTATAAACCAGACAAAAGTAACGTGGTCCCGGATGCACTTAGCCGAAAAGCGGAGTTCGCCAATCTCACGCAAGCCAACAACACGCTAATAGACCATGTGAAGGAAGGATTGAGCAAGGATCCAACGGCAAAGAGTATGGTAGAGTTCACCAAAGCCGGCAAGACGAGGAAGTTTTGGATCGAAGACGACTTGTTGTTCACTTCAGGACGAAGGGTCTACGTGCCGCGATGCGAAGAGATATCATCAAGGAGTGCCATGATTCACGGTGGGCAGGTCACCCCGACACTCATTGCACATTAGCCCTTGTGCATGAGAAGTTCTTCTGGACACGACTCCCCAATGACATAGAGACCTATGTGCGGACATGTCTTGTATGCCAAGATTGTGCAAAAGCATCCCGGCGGACTATTAGAGCCGCTTCCCATTCCAGAGAGACCATGTGAGAGCGTCTTAATGGACTTCATCACATGTTTGCCCAAGTCAGATGGGTTTGGCACAACTATGGTGGTGGTGGACAGATTCACCAAATATACGACATTCGCAGCAGCCACACCCGGACGTACGGCAGACGAGGCAGCCAAGCTCTTCTTCAAAAGTGTAGTGAAGTATTGGGGAGTTCTAAAGAACATTGTAAGCGATCCAGACGTTCGCTTCACGGGAAAATTCTGGACGGAGCTCTTCAAGCTAATGGGTACCGAGCTGAATTTCTCAACAAGCTTCCACCCTCAATCCGATGGGCAAACCGAGCGGGTGAATGCTTTGTTGGAGCTTTACATTAGGCATTATGTTAGTGTTAATCAACTAGATTGGTCCAGGTTGCTCGATGTGGCTCAATTCTCCTACAACTTATAACGTTCGGAGTCTACAGGGAAGAGCCCATTTGAGCTCGGAACGGACAACAACCCTTGACGCCAAGTACTTTGGCCATTTCTTATGCAGGTGCTAGCCCCGGAGCATACACGACCGCGAAAGATTGGCAGCAACAAAGGGACTTAGCACACGCCCAATTGATAAAAACGGCTAAGAAGATGAAGAAGTGGTTGATAAGAAGAGGAGACATGTTGAGTTCCAAGATGGCGACATGGTGTTTGTCAAGCTTCTGCGCCAACAATTCAAGTACACTCGGCCGCTGCACAAAGGCTTGTTACGCAAGTAAGAAGGGCTGTTCGAAGTGCTAGCCAAAGTGGGCAAAGCTTCTTACCGAGTGGAGCTCCCAACAAAGATGAAAATCCATCCTGTCTTCCACGTGAGTAACTTAAAAGCGTTCAACAAGGACGAGGAAGACAAGAGTCGGGGAGTATCAAGTCGCGCACCACCCATGATTGCAACTTCCTTCGACAAAGCTATAGACGAGATATTAGCCGACCGGATTGTCCGAAGGAAGGGAGTGCCGCCTTGCAAAGAGTACTTAGTGAAATGGAAAGATGCATCATTACAAGAAGGAACATGGGAGCCTGAAGCGTCTCTCTGGCAATTTAAGGATGCGATCGACCAATTTCACGCGCAAGCCACGACGAGGACGTCGCGAGAATATGTGGGGGAGAATGTCACGGCCTACCCATTTTCCCACATATTGGGCTGACCCGTGACAAGAGTCTAGGTCCATTGGAAGAACCTAGAAGATTATGGAAGTCCACAACCTTCTAGAATATTCTTGTATATAGAATATTTTATTGTATATTCTTGTAAGTGGTAGAATACTCTAGAAGATGATGATTCTAGAACATATTCTAGAATCCTCCATTGTACATTATATAAGATGGGGAGATCATTTGCTCAAGGCATCCACCAACAAGCTCTCTAAGCATTGTAGTACTCTCTCTTCAATAATCAAATACTCTCTCCCACTTAAAATCTCTAGGTCTCCAATTCTCTTGGGTTCTTTTAGGCTTACTTGAAGAGTTCAAGTGCCGCATGGTCTAGTCCAAAATCTAAGCTCGTGACACTTTGATCTTGTTGTGGGCGAGGTATGGACGTCTTCGGCGATCACGCCCTTCATTGCGCCAGCAAGGTGGGCCTCAAGTTTAGACATGACTTAGTCAGGGATGTGCTTTCTGACATGTGTTACAAAGCTGGTATCCCTGCTCGTAAAGAGGCCAACCTGGGCTTCCTTTCGAACATCGATAATGCTTTGAAGCCGGCAGATATCCTAGTGTACAATTGGGAGAATGGCCGCGACGTTTGCTTTGACGTCACATGAGTGTCGCCGTTCACGGGCACTTGGAGAGCTGCCTTCATGCCAGGTCAAGCAATCTCAAACGCTACGACTCGCAAGAACAACAAATACCTAACCCAATGTGAAGAACATGGATATGGTTTCAGTGCGCTAGCGTTCAACACTTTAGGGGAATTATGAGAGGACCTTATAGCTTTAGTGACGAGGCTGCAGAACCGTATTGCAAGTCTAGACTACAACTACAAAATAGGAAACTCCTTTTTCTTTAGACTAGGCATTTCCATTCAAAACGGTGTTGGGGCCCAGCTTGTGGCGAGGCTTCCCACCACCAATGTGTAAACGGTTTTTCCTATCTAATAAAATTTCTCGATTTTTATAAAAAATAAAATTAATAATAATAATAATAATAATAATAATAATAATAATAATAATAATAATAATAATAATAATAAGGGCATTCACTCTTTGGCAGCCCAATACTTTGATGTGGTCAAGAAGAATATACCCACTAGCTTCAACTTGAATGAGCGAGATACCATCCTCTGGCAAAGCAACAAGCTGGGCCTTGCCTAGGATTTTTTTAAGTCCATTCCCATAACTGGGCTTCATCAAGCGGTTGGGCCTCGACAATTTCGGGCGGTCCTTAGTTACCGGCTTGGTTTAGCACAGTTTGAAGAAGGGAGCCTTTGTTCTTGTTGTGGGCGGGTGTGGACGTCTTTGGCGATCATGCACTACATTGTGCCAGCGAGGTAGGCCTCAAATTTAGACATGATTTGGTGAGAGATGTGATATCAGACATGTGCTACAAAGTTGGAGTCGCTGCTCGTAAAGAAGCCAACCTGGGCTTCTTCTCGGACAATGAGAGCTCCTTGAGGCCGACAGATATCCTAGTATACAATTGGAGAATGGCCGAGACGTGTGCCTTGACGTCACAGGAGTGTCCCCGTTTACGAGTGCCAGGGGAGCCGCTTTCACGCCCGGTCAGACAATCTCGATAGCTTCAGCCCGCAAGATCAGCAAATACCTTTCCCAATACGAAGACCATGGATATGGGTTTAATGTGCTAGCGTTCACCACTTTGGAGAAATTAGGCAAGGACCTTATAGCTTTTGTGTCTAGGCTACAAAACCGTATTACAAGCCTAGATTACAATTATACAATAGACAACTCCCTTTTCTTTAGACTAGACATTTTCATATAAAAAAATGTCGAAGCCCAGCTTGTGACGAAACTTCCCACCACTAACATGTAATCAGCATCTTCTATCTAATAAAATCTGTATTCCATATTCCATAATAATAATAATAATAATAATAATAATAATAATAATACTTCTTATGTTTCCCCTAATATTTTCCTCTATTTCTTTCTCCTATGATGTTTCGTGAAGGGGCTGGTTTATAACATAGTTCTGGATTCACCATGCATTCCTAAAAGTTCATTATTACCAGATGAAAAGTTTAGATGAAAGGAGTGGGGAGAAGATATTAAAGAATACATAGCACTTCCGACATGAATATTGGCTTGGGACAAATTCGTAGGAACAACTCAAGTCACATTACTTTTCCATTTGATTTCAAGTGGGACATATTTTATATTTTTATCAACTTAAAGGGGACACGTCCTGAAAATTCTCTCACATGTCTAGAACCAAAGCTAGGAAAATTGACTTGTGGATATCCCATTTTAAGCAATCGAGACTTGAGAGTAGTTGAAAACACGATCTCAGCTCATGATTAATTGACCAACTCAAAGCTTAAAAAAATTATTCGATGAACCGGTGTGTTTATATACTACGTGGTGTCGTGCAACCAAATATCTTTCGGAATGCTTCAAAAAAAATTAATTTATCTTTCGGCCATTTTTTGTTCTACTACAAGTGGGCTGTTTTTTTCATGTATAAATAGAGATGAGACATTTGCATTTTATACTCACTCAAAAACATCAACTCAAATACAAATCCTAAAATGAAGAGTTTTGGAGTTGTTGTAGTTCTTCTGGTTTTGCTTAACTTGACAAGCTGCCGTGGTGCTTTGCAATCAGGATTTTACAATGGCAAGTGTGGATCACAGAATGTAGAATCCATCATCAAAAATGTTGTGCGCCAGAGGTTTGCGAGAGACCCTACAATTGTTGCTGCACTCCTCCGATTGTCATTCCATGATTGTTTTGTTACGGTACATGTTTTAAAATTTCCGCAATATTTTTCCATTCAATTCTAAGACTATTTGAAATTAAAATTTGCATATTAATGATAAACTATTTGTGTTTTGAATGAAGGGATGTGATGCGTCCCTGCTCCTAAATGGCCCTACAAGTGAAAAGACATCGCCTCCAAACTTTAGCGTGAGAGGCTATGATCTTATCGATCAAGCTAAGGCTGCAGTTGAGAGAGCTTGCCCTAGAGTCGTCTCCTGTGCTGATATCATTGCCGTTGCTACCAGAGATGCTGTCGCTTTGGTACGTACTATATTGCAAGTTTGATGCTAATTATGTGTCTAAATAATGATCAATTCCACAGAGTATTTATAATGACATTGGTTTTTTTTTTTGTTTTACAATGTGCAGGCTAGAGGGATAAATTATAGAGTACAAACAGGAAGGAGAGATGGTTTTTCTTCCCAAGCTAGAAATGTGAACCTCCCAGGACCTTCAATTTCAGTCCCTTCATCCATAGCTTTCTTTGGCAGCAAGGGTTTCACCGCTAGAGATATGGTTCTTCTTATAGGTGGAGGTCATACCGTAGGGATAACACATTGTTCGTTTATCCAAGACAGACTCTTCAATTTCAGAAACACCGGTAGACCCGATCCATCCATGAATCCTACTCTACGTAATCAACTTAGAGGAAGGTGTCCCCAAGGATCACCGATCGACAACTTGATCAATCTAGATCAAACCCCTGGTAGTTCTTTAGTCGTTGATAATGGTTTTTACAGACAGATAAGAGCCGGCAAAGGAATTTTTGAAATCGATCAATCCATGGCATTCCACCCTTCGACTGGCGGAATCGTTTCTTCATTAGCAAACAATGGACAGAGTTTCCAAACTCAATTCGGTGCAGCCATGATCAAAATGGGAGCTCTTCAAGTTCTTACTGGTAGGAGCGGAGAAATTCGAAAAACTTGTGGTCGTCGAAATTAGTCATCATAATTTGATTGAAAGAATTTTAAGTTAATCTTAAAACTCTATTGCAAGTGATTTGTATAACACAAGCAAGAGTATTTATTTATGTATTTGTTTGTTTGATTATTATGTGCTCTTTTCTAATTAATTTGTATTGGGATTTTATCTCAAAGTATTGGTATTGGTATGAATAAATTGTAATTTTGTGCGGAGGATGTTCATATTCTGTTGTAAATCTATTCTGGTATGTCATCTTTTTTCTTTTTTTTTGTTGTTATTATTTTGTGACTGGGTTGTTAGAAATAGTCTCACATTGTCCAGATTCTTAGTGCTTGCGAAGATTATGAGCGTTAGACAATTATATCTTTACAAGTCGATTTTTAAAGATAGTTAGGTCTATGTGCTTCTAAGATGAAATAAACTTTATGTGTAGGGTCTAGTTTTATGTGTTTATATAAAGTTTTGTGTTTCCAAGGTCCAATTCATGTGTTTATATAAAGTTTTGTGTTTCCAAGGTCTAATTCATGGTCACGGGCTCTCGAATTTGAGGAGTTTTTAGAAATAGTTTCATGTCACCTAGATCCCAGATCCCTGGTGTTTTATGAAGTTTATAAGCCTTTTGTAACCTTACCCTTAGAGATAGTTTTCGATGATAGTTTACCTAGATCTTTATTGTTTGTGAAGTTTATAAACATTGGATAACATATCTTTACACGCTGATTTTTAAAGATAGTTAGGAGCATGGACTTTTAAGATGTGTAGCCTTTTCCATGGCCTAGAAATGTAGTTTATAAGAAATCACCGTCTGTCGATGATGGTTTTCATTGTTCATTGAAATCAATACATATTGCCCACTTGTTTTAACAATTATTATTGCCAAGATGGAAGTTCGGTTTTCATTTTCATAATGGTACTTTTAAAATATTTAGATTTATTCTTAGAGATAAAGAGATTAAGGCTTAGTTTGGTTTTGTTGTGAGTTTTATAAAAACGTTTTTCAGTTGTGTTGTAATGTGTAAAAATAACAGTTGAACGTTTGGTAAAATATAGACTAAATGTTAAAACTGATTAAAAAAATGATCAAATTGTGTTTGGTAAAATATCAGGTTCAACTATTGTTATTGTAGTAAATGACAAAAACAAATATATCTCTGTAAATAGTTTTATTCAAGTTTACTGGATTTAAAAATAATTAAAATTTCAACTTTTAAATATTATATAATATTAAATTTACTAAAAAATATTATTATTGTTAAAAAATATTATTTTTATTAGTTATTTTTTATTATAGATATAATTTCCGAACAAAAAATCAAACTAAAATTAAATAATTATTTAGTATTTGGTCTTGTTTTTATTATTTATAAATTAAAAAATAATAATTGTAATGTTATAAAAATAGAGTTTGAAAATGAAAAAGAATAATTTTTAAAGAATAAAATATAAGGAATAAAAAATTGAATATATATAGACTTAAGGATAATTTTTGTGATTTATAAAATAAAATAGTGATAGAAAAAAAAAGAAAAGAACCTCACATTTGGGGGATACTCTCATAAATTGGGGGATACTCAAAAACCTAAATAAAAATATTATGAAGTAATTTGAAGAACCACTTATCCAAAAAAAAATTGTAATAGTTAAATTATCTTTAATTAATTAATTTAAGATTAATTAGTAATAGATTAGTTTGTTAAAATTAAATCTAAAGTTATTTTTGATAAAAAAAATTTAAAAGCATTAGTTATACAAAGAGAATTAGTACCACAGTCGACATTATTTTCATCATGCATACAATACCGACTGTGGTGATAAAAATGATTTATTCAATGCTTATGTTTTGTGGCGGAACAAATTTAAATATTTGTGAAATGTTCTTTTTTGACTATTGATTTGTAACTAAACCGTTGACTATTCTAAGGCTTCAACAGTTATTTGAATTATGCTTAAGAAAAATAAAAAACATAAAAGAATAAATAACAATTCTTTAAATCTGATATTTAATTGAGGTAGTTGTTAGTGGTATCCACGTCTGAATATGAGTGCTTTAGTTTTGATGTTTATGACTCGTATTCAGAACGGATTTAATGATTCAAATTAGGTTTTCTTTTTATTTTTATTAAAGTAAAGGGTAGTATGGATATTTCATCATTAAAAAATATTCTCTTAGCTAAAATCTGGTCCCATATAACCGTGAGTATCCTTCAATTTGTGAAAGTATTTTCCAATTGAGGGTTTAAAGAAAAATCATATACAAAAATTATGTGAGACCACGACTTCTGCTTTTGGAGCTTTTAAAAAGCCTGGCTTAATTGGGGGCTTGTAGAATTTATAAGGGGATTTAGGAAAAGAAAAAATAGGGTCATCCAATAGTAATACCCATACCCCTTAGCCATATATTTTCATAAATGGCTAAACTACCCATGTATGAGTAGTTCTAATACATGATTAGCTTAGTTAATTAATTAGATTAGATTAATTATCTAGATTATGGTTAGGATTAAAATTAAATAAAAAATTTTGTTTTATGAGTGGAGAAGAAGATTGGCTTTTGGAGGTAAATTTTTGTAAACTAGGGTTTGAGAAATGAGTGATTTCAATGCTCCAAATAAAGAACCATTAGCTCAAAATCGATTGGTAAACTAAAAATATGTACAAATGGTCGAGATTTTGGTTAAAACCGTTGAATCATTGTGGGAAAGCAAATACACAGGGTAAGAGTCGTCATGGTCGTGAGTTTACTACCATGACGATTCTCTATGGGTCTTCATGGTCGTAACATCATACAATGGTGACTCTAACTCATACTTTACCAGGCTGTGAAAAATCGTCATGGTCAGAAATATGACCATAACGACCCTTACCTTGCTTTTCTGAGTTAAGAGTCGTCAACGTACTATATCTAAACCATGACAACTCTTAAATCAGAAATCCCTATATAAACTAACTGATGTGGTTTTAATATAATGGTAAAAGGTTCGATACTCAGACTTGTGAAGATTCGATTTTCAGACCTAATTTTTAATAACTAAAAATAAAGAAAGTAAAATAAAGTTGATTTAAAATTGATGGAAAGAACTAGGACTAAGGATTCCACCATTCGCCAATTTTTCAAGTGATAAAAATCTTGCAACTCATGTATTCAGTTTAATCAAAACATTGCCAAAGTTAGGTTTTCAAAATAATAGTTGTAAATCTTAAGCATGAGACATCAAAAGCTCTAAACCCAGCATGATTCATCAAAAGAAAACACAACTAATTGATAAAAACCATTTTTTCCAATTTTAATTCAAAGCAAATAATTACAAAAGAATTGCAAAAAATAAATAAAATAAGAATTACCACTTTATTATTGGAAAAATAGCTTCCTTCATATCCCCAGTAATGGTAATTAGCTCGTAATATTGGAAACACTCTCAAAATAATATTTCATGGCTCAAAAAGTGTTTACAAAGAATAAATAATGGTAACACAGAATAACAGAAACGCTTATAAGCGTTACAGAGAGGTGTTCTCTGCGTTACAGAAGAAAGAAAAGAAAACAGATAGAAAAGAACGGACTGAATGCACTGTTGAAATATGACTGCTTCAGCGACAGTTTCTGGGCCCCTTATGTTCTTCACCTTCTTCTTCACCAGCAGAACTTGTTTTTCTTCCTGGAATTTTTTCGGTGGCTCTGGCTTCTTCTGATGGCTTTCTCATTGATTATTTTTGGTATTTATAGGTTTAGTAACCCTAGAGATCCATTCTAACCGATAAGGACTCAAAGAACAAGTCCAAATCACTCTCAAATCTTGTGATATCTGAAACAAAGAAGAACTCCTTTTTCTCCGTCCAGATTCATTCATGTGGCCAATTTTTCTGGCTGAAACACGTCTTGTGACGTGTATTGATGTTATCCTGGTTGTTTAACTTCACTTAGGTGAATTAGAATTACCCCAAATCACTAAAAACACGTGCAAACCAACTCACAGGAGTTTTCTCACGTAACAATACTTCTTCCCGCCATTTCCGGTTTCAAATTCAAAAGGAGGTGCCCCCAATCCAACTTGTGGGTACCTTTATCAACTTTGCTGGGTGCCTTTATCACTTTTCGAGTCGATTTTTCCCAAATTATTTATTTCTCAGAAATAACTACGAAGACATAAAAACCCATAAATAGTACAAAATCGAACACTAATAAAATAGATAGTTGAGCACAATTTAAACATAAAAATGTGTCTATCAAATACCCCAAACTTAATATTTGCTAGTCCTCGAGCAAATCTAATCTAGAAAATAAAATAAAATCCTAACTCACTTTCGAAGGAATCACAACTACATTTAGCATATGTAATAAGCCTTTAAACTCCTAGGTGTCCCTAGTGGACGAGTTTTGTCTCGTGAGGGTTTACAAGAGGTATACCCACAAAACCTTTACTCCAAATTTCAGCTACTCGTAAACGATTGATGATAGACACTAAATAAGGTATTTAGTTGGCATACTAAATTCTTCGACTATGTGAATCATTACCCTATATGAGTCCAATTGTTGTACACGAGTTTTTACTCAAGCATACTAAAATTCATATATAAGAAAACAAAGCTCTACTCAGATAGTCGTTCAACCACGATGCTCAGAATCTATCAAAGTTCAGTCACATGAAAAGATCTAGAAGATGGATGTGGAAATATGAAGTTTGCACATGTTGACTAAGGTGAACGGTGTTTCCCATATCTGTATGAAGGTCAGTGCCAGGATGAATCCTAATAGATTAAGATACATGGTCTTAATCGTAATACTAATATCGATTCAACTGGTATATACAAGGGTCCCAGCGATCGATTTATTGAAAATAAAACAATTATAAATGTACTGACAGCATGATTGGATTAAATTGCATCTAAGTACATGGTCCTTATCAGCATCATACATGACAGTTCACATGGATCCTGCGTTCCACGCTTGCTTAGGCGACGGAGACAGGAAGAACACACACATATTGCTATCAAAGTGTCAATGCTCGATTTTTTTAAAATAAGAATTAAAAATGGGGCTTGATCTCAACACTCTATTTCATCCTGGCGGCGATAACAATTCGATATTGGGCCCCACCAAATCACTTAGAGAAACACAAATTGCACAAATAAAAACAGAAAGTGATATGGTTGAGATAGACTCCGAGATATGGTGACAACTATCGTGTTATTTCTAACACCTGAACTCTGTCCTTTTATGAATAGACCATTTATCTGGGCTCACCAATTCCTATAGAAAAAGAGTTAAGTTTCCATCTACCTAGAATGGTTAGTGTCATCCTGAATTTTTCACAAGCTTCTAAACTTTGGAGTTTTTATTATTGCACTTAAAAGTTTCTTCCTTACCCCCAAACTTAAATTTGACATTGTCCTCAATGTTTCTGAAGATGAATGATTAAAAATATGAACAAGGAGAAACTGTTACCACTTCAAGAAAAGGAGTTAAAGAAAGATATTACCGTGTCGCATGAGCATGGGTTACCTCCCAAGAAGTGCTAAGTTTAAAGTCTTCAACCAGACTAAGAAAGAATTAGTCACCTCATAAAATCATGTAGCAATAGTCGGAACAATTGTGGGTCATGTGAATCAAATAATGCTATCCAAAATAGAAGGAAAATGCAGCAGGCCAAGAAAATGAACAAACCGAGCATAACCTTATGTAGTTTTCTGTTTAAGACAACTACTTCTAGTTGTGGTTCAGGTTCAGGCTCTATAAAAGGGTCTAAATAAAATATTTTCATGGGATGGATTCCTCGTAGGTAGGATCAACAGAATCAGGTTGTAGAGTCTTGAATAACTCAACTAAGAACTTAGAAGCACATAATAATAACCTGAATAATTGTGGATCCTCAAAGTGAATCATATTTCAAGTCCCAAGTTAGGGACTTTAAGTAGGGATACTTGAAAATCACAAGAATCATCGGTACCCCCAAACTTAGGGTGGACATAACTCTTAGATGGATTAAAAACTATTGGTTGGATTGTAGAGTCCTTAAGGTCAGAACTACACTCAGCTTTCTCTATAGAAGGAAATAAGGTGGAATTGTAAACTGGTAGAAGTTCAGACTCAGTTTTCCATATATTATAAGTGTCCATCAGAGGTGCAGAATCTAACAAAGCATCCACCTCATTAATCACACTATCATCATCAACATCAAATCTAAAGTGGGCTAGGCATTTCTCTAATGGATCTTCTAGCAAAGTTTTTGGTAAATATTTCTGAACTGAAGTACTAATTACGTTCACTTCTTCTAAATCATAAATCTCACAAGAAGGTTTTCTACTCATGCTAAATAGATTCAGTTCAATAGTCATGTTACCAAAAGAAAAATTAATTATTCCATTTCCATAATTGATAACGATATTATATGTTACTGAAAAGGGACGACCTAAGGTCACTGGAATTTGAGCCTATGGGACCTGAAAAGGTTGGGTTTCTAGGACAACAAAATTCACTAAGGAAATTATTCTATCAACCTGGATCAAATCGTCTTATATCACATTAAAATTCTCTATGAGTCTATCATCTTCGTCAGAGACTATTGTCTTCGAATCGTTAGACTCTAAATCACTAGTCTCAGGACAAACTCGTTCCTCCAAAATGTCAGGAACATGCAAGTCCTCTGGGTATTTGGATGCAAAGTGATCCAACAAAACTTGAGAATCACACAATTCTAACCCTGAATTAGGTAACTTTTGGAAGTCTAGGGGTCTAGAAACAACCTCTAAGTCGGGTGAATGATCTTGTGAGATAGATTCATCTATGGAATTAGGAAAATCATCTACAAAATCATCTACAGGGTCATATATATATTATGTATGGAAAAGAGAGTCACTACAAGACTTATCATCATCATTAAATAACCTCTGGTATTCCAGAACTCTCAATCTTTGTTCCAAACTAAGCGGTATGTGTTTATAATACTTCTCATATATCGTTAGGGGTGATTCTTCTAGAGATGTATTTGGATCACTATAAGGAATAATATATCTCATCCGCTTCATAGTACTAGCTTGCAACTTTTTGAGGGCATCCTTCAAAGAACTCGAGTTTTGCTCGTTTTCCCGCTCATACGATTGGTGCACGTATGAATAGTAATTGGGGCCTCCATGGTATGAACCATAACCTTCATAAGGTTGGTAGTGGTCCCAAGTACTATCCACACTATGGTAATAGTAAGGTAATGCCCATTTTGAAACTTTGTCGGATATTCATTGTATTGGCTATCGTAATACCAGTTCGACATTTTCTAATAAAAATTTCCTAATAAGTTTACAAAAAATCTAAGAAAATAAATCCTAACAGGAAGGGGTTCTAAACATACACAAACAAGACCGACTCAACCAAATCAAACATACTCAACCAAATCAAACAAAAAGCATGATGGCTCCACTTAGATTGTTTCTAGACCAGCTTCTATTCTTTCGAAAGGCAACTAGTTACAGTTTTAACAAACCTCTTAGAACGATCCGAATTAGATTAAGTCGAAGAGAAACAGGATAAGCTCTAGGGAGCTTTGATAACCCTGTCTCTTTGGCAACTTTTCTGTGGGTTACAATGCGGCTCTATTCAACTTTAAATAATCTTCCTAAACTTTGAGTTAGGCTAATAAAGTAACCAATACAGTCCTTTTGAATGAGTTTCCTATAAGCTCGTTACCCTATCGGTCTGTTTCTAGTTAAAAAATTTTAAGGTTTAGGTTCACGTTTGTTAACGTGTTCCTAAAGCGGGCAAGAAGGAAACGGTGATAAAATCCGAGGCCTTATCTTGTATGGCCAGTTCTTGCCCTTTACTAGAAAAATAAGTCTGTATTCAGTTCCTCAACATATATGCATACGAAGGAATACAGTAAACCCACTTGCAGGGGATTCGTGGGTTGATCGAGTCTTACCTCCCGTACCAGACGGGGATGAATCGGTTGTAGTCGACTCGGACCACCGACTCCTGTGTCAATGTACGAACCAGAGGGGCCGAGATAATATCGTAATTGTCGTCCTTCCCTGTAGCAGTTTATATTTAAATTACCCTTTCGTAGGGTTTAAAAATAATAAAATGTCCAAAGTCCAAAATAAAGTCCAAAAAGTGTCCAAAAATAAAAGAAAATTTACAGAAAAAAGAAAAAATTCCTAATACAATTTTCTAAACAAATAAAATATAAAAAATATAAAATCTAATTAAAAATAAAATATTTTGTCTTTTTTTCCGTTCTTTAAGCTTTAACTTTCACTCCAAGTCTTTAATCACCAAAGTATTTGACTAAATTTCCTTTAAATCCAAAATCCAAAACCTGTAGCAAAAAGAGAAATACACAAAGAAAAGTAAAATAGAACAAAGTAAAAATAAAAATCTAATTAGACTAACTAACATAAAAAAAACTAATTTTTTTTTAAAAAAAACAAGTCCGCGTCGGTGGTGCCAAAAATTGATGTAGTTTTAATATATGGTAAAAGGTTCGATACTCAGACTTGTGAAGATTCGATTTTCAGACCTAATTTTTAATAACTAAAAATAAAAAAAAGTAAAATAAAGTTGATTTAAAATTGATGGAAAGAACTAGGACTAAGGATTCCACCATTCGCCAAATTTTCAAGTGATAAAAATCTTGCAACTCATGTATTCAGTTTAACCAAAACATTGGCAAAGTTAGGTTTTCAAAATAATAGTTGTAAATCGTAAGCATGAGAAATCAAAAGCTCTAAACCCAGCATGACTCATCAAAAGAAAACACAACTAATTGATAAAAACCATTTTTTCCAATTTTAATTCAAAGCAAATAATTATAAAAGAATTACAAAAAATAAATAAAATAAGAATTACCACTTTATTATTGGAAAAATAGCTTCCTCCATAGCCCCAGTAATGGTGATTAGCTCGTCATGTTGGAAAGTGTTTTCTCAAAATAATATTTCATGGCTCAAAAAGTGTTTACAAAGAAGAAATAATGGTAACACAAAAGAACAGAAATGCTTATAAGCGTTACAGAGAGGTATTCTCTGCGTTACAGAAGAAAGAAAAGAAAACAGATAGAAAAGAACGGACTGAAGGTGCAATTGAAATATGACTGCTTCAGCAACAGCTTTAGCGACAGTTTCTGGGTGCCTTATGTTCTTCACCTTCTTCTTCACCAGCAGAACTTGTTTTTCTTCCTGGAATTTTTTTGGTGGCCCTGGCTTCTCCCTGATGGCTTTCTCATTGATTCTCTTTGGTATTTATAGGGTTAGTAAACCCTAGAGACCCATTCTAACCGATAAGGACTCAAAGAAAAAGTCCAAATCACTCTCAAATCTTTTGATATCCGAAAAAAAAGAAAAACTCATTTTTCCCGTCCAGATTCATTCTTGTGACCAATTTTTCCAGCTGAAACACTTCTTGTGTCGTGTATTGATGTTATCCTGATTGTTTAACTTCACTTGGGTGAATTAGAATTATCTCAAATCACTAAAAACACGTACAAACCAACTCATATGAGTTTTCTCACGTAACAATACTTATTCCCGCCATTTTCGGTTTCATATTCAAAAGGAAGGTGCCCCCAATCCAACTTTTGGATGCCTTTATCAACTTTGTTGGGTGCATTTATCACTTTTCGAGCCGATTTTTCCCAAATTATTTATTTCTCAAAAATACCTACAAAGACATAAAAACCCATAAATAGTACAAAATCGAACACTAGTAAAATAGATAATTGATGACAACTTAGACATAAAAATGTGTCTATCACTAACTAATAGGGTCGCATCGGTTTATAACATATACCATAACGAGTCTAACCCACCATCACAAATTTAATGAAAAGTCGGCATGGTCATTTCCAATATACCATGACGACACAAGGTACAAATTTGTTCACTCAGGATTTTGACGACTTTGGTTGGAAAGATGAGAAATGATTAGTGTTTGTGAGGTATTGTGTGTTGAAAAGAAGGTTTATTTTTTAGAAATCAAAGAGCCAACGACCATTTTTTTATTAAAAAAACTAGCCAACTAGATGTTACGTATATGTTCATAGGTGATAGGTATGCTAGAATCATCATGGTCGAAAGCAATATACCATAACGACCCAATCTTCTACAAGAAGTCGTTATGGTCGGAACCTACATACCATGACGATGTAACCTAGAATTTTTATTTCCCTGGATGTTTTTGAGTGCTAGGATCGCATTGGTTCGTAACATAAACCATGACGACTCTTACCTTCCATTATTTGGGAGAGTTAGAGTCGTCAAAATCGATATCTTAGTACCATGATGACTCAGGCTCTAACAACTAGATTTCCCGCCCCCCCCCACCCCACCCAAATAAGTAGCAGTTTGGGCATTTTATATATAAGGACGACAACCCTATGTTATATTCAGTTGAAAACTTTAACATTGTACTCAAACTAAAACTCTCTTGCAATGGAAAATCCATCATCAACTACCAATTCAGCTGAAGGTCAGATACTCAGAAGATGCAAACGAACAACTCCGCCGCCATCAATTACCAAATCATTTATTGTTATGGAAGAAGAGATACGCAAACGAAGCAAACAAACTACATCATCATCAACTACCAAGTCAATTAGTGTATGGAAGAAGAGATACATAAAAGAAGCAAAGAAGCTACATCATCATTAAATGTTGAAGAAGTACTCAAACGCAAGAAACAAGGTTATGACCAATTCCAACTAAGTGAAAGATTAAAGTCTGTTGGGGAGAGACGAAATAGGTTAGAAATATTTACGTTGTCATGGATCTTCCCGAAGAATATGGGGATGAGTGTATATTTTGGAATATGGTAAAAACAAGACCTTTCGTTCCCAAGTTGGATAGTAAGTACAAAAAACCACGCTTTGATTACACTGACGACTGTGTTTCTTCAAGGACCATTCATGTTAAGAAATTGCGCCACAAGTACAACGAGTTTCTCGCTAGGCACAGAAGTGGCAGGTTTACGGCACATGATGCATATACCGAATGGAGAGGAGAGTTGTTTTATTATTTTTGAAGCTGCCAAAATTGTTGAGCCTCGTACCAAAAAAAAAAAATTATGTAAAGTGTTTAGTAACACCAAGTTGGTTTACAACTTGTTAGTTTAGTTTAATATTGCTTTCACGTTTTAATGTATTACTAGTGAACCCAGTTTGAATCTAATTATCTTATTAATCTAAGTCTAAATGTTGTTCAACTTTTGTATCATTATAGGTCGTCATAGTCGATACCTATATACCATGACGACTCCAAAGGTTAACCTCCACATTGTTCTCTAATTAGATCTTCCAGAATCATCATGATTTATAGTGTAGGACCATGACGACCTCAAGTTAAACTGAAAAATAATATGGCCGTTGGGGTTTTTTCTATATAATACGACCCCTTCTCTAGGAAAAACTACCCCAAACCTTCTATTTTCGTTTTTTCTACATCTTACATCTTCTTCTTTTTCCATTTGAAAGTGAGGTCCCAATGTTAATGGCAGAATGGGAACCGAATGAAGATATGAATCTCGTTAAATTTTTCATTAAGGTGTTCCATGAATGTTGGGATGAAATTTATTTAATATTTTGGAAGAGAGTGAAAGAGTTCTATTATGAGCGCATCGCGAATCCCAAAAACCAAAATTGAAAGAATTATTGTTTCGATTCGAGAGTTTATTAAAATTAGAAAAATGGTGAACGACCATCATCCCCAAGCTCCTCTTACCGAAAAGGTGATTAACATACTAAAACTTAATACTTTGTGTACCTTTCTCATAATTTTATGTATGCAAATTAAAATTTAATTCATTTTATTTCAGCTGAAACGATTTAATGGTCTATGGCGAATAAGAAATGGTGAAAGAAATTTCATACATGCAAAGTGATATGGTGTCCTATACAATCGTTCTCGAAGGTTCATTGACGAATTTTTAATGTGTAACATACATCGTCATACATACTAAACATTATATAATACGAGACTGATGTAATGTTATTGTCTTAATGAAATCAATGTGTTTTTTATCTTTCAAAAATAACCATTATTGTCTTCCAAATTGCATCTAGGGTCGTTAGGGTCGATACCAAAACACCATGACGATTCTAGACACCACTGAGTTGTTATTCCTAGACGCTTGGTTCTCTAGGGTCGCATAGGTTCATAACAATAACAATGACGACACATATATGCCATTATATGGGTGGGATTTAGTCGTCATGGTTGATACCAATAAACCATGACGACCCTAAATGTAATTTTTTTGGTTTTTTCTGGATGTTTTGGTGTACTAGGGTCGCATTGGTGCATAACATTTTCCAAGACGACACATAAATGTCATTATCTTGGATTTGGGGATTCGTCGTGGTTGATAGCATAGACCATAACAACACTAGATGGAATGGGTAGCTGCTAAAAGTGTCGGAGATGGAGCCGTCAACCTTCTAAATTTGATCATGACGACTCGAACTCTAGGAAATAATCTTCCAAATTGTGAGAGAAGGGGTTGTCAACTTGCTATTTTTTTCCATAACGACTCTGATCTGGCCGGATATTTTTCTAGTGTGAATATTAAGGTCGTCATGGTCGATACATAAAAACCATGATGACACCTACGATGATTTAGGCATAAACACTTCAAATTCTCCAAAACAACAATGTCTTAACAACCAATTCAAACCAATATTAGACACCTACTATAAAATTGTCTCCAAAATAAGATTGTCTTAAAGCAAATTAAGTTTCGCTAATAATCGTAAGTAAACATCAGTTCAAGTTAGTGTTTTCTTAAAAACAACAACATCGTCTCAACCACGACCAAGACCCTTACTAGATGATCTTCGTCCTAGCTTTGATGCATGTCCTTCACTTCCAAGACCTTGTCGAGCATTTCTTTGGATCCTTTGCCTTGTTCAGCACCTTCGTCTACTTCATAATCGTCTTGCATCTCTTCGCCTTGGGTATCAAAAACTTCTTGGATAACTTGGGTAGATGGTTTCCGAGACCTCTTACTTGCACGAGCCAGATCAACATACATTTTACTTGCAGCGGGGTTTCAACGTGTGTCAAGTAGTCAATGTACTCACCTTGTTGGTCAGACGTCAACGGTTCTCTCTTTCCCTTCGAGCAACACAATCTTCACTCGATCCCTCTATTCGCATTCAAATTGCAATTGAGGTTAATATACTTATTTATAGACATATTTTTGTGTTTGATTCGTCTCAATTCTAAATATTGTTAGTGCTTATTTTTGTACTAATTTTGGCATTTTATTATGTTTGTAGGTATTTTTGGAAGAATAAAGTCTAGTAGAAAAGTTGGATAATAAGTGTTAAAAGCATCATTAAAAAGTGTTAAAGGCACCCACAAGGAAAATGCTAAAGGCACCCCAAGTTTGAAATTGGTTTTTGGCGGCAAAATATTAACTCCCGATCTGTGACAGATTTATTGCAAGATTTGAGGGGATCTTTGGGAATTAAGTCAAAGAGATATTCTTGCTTGATTATTGGAAGAGTTTAACCAAATATAGGAACTAGTAAAATCAAAACAGAATCACAATCACGCGTTAAAAAAGAGAAAAAATACACTCGGTCATTTGATTATGTGTTATTAAAGGAAGGAGATATATTTTCCATTAATGTCTTTTGGATCAAATTTATACTTACAAGTCGTCTTAAGGGAAAAATATCAAAACAGGATCACCGAGAGTTATAATCATGGAAGAAATATCTATCTGTCGAGATTCTCCATTTAAACAAAAGATTCGAAGGACGATTTGAAGAGTTATGGGAGAAAATTTGGTGTTGATTATAAATACAGAGACAAAGAGATCATTATGTGGGGTGGGGTGGGGGGGTCTGGAGAGGCCAGAAGCGCAAAATCAAAATCCAGAAAAAAAGCCTGTGATGAATAAGATAAAGAAAACATTGCAAAAAGGTTAAAGTTTCCGTGGCCAAAAGGTTGAAGATTCTGTTGCTAAAGCTTTTAACTTTGCAACATTTATCTTTATTTGCAACATTTATCTTTAGTGAAACACTTTTCCTTTCGTAACAGTGAGTCTATAACGCTTATAAACGTTGCAAACTCGTTGTTTTCATTATTTTCACTCTTTTTCATCATTTGTAAGCACTTGAGCTATATACAAAATGGAGAAAGCTATTTTCCACACTTATTTGGTAACTATATTTGATTCTTATTGACTTTTTACACTTATTTTAATTGTTTCATGATTTTTCTTAATTGGTTGTCATTTAATTTGATGAGTCATGCTTAACTTACGTGTTTTGATGCTCCATGCTTAAGATTTACAATCAATGTTTCAAAAATCTACTTTTGACAAACAAAAAGAGTCCATAAAAGAGCTTAAATGGTTAAGAATCAATATTTGTACCACATAAATGTGAAGATCGGTGGAATTCTGAGTCCCTAATTACCGACCGTATTACTGTCTTGTAGAGTTATTTAGTTTTTTTGATTTATTTAATTCATTTGCATTTCCTAAAATCCAAAAAATATAAAAGTATCATCCTTGATTAGTCAATTAGGAAAATTTGATTACATTATTTCCATCGCTCCTTGTGGGTTTGACCCGTACTTGTTCATGTCTGTATTGTTGACACCGTGCGATTGCGATTTATTTATATAGGGTATTCCGAAATCCTATCATTTATAAGTGTATATATTTAACAAAAAGAGAACAAGAAAGACAAAAATACTTGCAACAAGCTTTAGAATGCTAGAGTGAGTTCTGGTGTCGGGTGCCGAAGTAGAAGCTTTGTTGCTTTTGCGCCCGTAAGGATCTATCCGTATCACACGGCCATGGGAGAACTTTTGGTACCATTCCAAATAACCAAAATTTTCCTCTTAACCTTCAGTCACATTCTCCCAAATAAAATAGTCTACCTTATTAGCATGCCTATCATTCCACTGACGGGTCCCCGGTAGAGGGTTGTAAACCACCTCAACGCTAGAAGCGTCAGAACTGCATTCATCAAGGTTGAGTTAAAATTTTGCTATATAATCCTCCTCACGTGGATCTTGAATATACCCAAGCTGGCGCATTACTCTCGGCGGATCATACATTGAGAAACCTTCCCGCATAGCTAACAACATGGACTTATGATGCTTCTCTTTCCCCCCAGTGAATGTGTATTTCGTCCCTCTTGGTTGAGCACTTCTCCATGCCTTGTTCAATTTTACGTGTTCCTTCTCTTTGAACAATGAAGGAAAATGGTCGTAAATCCACACTTATACATTCATCAAAAAAATAAAACAAGTATTCGTCAAACAAGATATTGAAAAAGAATAATAATTCATCCGACAAATAAATATGATCACTTCAATTACCTGAAGTAGACTTTTATTCCCATTGATTTGAGAAGTTCGTTCCCTAGATGCTTCTTCCATGTGCTACGATGGCAGTCCCCTACGAGTACTTATTCACATCTTTCAAAGGATGCAAGAACTGGAGATAATTGGCGCTGACCCTAATTCCTGTGCTGTCGGGAAACATCACAAACCCTGATAGACACATTTTTGTGTTTGAATTGCCTCAATTCTTTATATTGATAGTGCTCGATTATGTACTAATTGTGTTGTTTTATGTAGGTATTTTTAGGAAATAAACATTTTTGGAAAAATTGGCTCGAAAAAGTGTTAAAGGCACCTGTTTTTTTTTACTAAGGGTACCCCGGTGGTTAAAGCCACCCCTACTCTGGATAGGGCACTTCATCTTCTTCACGGGAGAAGATGAATTTTGGAGGAAATAATCTTTTAAATTTGTGAACTTTTCTGGTTCGATTTGGGGAATATTCAATTACAAATTTTGAATGGGATGGACTCATTAGGGATAAATAAAGTTTGAATGTGTGTTTGATTCAACAAAACTAGACCAAATCATCGAGTTGGAGCAAAACACGGAGGAGTTATTCTCGAAAAAATTCCGAGTTATTTTTGGAATATGCGTGTGACTAGAGGGAGTTGGACGTGATCTAGAATGTGTTGTTGTCGTGTTTGGAGTGTGCTAGCTACCACAAACGCGTAAAGGAGATAAAAAGGGGAATAATTCACGTGAAGATTATTCCCGAGTAAAAGTTTTAATGGAAGAAGATTTGGCGATATGTGGGTCATGTAGTGTATAAAAAGGGTACTGGAGATGTTTAGAAGGAGGATAAAGAGTTTGGGGAAGAGTTGAGATCTAGAGAGGAAGAAACAATCGAGTTTCAGATCAATTCTCCTGCTACAGCTGGAAGAAAAACTCGAAGGACATAAAATTCTTTCAAACTGTCATTTTTTTTCTGAGAGTTTGTCACAGTCAAGTTGCAACGTATAATTTGAATTTACAACACTTTTTTATAACAGTGAATATGAAACTCCTTATACAACGTTGTAAATTTCCAGTTTTATTATGTTTTTTATCTTTTTCATCTTTGCAGACACTTTTTGAGTCGTGAATATATATTTTGAACGTGTTTCCAACATGAGGAGCTAAACTCCATTGATGAGGCGAAAAAGGAAGCTATTTTTCAATTGAAAAAGTGGTATATTCTTATTAATTTAGTTTTTCAATTCTTTTATGATTATTTTCTTTGGTTAAAAATTGATTTAATGATTTTCGTTAAACAATTGCGATTTCATTTTATGTACATGCTTAGCCTAGGGTTTTTGATGTTCCAAGCTTTCGATTTACAGTTGTTATTATGAAAATACTTGTTGCAATATTTTAGAATCAAGTTGAATGTATAAATTGCATAATTATAAGTATTGAATTAAATCACTTTGAAAATTGGTAAATAGTGGAATCTTAGCCTCATTATTCTCCTAATCTCGATATCAATTTTGTTTGAGTTTTGCTATTTTTAGTATTAGAAACTAGGTTTAAAACCAAATCTTGACAAGTCTTGAACGAATCTTTTCTTACCACTTCTACAATAACACAAGTTTTTGGTGCTGCCGACGCGGACTTGTTTTTAGATTTGTTTTAATTTTTAGTAGTTTTTAGGTTTTTATTCCTTTGTTCTAATTTATGTTTTCTTGGGTATTTGTATTTTTGTTGCAGGTTTTGGATCAAAAAGAAATTGGAGCTAAATAAAAGTTCAGATTTGCGATTAAATCTAAAGACAAAGGGAAAAGAACGGAGAAAAAGACAAAGAGTTATTTTTTCTTTTTGTTATTTTTTGTTATTTTTGGACTTTTATTTCTTGTTGTTTACTTGTTTATTTGTTAAAAAAACACATGTTTGCACACATTATTTTGTACCTTCGTCAGATCACCGATTTTTAAGAAAACTCGTAGATAAGTAAGCTAAACCCATTCCTTGGGCCTAATGGGAGATACCAGCTGAAAGTCCACAAGCCTTAACCTTGTACCTTTAACTAGTCTTTGACTGTAAGTATATTCTGTTAAGGTAAACCAAGCTTACCTAAAATAGTGAACCGTGCATTTTGCATGTGCACAAATTCTTGCTAAGCACTAGTATTCTTGCATGTATATGCCTCGTTGGATTCGTGTAGGAAATAGACTTGAAGAAAACGATCTTTTTTGTTTGAGTCCAACCCGTTATACGGATTTAGGTGGCACATCTGTTTTTGACGAAATTGATGGTAATAATGAGCATGAACTCTAGGTGAACAAGACCCTTCGAGATCGTATGAACCCATCTAGAGTAGTACGTGACCCAGGGGTAATTTTACCATCCACAACTGTCAAATTTGATATTAAACCTGGGGCATGCTTCGAACATTTAGGGGAATAGAGAATGAGAACCCGTATACCCACATAAGAGACTTTGAAATGATCTGTGACACAATGTGTTATTTGAATGTCTCAAAATATATGCTTAGGTTGTGTTTGTTTCCCTTCTCTCTTGATGAAAAAGCCAAAGAGTGGTATCATTTTATTCCCCCTAAAACAATCACCACCTGAGACAGTCTTGTAGAGGTTTTTGTTAAGAAATTCTACCCACACCATATGACTGTTGTTGTTCGTCAGTCTATTCAAACCTATAAGTAAAAATTAGGTGAAAACCTACATGATTATAAAGAAAGGTTTAATGAATTTTTATACCAGTGTCCACATCACGGCTTTGAGAAAGCCCACATTGCCCAAATTTTATATGAGGGCCTAGATAGTGAAATCCGTATGCAGGTAGAAACAATGAGTGGTGGAGAGTTTACCCATCAGGACCCAGATGCATGTTTTGACTCATTTAACGAGTTAGCTGAAAAAACTAGGCAATGGGCTTCGATGAGAGAATCAAAATTATTTAAGAATCATATCCATAAGGTAAATAGAGTTGATAATGGGTCATATATCCTTAGGAGTCTAGAGTCCTAAGATATGAATCAAGGTTCAAACCATGCTAGATACGAAGAGCAATCCTATGCTCCTTATAACAACTCTAGGTTTGAAAACCGTCAGAAATTTGAGCCATATTCAGAAAATTATAACATTGGTTGGAGAAACCATCCTGATTTTTCCTGTCTAAGAACCAGAATCAAGGTTAATCTAGTAAATCTTAGGCTCCCCTAGGTTTTGGCTATACTAAGAATCCTTCAGGTCCGACCCAGTTTCAGAACCAGTCAGATAAGAAAATTTTGAGTTTAGAAGATTCTCTCTCCATGTTAACTCTGAACACTATAAAGTTTCAACAAACTATTGAGGGGATGGTTCAGGCTAACTCTCAGGCTATTTCCGATTTAGAAAACCAGTTTACTCAGTTGAATGAGTCTTTGAGAGAAAAAGGTAAGTTTCCAAGTCAGATACAACCCAATCCTAGAGGATTTCATGAAGTATCTTCTAGAGAGAAACCGTTCAATCATGTGAACTCTGTTCCAACCCTTAGAAGTGGTCGAGTTATAGACAATAAGGTAACCATGCCCGATAGTGACATACTATAGTTCACCCTTCTGAGCAAGTAACTGAAGAGACTGATAGAGTCTCTAAAGAGTCTAATGCAGTTCCTTCTAAGACCATTTTGTATCTAGAGCCCCATTCCCACAACTTCTAGTTCCAACAAATAAGCAATCAAATTTAATGATATATTGAGATTTTTAATCAAGTCAACATCAATCTTCCTTTATTAGATGTAATTAGGCAGATTCCTACTTATGTTAAGTTCCTTAAGGATATTTGTACGCGAAAGCGAAAGATTAGTGTTCGGAAGAAGGTCTTTTTAGCTAGTCATGTAAGTTCAATTATCCAGAACAATACAACTCCTAAGTACAAAGACCCAGGTTCCCCTACCATTTTTTGCAAAATAGGTAACTACCATGTTGAGAAAGCGTTACTTGACTTAGGAGCCAGTGTGAACTTACTTCCTTATGATGTGTACCTCCATCTAGGACTTGTTGAATTAAAACCTACCTAGATAACACTTCAGTTAGCTGATACGTTTGTGAAAATTTCTCGTGGTATTGTCGAGGATGTTCTTATTGAGGTCGATAGATTTATTTATCATGTGGATTTTGTTATCCTAGATACTCAACCTGTCCATGAACAAGAAAACCAGATACCTGTGATATAAGGTTGCCCGTTTTTAGCTACATCTATTGCGATCATTAATTGTCGAAATAGTATTAATCCTCTGTTAGATCCTACCCCTGTGTTAGATACTAATAGATGGAAATCTAAGTTCGAACCACTACCAGTTTCTAATTATACTTTAATTCTTTCTTTAGAAGAGCCTCCTAAGTTGGACCTCAAACCATTGACAGATACTCTAAAATATGTGTTTTTAGGCCCATTTTAGACTTTTCCTGTAACTGTACCATCCGACTTGGATAGTGATTGGGAAAATAGGTTAGTGACCGTACTTCAGGACAATAAGGAAGCTTTAGGGTGGACTTTAACAGACATTAAGTGTATAAGTCTTACTGTTTGTATGCATCATATTCATTTAGAGGATGACACCAAACCTTCTATGGAGATGCAACGTCGACTGAACCCTAACATGAAAGAAGTAGTTTGAACTGAGGTGCTTAAGTTGTTAAATGTGGGTATTATCTAACCAATTTCTGACAGTAAGTGGGTCATCCCCATTCAGGTTGTTTCCAAAAGATCAGGTATACTAAAGTCCAGAATGATAACAATGAGTTAATCCTAACCCAAGTGACCACGGGGTGGCGTGTTTGCATTGACTATAGAAAATTGAACAAGGTCACAAGGAAGGACCACTTTCCCTTTTTTTTCATCGACCAAATGCTAGAACGATTATCTGTACATAGTCAATATTGTTTGTTAGATGGCTACTATGGTTATAATCGAATTTTTATTGCCCCAGAAGACCAAGAAAAAACCAATTTTACGTGTCCCTTTGGTATCTTTGCTTATAGACGCATGCCTTTTGGGTTGTGTAATGTGCCCGCTACTTTTCAGCGTCGCATGCTGGGCATATTTTCTGACATAGTAGAACGGGTTTTAGAGGTCTTTATGGATTATTTTTCAGTATTTGTTTATCTTTTGATGAGTGATTGCATCATTAAAATTAGTGTTGACTAGGTGTAAGGAAAAGAATTTAGTGCTTAATTGGGAGAAATGTCATTTCATGGTTTGATCAGGAATTGTTTTAGGGCATATCGTATCTTCTAAGGTTATAGAGGTAGACAAAGCCAAAGTTGACCTTATTAAAAATTTACAAGTTACCAAAACAGTAAGATATATTATGTCATTCTTAGGGCATGCAGGTTTTTATCGTGGATTCATTAAGGATTTTAGCTTGATTTCTAGACCTTTGTGCAGTTTGCTTGCAAAAGATGTTAAGTTTGTCTTTGATGATGCTTGTTTAAAGGCTTTCGAGAATCTTAAGACTTTGCTCACTACCGCCCCCATAGTCCAGGCACCTAACTGGAACCCACCCTCTGAGATCATGTGTGATGCTTCAGATTATGCCATTAGTGTTGTTTTAGGTCAGCAGGAAAATAAATTATTGCATGTGATTTTACTATGCTAGCAAAACCCTAAATGATGCCCAACTAAATTACACCACCACGAAGAAAGAATTATTAGCCATTGTTTTTGCCATGGATAAGTTTATATCCTATCTTTTAGGTTCTAACGTTATAGTCTTTACTGATCATGCTGCTTTGAAGTATCTTTTGTCCATACCATATTATTAGGAGATGTATACCTGAGAGTGACCATTCCAATATATTTCCTTTTGTCATGATCAGGCTTGTGGGGTCACTTTAGTGCTAAAAAGACTGTTCAAAGATATTGCAGTGTGGATTCTGCTAGCCTTCGTTGTTTAAAGACACCCACAGTTATTGTGTTGCTTGTGAGCATTGCCAGAATTTCGGAACCATTTCTCGTAGAAATATGATTCCTTTGAACCCTATTTTAGTTATGGAGGTCTTTGATGTCTGTGGCATTGATTTAATGGGTCCTTTTCATAATTCCTTTGGTTATCTTACATCCTTGTCGTTGTGGACTATGTGTATAAATGGGTTGAGGCGGTTTCGTGTAAAACAAACGACCATAAGGTTGTAGTCTAGTTTTTGAATGATAACATATTTTCACGATTTGGTACACGGCGAGCTATAATTAGTGATGGAGAGTCAGACTTTTGTAATCGACCGTTTAAGATTCTGATGAAGAAATATGGTATTACCCACAAAATAGATACCCATATCACCCACAGACTAGTGGTTAAGTAGAGGTTTCCAACAGGGAGATAAAACATATTTTAGAGAAAATAGTTAATCCTAATAGGAAAGACTGGTCTTTGAGGCTTAATGATGCCTTATGGGCTTACCGTACTGAATTTTTAAGACCCCCATTTGTCACGTCATAGTGTAGTTTTTAGCAAGGCATGTCACCTGCCCATCGAGTTAGAACATAGAGCATATTGGGATGTAAAGTGTTTAATTTTTTTAGTTGACAAATCAGGAGCTCACAGGAAACTCCAGCTCAATGAGTTGGAAGAAATTCGTAGAGATGCATACGATAGTCCTAAGGAGTATAAGAACAAAATGAAACTTGTGCATGATAAAGATATTTTAAAAAAAAGTCATTTTCTCTAGATCAAAAAGTTCTTCTATATGATACTCGTTTGCATTTATTCCCCAGGAAGTTATGCTCTCGGCGGACCGGTCATTTTATTATCCGCACTACTTTTCCCTATGGTGCTATTGAAATTGAGACTCAAGATGGTAGAAGTCCTTTCAAGGTTAACAATCAGAGATTGAAACCATTTTTAGAGCCTTTTCTTACAGGTGATGTTGAGGAGGTCCCTCTGGAGGACCCTGTTTACCTTGATTGACCATCAAAGTTGTTGTTGTAAATTAATAAGTTTTTTATTTTCTGGTTTTTGTTTTTATTTTCTGTTTTATTCTCCGGAGAATGATTGTTATGCTTTACTCAGGTAATATATTTCTTATGTACCTCTTTATTCCTCTTGTTACTTATATTTTTGGCATTGCAATTTAATTTGAAACATTGAGGACAATGTTAGATTTAAGTATGGGGGTAAGGGAAAAACTTTTAGTGCAATAATAAAACTCCAAAATTTTGAAACTTGTGAACAATTCAGGATGACACTTAACATTCTAAGTAGATGGAAACAAACTTCTTAGCTGTAGGAGTGAGGGACCCAGCTAAATGGTTTATTCATAAAAAGACAAAGCTCATGTGTTAGAAATAACATGATAGTCGTCACCATATCTCGGAGTTATCACTATATCACGTTCTGTTTTTATTTTTGCAACCTTTTGTATTTCTCTAAGTGATCTGGTGGGGGACTAGTATTGCCTTGTTGTCACCAGGATGAAGTAGAATGATTGAGATCAAGCCCCGTTATTTTAACTGAACTTGGCCAACAAAAAGAAGAAGAAAATAATACTTGGATAACAAACTGTGTGTTATCCCTGTCTTCGTCGCCTAAGCAAGCGTGGAACGCAGGATCCATGGGAACTATCATGTAATCTGCTGACAAGGAACATGCGCTTAGATTCAAAAGATCTAATCGTATTGTCGGAAAAAAATATATAAAATAAAATAAAATAAGTAAATAATAATTGTATATATTCAATAAATCGACCGCTGGGGCCCTTGTATATACCAGCTGAGTTGATACTAGAATTAGGATTCATACCAGTGGGTGCGTATCTCAATCCATTAAGGTTCATCTTGGCATAGACGATCATACAAATTTTCTAGGAAACACCGTTCACCTTAGTCAACATGCGAACACTTCTATCTCTATATCCATCTTCTTAAAATATGCATGTGATTGTGGTTTGTCCATCTTCTTAATCTAATCATGTGGGTATCTCAATCCATTAAGGTTTATCTTGGCATAAACGAGTATCGTGGTCCATTGTACGACTTTCTAAGTAGTGCTTTGTTTTCTTATATATGAATTTTAGTACGTTGAGTGACAACTCGTGTACAACAATTGGATTCAAAATAAGGTAATTCCTCTCATAGCCAAAGAATTTTATAGCCAACTAAATAGCATGTTTAATGTCTACCCTCGTTCACAAGTATCGAGAGTTTGGAGTAAAGGTTTTGTGGGTATATCTCTTGTAAACCCTCGCGAGAAAAAACTTGTCCACTAGGGCCACATAGGGGTTCAAATGCTTGTTGCACACGCTAAATGCAACCGTAATGCCTGCGACAGTGAGTTAGGATTTTTGTTTTATACATTAGATTTTCTCGAGGCATGACAAATAATAAGTTTGGGGTATTTGATAGACACATTTTTGTGTCTGAATTGTCTCAATTCTTTATATATTATAGTGCTCGATTATGTACCAATTGTGTTTTTTATATAGGTGTTTTTGGGAAATAAACATTTTTGGAAAAATTGGCTCGAAAAAGTGTGACAGGCACTTGGAAATTTTTTACTAAAGCCATTCAGAAAATTACTAAGGGGACCCCATTGGTTAAAGGCACCCCTACTCTAGATAGGGGCACTCCATCATCTTCACGGGAGAAGATGAATTTCGGCAAGAAATAATCTTTTGAGTTTGTGAATTTTTCTGGTTCGATTTGGGGAAGATTCAATTACAAATTTCGAATGGGATGGACTCATTAGGGCTAAATAAAGTTTGAATTGGTGTTTGATTCAAAAAACCTGGACCAAATCATCGAGTTGGAGCAAAACATGGAGGAGTTATTCTCGAAAATTTTCTCGAGTTATTTTTGGAATATGCGTGTGGCTGGAGGGAGTTGGACGTGTCTAGAATGTGTTGGTGTCGTGGTTGGAGTGTGCTAGCTACCACAAACGCGTAAAGGAGATAAAAAGGGGAATAATTCATGTGAAGATTATTCCCGAGTAAAAGTTTTAATGGAAGAAGATTCGGCGAGATATGAGTCCTATGGTGTATAAAAATGGTACTGAAGATGTTTAGAAGGAGGATAAAGAGTTTGGGTAAGAGTTGAGAGATAGAGAGGAAGAAAAATCGAGTTTTAGATCAACTCTGCAAATGCGGCTGGAAGAAGAACTCGAAGAATATAAAGTTGTTTCAAACTGTCATTCTTTTTTGAGAGTCTGTCACACTCAAGTTGCAACGTGTAATTTGAATTTGCAATACTTTTTTGTAACAGTGAATCTGAAACGCCTATACAGTGTTGTAAATTCCCAGTTTTATTATTCTTTTTCTCTTTTTCATCTTTGCAAACACTTTTTGAGTCATGAATACATATTTTGAGCGTGTTTCCAACATGAGGAGCTAAACCCCATTGCTGAGGCGACATATGAAGCTATTGATTAGCGCTTAAATTATACATATATACCGCTTAATATATATTTGTTATTGCTTGATTTTATGTTAACACTTTTGTTTTAGTACTTTTATTTTTGCAATTTTATGTTTCTCTAAGTGATTTGGTGGGGCCCAGTATCAAATTGTTATCGCCGCCAGGATGAAATAGAATGTTGAGATCAAGTCCATTTTTAATTCAGAAAAAAAAATGATGAAAAATTGACACTTTGATAGCAATGTGTGTGTGTTTTCCCTGTTTCCGTCGCCTAAGCAAGCGTGGAATGCAGGATCCATGGGAACTATCATGTAATCTGCTGAAAAGGAGCATGCGCTTAGATTCAAAAGATATAATCATGCAGTCATAAAAAAATTAAAAAAAAAAACAATTTATGTATATAAATAATAATAATAAAAATAGGATTCATCCTGGCATTGACCTTCAGACAGATATGGGAAACACCGTTCACCTTAGTCAACATATGCACCATTCATTATTTCTATTTTCATCTTCTAATCTATCCCTGTGTTTGAATTTGATGATTTTGATCAACATGAATGTTCAATGATTATTTGAGTAGAGTTGCATTTTTATATGAATTTTAGTACGCTGAGTGCAAACTCTTGTACAACAATTGGATTCATATAGGGTAATGATTCTTATAGTCGAAGAAATTTATTATGCCAACTAAATAGCATGTTTAGTGTCTATCCTAAATCGTTCATAGGTAGTTAAAATTTGGAGTACAGGTTTTGTGGGTAAACCTCTTGTAAACCCTCACGAGACTATAACTCATCCGCTAAGGCCACTTAGGGGTTTAAATGCTTATTACATATGCTAAACGTAGTCGCGATTCCTGCGAAAGTGAGTTAGGATTTTATTTTATTTTTAGATTAGTTTTGCTCGAGGACTAGCAAAATATAGGTTTGGGGGTATTTGATTGGCGCTTAGATTATACATATATACCGCTTAACATATATTTGTTATTGCTTGATTTTATGTTAACACTTTTGTTTTAGTACTTTTATCGGTGGTTCGCATTAAAATCCTAATTACAGGTTAAACATGGCTAAACATGATAAATTGACTATTTATTGAAGTAGACTGAATTAAAAAAAAAAGGTGAAGTGATGCATTTCAGTTGAGAGAAAGGACCGTGGATGGACGTGGACAGGTTTCGTGTGAGAAGAAGTAGATGTTTCAGTTGGTTTTGGCAAGTGAAAGAAAGCCACATGCCAGGTGAAAATAGAAGGAAGGATGAGGCATTGGTCGTTGGATAGGTGGGTTGTTGAGATAGAAACGGTGAAGTGTGGCGATGAATAAAAGCTTTTGTTGGTGTACAGACGTATAGGCAAAAACTAGGTTTGGAAGGAAAGTGAGTAGGCGTCAGGTGATGATTGAAGTAAGTGGGCAGACTTTCTTTAGCTGCTGTGAGGCTAGGATGGTGATTTGAGGCGCTTGGTAGGTGGTTAAGTGGTCTGTTGGGTTGGTTGAAGCTATGGTGATGTTGGCTATGAAAGAGAGGCAGTTAGGCAGTTGGAGAGAGCGATGTGAAGTGAGTGAACAAACAAAGAGAAAAGAGCTAAAGCTAGAAAGAATAGTAGGCGTCAGGTGTTGTTGGCAAGAGAAAGAAAAAATGAAATAAGTAGGTGATGTTGGAGAGATGGCTAGAAAATAAAGAGAGGATTGGTGAGAGCTACACATGAGTACTTATTGGGCTAGAAAATGAATCAGGTTCACGTGATTGTTGTTCAGTTAAGAGAAAAGGACGTTGGCAGTTGTTGGAAAGAAGAAAGACAAGACCTAGCCTAACTAGGGAGAACTTAGGTGCGTCAGGTGGTGAAAAAGACGTGAGATAAGAAAGGTTGGATGTCACGTGGGGGAAGGGATGATAGATTATAACCTAACTATAAAAGGACGGCTGGAGCTTCAGACGAAGGGAGTTGGGAGTTTAACTTTCTTTGAGATTTCTTTTAAGAACGGGAGACAGAGACGAACACCGCAGACATGAGAAGATAGAGAGTTCGTTGTATTTGACGACAACGGTTTTAAGAAACCCGATTCCATGTCTTGCTAATTAATTTGTAACTAGGGTTTAATGTTGAAACCACTTACAATTTTTAGATCAACTAAATAAAATATTTGATACAGACCATTATGATTTGAATAGATTAATTCCATGATTTTGATTTCTTGAATTTCATTGAACAATTGTGACGTCTTTTGATGGTACATGCTTGGCCTAGGTTTTTGATGTTCCATGCTTCTGGTATACAGTTGTTATTTTGAAATCTACTTGTTGCAAATATATTTGTCTAGTTATTTGATATTTCATGCTTGGGTTAAATCCTTTGATGGGGTATGCTTAGAATAGTCAGGTATTATTTGTGGACCTATAATTAGTTTCGTACAATTTTCTCGCTAAAGCAATTTTATGGTGTATGCTTGAGACTAGGGATTTTTGATGCACCATGTTTAGAGCGTCTCAGTGATATTTGCGACTCTAAATATTCATGAGTTATGTTTCACTTCAGTAATTAAATTGAAATAGTGGTGGATACTGAAAACCCTGGTTACCGACTCTCTCTGCTTAATTATTTTGTTAGTTTAGTTTGTTTTATTATTTTATTCATAATTCTAAAATCCCAAAAATATTATTCTTGATTAGTTATTTGAGATATTGATTGCAGTATTTCCCCGCTCTCTGTGGGTTCGACCCGTACTTGTCGTTGTTTACTTGTTAGACGCCGTGCGATTGCGGTTATTTATAGAGGGTAATCCCAAATCCTATCAGCTATTTTTCCAATAAAAAAGTGGTATATTCTTATTAATTTAGTTTTTTCGATTCTTTTATGATTATTTAATTTGGTTGAAAATTGATTTAAGGATTTTCGTTAAGCAATTGTGATTTCTTTTGATGGTACATGCTTAGCCTAGGGTTTTTGATGTTCCATGCTTTCGATTTACAGTTGTTATTCTTAAAATCTACTTGTTGTAATATTTTGGAATCAAATTGAATGTATGAATTGCATAACTTTAATTGTTGAATTAAATCACTTTGAAAATTGGTAAATAGTGGAATCTTAGCCTCAATATTCTCTTAATCTTGATATCAACTTTGTTTGAGTTTTGCTATTTTTAGTATTAGAAATTAGGTTTAAAATCAAATCTTCACAAGTCCTGAACGAAAATCTTTTCTTACCACTTCTATTATAACATAACATCCGCAACACGAACTTCAACCACAGAGAGAAGACCATGATCTCTTTCTTTTTTGAGTGTCCCAGAATATTTGTGCCTCAACTCCACAAGATTGAAATCTTTCCTCTGGTATTTTTCCCCCATGACCAACATGTCTTTCTTCGCATGTTCATCCCAGACAAACAACTTCTTGGCCAATTCATAAATTGTAGGCCAAAGAAGTTGTTTCTTGTAGTTGAACATGGTGGATTTAGCTTCGACTTGGAGCTCTAGAGTCTTTTCTACATCTTGAGGAGTTAATGCCATCTCGCCAAAGGGGAACTGGAAGCAATCTACTTCAAAGTAAAACCTCTCAAAGAAGCAAGAAATCACGACCTTATCAAACGCCATGACAGAGTTTTGTACGGCAGTATACAATTCAGAATTCTCGATTAACGCTCTAACTCTTGCACATTCTCTTTCTAGGGGCCAGTACTCCATTTTTACGTACGAAGACTGACGTTTGAAAAGACGTGTTGCATTTATATGATCCTATAAAATAGGGAGAAAAAACACAATAATAAAAAAATCAATGACATCAACAAGTTAATTGAAAAGAAAAGTTCAGATTCTTCCGATGGTCTCATAGATGGTACGAGCCCACGAGCGGGGATATGCAAATATAAATTTTGCTCCATCTAACGGTAAGCCTATAGGTTTTACATTGTGTTGAGCCTCCAGGATCAAGTGGCGTTTGGGAACGTGCCTCGCGGGTGGGGGTTTTTCCTTGCCCTTGTCGTTTGCTTGCACCACTGCCTCTTCTTGCACCTATTTATCCTCCTCATCATCACCATCACCATCATCACCCCCCACCACCACCGCCGCCAGAACCACCAGCACCACCAGACCCACCAACACCACTAGAACCACCATCTCCACCAATACCACCATTGGTCTCATCAACATTATCTTCAGTTTTTTCGTTGTCATGGTCTGAAGTCACAAATGGAATAGAGGAGGCAGAAGAAGAAGGTGAATCCTCTGGTTCATTACCTTGTTGTGTACGTTCACGGACAACAAAAGGTACCTCTTTCGGACGTTTTCCGCGAAACGGACCAGCCCTCAAGAATTTCTCATTACGGGGAGCTTTCGAAGAAGGAGTGGGTTCATGTTTGCCTTTTCCTTTCTTGACCTTTTTAAGCATGCTATAATTGAAAACACACAAAAAATCAAAAAAACTGAACCAACATTCATAGGCTCAGTATATGGTTCATCATGATCTAAATTTTTGACCGTAACGACCCTCGGTTAACATGACGACATATGATAATACACTGACGACCCTTGGTTTCATAAAATCTAATATCGTCATGATTTATAGCATAAACGGATGCGATCCCAAAAGACTTTGTCTTCAGTAAAAATAAGCAACAAGGGTCGTCATTGTTTTAGGTAAAAACTAATACGACCCTAAACAGACTCAGTAAAAATATACAATTAGGGTCATCATGGTTTAAAGTATAATCCGATGCGACCCCTAGTGACCCTTCGTCTTCGGTAAAAAAACCATTATGGTCGAAAATCAAACACCATGACAATTTTTCAATAATTTCGACATGCATATGAAAATTCGTCGTTGTCTTTGATTTGGGACCATGACGATCCTCTTTCTGAAACTGCAACTATGCGTTTTTAAACCTAATTTTACAATAAAACACACACATACAAACAATCACAACAAGTGTATTAATAGTTTTTAGTTTACTTACTCTCTAATATGGGCCATTTTGTCGATTGATTCTTCAAGATTTAATTCAAGCAAGCTTCTTGAGTTGACATTTCCTTTTTAGTTTCTCTACGATTTTAGGTAAGCTTAATTCTCTTTGATAATGCTTCGTACGAACCATGTTTGTAGAAGAATTTAATTGTCGATGAAAGTTTTCGAATCGACGTTTACGACGATAAATTGATTCTGAAAAAAAAAATGAAGAAAAAGGTGTCGTTAGGTTTAGAAGAGAGGGAGAGGGGTGAGTTGATTTCGGATTTTGGGTTTTGAATAGAATGAGGGCTTATGGATTAAGTATAATAGGGTTTTTGGATAAGTTATTAGGGTAGGGTATATTAGTATTTACACCACCTTTTGGCATCCCCAATAATTTATGAAGTGTGTTAAAATTTCCAAAAATCCCCTATTAATTCTACAAGTCCCTAATTAAGTTAGGTTTAAAAGTTCATTCTCTTCATTTTTTAAAAAGTCTATAAATTTTAGAAATATTTTATATAAAAAGATTTTACAAAAACTTAACCAAACACAAATGTAAAAAAACTATTATTATATTTATATTTTATAAGTGTTTTTAAAAAAATAAAAACAATATCAAACTCATCTTAATATTTAAATATTTCTCGAGAAGAGACATATGTTTGCTCATCACTGGGTTGGTGATAATTGACTAAGTTGTCCAGGAACAGAACAAAATTGCTTGATAAGATACAAAAGATTACTAATTGAAAAACCCGAAGTTCGTGTGAATCAAAAGATAATCATCCGGATACAGTGCTTAATTCAGTTATACAATTTTTGAACCGAAAAGTTCAAAGCCTCAATGGCTGTGAAAACACGAGTTGTTAGTGGATTCACAGGGGTTAGTGAATGAGAATTAGAGTTTCAGAGAGATCTTAGATCTCTTGTTATTCATTAGGGATTTTAAAAGAGTCTCTTAAACATCTTTATTAGTTAATAATGATTTTATTTAAATTTTTAAAATTCTCAAAAACTCTTTGTTATTGTTTAGAGGCTTATAAAAAATCCTTTAAATTCTCATGTTATTAAATAAGGACTTTAACGTTAGAAATTTGTATTTTTCAGAGTTTTGAGAGACTTTTGTGTGAAAATAGGTATAAGCAAAGTCATATTTTTGGAGACTCCGAAGCTAGTGTTGATTTTATCGTATAGTTTCACTTGTAATTAATATTGCAGTTAGAAGCATTGATCTGAGATTTTAGTTCATTTGTCATTTATATTACTTCAGCTGCTATTGGTAATCGTAATAAACCAGGTAAGGTCATCTTTTTGTTCTAGTTTTATGTTTTGGGTTCAATTTTAGGTCAGTTTGGTTGTCTGTGAGGTTTGGGTTTTTATTTTTTTTCGATTTTGGATGGTTCTCTCCGAGTATGGAACTAAGAAATCATGATAAACTTCAGTTCTTTTCAACTCTGTTTTTTTTTAACTTATACCCAAACTCAAACTGTCTTCAATAAGGGTTTTTTCAATTTACTTTGTTTAGTCGTAATTTGTTTGGATTAGTTATGTCAAAACTAGAATTGATTAGCAGTTTATTGTGATTTTTGCTTGATTCAATTCATATCTACAGGTTAGAATTGGAGTAGATATCAATTTCATGGAAAAGATTTAGTTGAGTTTTAATTTTTTAAGTAAATTTTCATTAATTTGATGTTGTGTACATATCAAATTCATAGCTACAGGTTAGAATTGAAGTAGATATAATTTATTGATCGATAATTAGGGCTTAGGGGTTTTTCTTTCATGGTGCTGATGACTTCCAATTTTTGACTTCGTGTGTGTTTAGGCTGAGGCAGATACTAATGAGGTGTTTGCACAAGTGACTTTGTTGCCAGAGGGAAATGTAAGTGTTCTCTCTTTTGTTATTAGGTTTTGGTTGAAAGAATGTTCTGAACGAGGAAATTAATTTTATGTGATGTGTTTCTCTTCACTACCAGCCAGATGAAAATTTGGTGGAAAAGGAAATTGTTCCGCAATCCTCTCTTCGTCCTCTTGTGCATTCATTTTGTAAGACTTTGACTGCTTCCTATACAAGCACACATGGAGGTTTTCTGTTTTGAGACGGCATGCAGATGAATGTCTCCCTCCACTGGTAAGGATTTACTATTGAATCTGGTGATTGTGTTGCTGCTTCTTATGAGTATTCGTTGTTTGAGAGGCCTCTGATTTAGTTTTCTTAAAATTTTACAGGATATGTGCCGACAACCTCCTACTCAAGAATTGATTGCTAAGGATTTGCATGGAAATGAATGGAGGTTTCGCCACATCTTTGGGGGTAAACAGTGCTCTGCTTAATTGTATGGCTAGAATCAGCTCTATGTATATGATTTTCTGCATCAAATGCTGCAGAATTCCATTAGCCGATTATTAGTGGCATTTATGTTTGTGCTAGGTTTCAAATTTCAATACAGTTGGATATATTTGATCAAGATTATTGACAGCTGTTATTGTGGTCAAAGTTTTATATGGTCGCTGTTGTAATTTGTTTAAGTTGATTGCATTGATGAAATTGGGCTTTCTACTTATGAACATGGTTCCTTTTCCATTAAGTTAATCATCATCTTGAAATGGCATAAGGTCAACCTAGAAGGCATCTGCTTGAAAGTTGTTGGAGTGTCTTTGTTAGCTTCGAAAGGCTTGTTGCTGGGGATGCATTTATATTTCTAAGGTAACTTATCTTGTTGATGACCTCAATTTCCTATCTTTAAACCGTCTTTGTTTTTTTAATATGATACACAGCTAATATGTGGTTTCAAGATGTGATAATGGATCGTGCTAAAGAGACATAAATTTTTTACTACTAATTACTCTGGCACTACTAAAGAGACATGTCACTTACTTGGATGAACGGCATTCTCACACAAATAAAAATGCATATGTTTCATCACTAATATTGTGTTCATCTTTGTGGCTGTTCATGAAGGCGATGAATTGGTTTACTCATTTTACTGTGTAATAGTGAATTTCACTAATCTGACAGAACTTATTCTTACTTGTAATTAATATCAGAATGGAGCTTTTGTAGAAGCTGTGATAATGAGATATGATTCTCTTTTGGGGATGTGTGGAGGAAAGCCACGTCCAGGTGGTGTAAGGGAAACTCTGTGTGTATCATCTCAGGTAACTATTTTAAACTGGGACAAGTTAGTGTTTGTTTATTCATGGACCCATAATCAAGTTTATCGATTCACTCTAAAGAAAACAAAGTGACTCATTTATGAAATGTTTTAATAAAACTCCATTCCTCTCTATTTGTTAAAAAGAAGTGAAAGTAATAGAGCGGAGAATTGAAAACTTTGTCTAAACTCTAGACCACATAGATATAAATCTCAAAAAGTTAAATGTCAAATTTTATTGAATATAAGACAGATGATTCTGCATTTCTGCTATACCTTACATCCCCTTATATAGCTATAGCACTCCTAGGGTTATTTTTCTAACTAAAACTCTAACAAATTCTGATATGTATGCTTTCCTCTTCTTGGGCTTAGATCTATTACTTTCGAACTGATCCATATAGTTTTCAGCAATTTCCTCTTCATCAGTAAGCTAACTATGGCTGGTGGCCTGGTTCATGATGATAGGCTTCTAAGTCCTAAGTCATTTTCTCTCTCTATCGCAGGTTGGATGCAAAATGGCTTATTAATGGTGGAATGGATCAAAATGGAGATGCCTCAATGTAGTATTTTAATATTCTTTTGGCATATTGTTTCGTTTGTAACATGATTGTAGCTGAGCTGAAGATGATTGTTATGTTTCATTTTCTAGGTACGCTGGGATGAAACTTCTTCCGTTACTCGTCCTGAACGAGTCTCTCCATGGAAAGTAGAACCTGCATTGGATCCCCTTCCAGTACCCAGGTCAAAGAGGTCGCGTACAAACATGGTGCCCTCATCTCCCGACTCCTCTGTTCTTACAAGGGAAGGTAATGATCAGCACCACATCTCTTGATTGTGCATTCATTCTTTGATAGCATTAGAGGGAGTAAATCACTATGAATCCACGTTCATTAGCTTGGGGATTTCCAAAGTCCCTAGACACTTCACCAATAAATGGGTTATCAAGGGTCTTGCAAGGTCTGGGATATTTTCAACCTTGAGTGGCACTTCTCACTACTGAGTTTAGTTTCACAATCCTTTGTGACAGGTTATTCAACATCTTGGTCGCATTTACGAGACGAGAATTGGGGACCATCATGTGATCACCCTTTCAAAGCCACAATGATTTGCAGCATTCTGATTTCTCACTATAAAAACTTGTAACATTCCATTTATATATGCAACCCATTGAAGCTAATAGAAACATACTTGCACCAATGCAATGTAAGAAACAATATTGAAATTATGGCTATATTATTTACATAAATTCTTCTAACTCTGAATTCTTTCAGTTGTGCTCTGTTTTAGCACAATTTTCACCATTTTAGTTTACACCTGATCTCTTAAGGCAACTCAAAACTCATCCCTGCTTTATTGTTTTTGGTTCCCTTTCTATGTAGAATATCTTTGATATTTAAATCTGTAACATGGAACATGTGCATGAGAGTTTCCGAACATGTCGATGTAAATGCTGGATTTTTTTATATCGGTTACACGGCATTGTAGTTAAATTATTAGATTTGTGGGAATGTAGAATATGAGAATTATTAGATTGAATCACATGAATTGGATGTTCAGGGTAATTGCAGGGGAAAATCAATTTGACTAGGTCAACGAAGACCTAAGATTCTTTTTGTCATCGCAAATTTTAGCAATATCGATGATTTGTTGCTAAGTGAGAACCAGAACCAATAAATTAGAACCAGAACCAATGATGTCTAGTTCGAGTAGGGATGTCTTTATAACCAATGATGTCTAGTTCGAGTAGGGATATCTTTATAACTAATAGCAGACCAAAAAGTTTAGCAACAGCCCATACTTGTTGCAAATAAAAAATTAGCAAACGCTGCAGCAGTTGCTGCTTAAGATTAGCAACAGAGATAGAGCGGTTACTAAAATATGCAACAGGGTGTTTTGCAACGAAGATGCCTGTTGCAACCCCGTTCAGCAACAGCTGTGGTATGTTGCGATATGCCAAATTTGGTGTAGTGCTTCTTCATGTTGGCTTGAATCTAATATTTTCATATGAAATTACTGTTATATCTGTATAAATGTTCTAATTAAAAATTAAATCTAAGAAGAAAAAAACTAACAAGCAAAGCTAGGCGAAACCATAAAATTTTTAAGTAAAATTAACAAAATTCTAATATAAGGGTAGCCAGCGGATAATACTTGTTAGGACCCGAAAAATTATCAGTTCTTAATGGTTCTACCCGTCGGGTACCAATATTGTTAATGGGTCGGGTCCAATTCCGGGTCCGATCCGATTCTGGATAATCGGGTACCCATTGACAATCCTATTTGTAACTATCTTTTTTTTTCTCTTGTGTATCGAACATTTAAACTAATGATTAATTAAACTACAATATGTATTCTCCTCAAGAAAATCTTGCCATTTGACCTATGCTTTTGCAAATATATTGAATTAACATACTAGTCATTTATCATACATTACCTACAACTAGCTTATGGGGGGGAAATTGGTAAAATATCTATATACATTACGAATTATTGGAAAAAGACATGATTTTTTTTTTTGTTGTTATTAATTGATTAGAAAAAGACATGAATTTGGAATATACTTGTATATTGGAGTAAAACCAAATAGAATGCATTTGGAGTTCTTGAAACTCGGTGATAAAAGATCATTTTCAAAGTTAGGAACCGCTACCGTGTGGAAGAATTGTCTAGTAGGTATTCTAGTAGTTTAATTCTACTAGCAAAAGGAAAAATCAACCAAACACCAATTATAATATTAAATTTACTTTATATCATTCATTCTCTTTCATTTATGTCATAGAATACACCGCGTTCTGTCGTTGTTATTGTCATGGCCAAAAGAAAAAAATATGAATAGAAAAAAAAACGAAAAAAATGAGGAAAAAAAACACAGACGATATGATATGTATACTTAAAAAGATAACATACACACATATATCTATATATATATAGAGAGAGAGAGAGATACGTAAGTGAACTGTCTAGTCCTACGAAATGTTCTATTGGTGAGATGAGTGGAGCAAATAGATTAATGAAAACATAGGCATATGACAACAATGAAATTTATTTTGAATATGGACACATATTTTACTAGGTATTCATGGTACTTTTGTTAACGTTGTAACGTGCATAATAAAATAAATTGGTAGATATTTTGAATTTTTGACTAAATATTATACATTTTTTTTCTTTACAAATCACAAAAACTCTCTAGAAATCCACAAGAATTGTATCTGTAAGTCACATAGACTCTCTAAAATACTTTCATAGAATCACTAGTAATCTTTACATTTCCAGAGAATCTCTGGAAGTCACTCAAATAAAAAATTCATATAAGTCTATAGAATTCTCATTTAACTACCTCCTTGTAACATTTTTTTTTAATATTTTTTTTTATTATTGATGGATATTTAACTCAAAAATATTTGTGATGTTTTGACTATTTATTAAGCAAGTAAACGAGGGATGTGCAATATAGCTTTCATTTATGTTATAAGTTCTCGTTGATTCAGCTTCTCATTACTAAATTTAAACTATTCTGGAATTGGCAGTTGAGCAAATGACATCTTAAATACGTGTTGATTCAGTAAATTTTCTCTTTTCTCCTTTTATCCTCAATCCTGTGATTTTAAATTCAGATCGCTAATATTATCACCCCAACAACTTTATCATTATACTACACGAATACCTTCTTGATTCAGTAGCCAGTCAAGGCAATCAAAGTTTGGAAAGAGTATAGGTGAATATTACTGTTTTATCCCTTTTCGGTAGGCAACTTGGCATGTTTTTTAATCTCGTAAAGGGAATAATTTACAAGAGTCTAACTCAGTTCTCGTCGGCTCGTCGGGCAACCAACTAATGATTAATATTTGACCAACTCAATCTCTGAATCTGTAATGGAGATTAAAAATTATGTAATGAACCGGTGTATATGTACTACCTACGTGGTGTCGTGCAACCAATTATCTTTCGCAATCTTTTGTTTTACTACAAGTGGGCTTTACTTTTGGTGTATAAATAGAGATGAGATATTTGCATTTTATACTCACTCGAAAACCTCTTCTTCTTCATCAAACTCAAATACAAATCCTAAAATGAAGAGTTTTGGAGTTGTTGTAGTTCTTCTGGTTTTGCTTAACTTGACAAGCTGCCATGGTGCTTTGCAATCAGGATTTTACAATGGCAAGTGTGGATCACAGAATGTAGAATCCATCATCAAAAATGTTGTGCGCCAGAGGTTTGCGAGAGACCCTACAATTGTTGCTGCACTCCTCCGATTGTCATTCCATGATTGTTTTGTTACGGTACATGTTTTAAAATTTCCGCAATATTTTTCCATTCAATTCTAAGACTATTTGAAATTAAAATTTGCATATTAATGATAAACTATTTGTGTTTTGAATGAAGGGATGTGATGCGTCCCTGCTCCTAAATGGCCCTACAAGTGAAAAGACATCGCCTCCAAACTTTAGTGTGAGAGGCTATGACCTTATCGATCAAGCTAAGGCTGCAGTTGAGAGAGCTTGCCCTAGAGTCGTCTCCTGTGCTGATATCATTGCCGTTGCTACCAGAGATGCTGTCGCTTTGGTACGTACTATATTGCAAGTTTGATGCTAATTATGTGTCTAAATAATGATCAATTCCACAGAGTATTTATAATGACATTGGTTTTTTTTTTTGTTTTACAATGTGCAGGCTAGAGGGATAAATTATAGAGTACAAACAGGAAGGAGAGATGGTTTTTCTTCCCAAGCTAGAAATGTGAACCTCCCAGGACCTTCAATTTCAGTCCCTTCATCCATAGCTTTCTTTGGCAGCAAGGGTTTCACCGCTAGAGATATGGTTCTTCTTATAGGTGGAGGTCATACCGTAGGGATAACACATTGTTCGTTTATCCAAGACAGACTCTTCAATTTCAGAAACACCGGTAGACCCGATCCATCCATGAATCCTACTCTACGTAATCAACTTAGAGGAAGGTGTCCCCAAGGATCACCGATCGACAACTTGATCAATCTAGATCAAACCCCTGGTAGTTCTTTAGTCGTTGATAATGGTTTTTACAGACAGATAAGAGCCGGCAAAGGAATTTTTGAAATCGATCAATCCATGGCATTCCACCCTTCGACTGGCGGAATCGTTTCTTCATTAGCAAACAATGGACAGAGTTTCCAAACTCAATTCGGTGCAGCCATGATCAAAATGGGAGCTCTTCAAGTTCTTACTGGTAGGAGCGGAGAAATTCGAAAAACTTGTGGTCGTCGAAATTAGTCATTCGTGATGCACGAGGATTTGTTTATGTATTTTGATTGGTTTTTTATTTGTTTGTTTATTTGCATGTCTTTCCCTCTTTTCTAATTGGTTGGCTTTGTATTGAGAGATTTATCTCAAATTTTCCTATGAATAAACCGTGATTTTGTGTTGAAGTTAACTTATGTTCATCTTTGGTATTAAATATTTTGAGATTATAGTACCGAATTAGAACAAAAAGTTCAAGGCTGGAGAAGTAAAATACTAGCCCAAACTAGTAAAACGGTTCTAAATAGATAATTTTTTTTTGCTAATATTCCAACTTTCCAGATGGACTGTTTTGTAATACCAGAAAAAACCATATAAAATAAAAGAGATCTTTGATGGGGTAAAGATTCTGATTCGAAAGATTTTTATCCAAAAATTTGGAAAAAACTGTGTAAACCAATGTACAAAGGAGGATTAGGATTTAGGGATGCTCAAAGGCCAATATGAGCAAAAGTGGTATGGAGGTTGGTAAATGAGCCTAACGCCTTATAGGCCTCCCTCTTGAAACCAAAATATTTCAAGAAGAATTCCCCACTAATATTACAAACTTTCTAGTAGCAGCTCATGGATCTGGAAATGTATAACTAAAGGTCTTCTCTTAGTAAAGCAAAGTAATATATGGGAAGTAGGAGATGGAAGGAGTATTCACATATGGGAAGGAAATTGGATCCCTAACATCACTGGTAACCTGTCACCGTTTCACAATAATCCTAACGACCATTAAACACTTGTTGTTGATCTTATGGATCTAGACAACAAAAAGTAAAACATACCCCTAATTAACTCCCTATTCCCTGTATTCATCTATAATATAATTGCAACGATTAATTTATACTGATAAATATAACAACTTCATAAAAGACAAAATCCGATGGTTAGTAACACTAAATGGAGAATTTATTATCAAATCCATGTATAATAAACTAGTTTGGAATATGCTAACCTAAATATGTAGGATAGCTTCTGGAAAAAGCTTTTGGAAACTTTCCAAGGAATTAAATTATTTTTCTGAAAATGTCTCCAGAGTACACTCACTACTAACTTCAGGCTTCCTGGCATAATTAATGATATATCTCCCTCTTGTACCTTTGGATGTGAAGCTAATGAAACCGTAGAGCGCACCTTTTCTTTCACTGCTCTATGCCAAATCAGTGTGGCTGCCACCCCTTTGAAACAACTACAACCAAAATGTGATTTATCTGGAAAGAAAGATGTGTAAGAGTCTTTCAAGAGAAACAAAATCCTCCACTTCATACTGCCTTGGAAATTCAGAGACATTTGCAGGTATGGACTAAAACAAAGATTGACATCCAACATAGTCCAATAAAACCAAAGGAAAAGAAAGGAGACATGGTCTAAACCAGAACCAGGAAACCTTAAAATAAAAGTTGATGCAACATGGATTTAAAAAGTTAACCTTGTAGTTATGCATTAATTCTAAGAAATGACGCAAATACCTTTGACAAGGTAAAAGCACGACCATATTCAACAGGCAACCCAAAAATAGCAGAAGCAATACAATTACTGTAGGCAGTAGGATTAAGGTAAAGGAGATGAAAATTTCAGCATTAAAGATGATTAGAAGAATCAAATTGTCTTTTTGAAATGGAAAAACCGTAACTATTTCTTACCAAACCAAAGCCATATTAAAATAAACTAGAAAACAAGTTTATTGATGTAATAACTTTAAAGGCTTTACTTTAGTTTAGAGAACATATAATGAAATAACGGATACTCTGATAAAACAAGTTAAATAATTCATATGTATTTAAAATTGGGAGGAAACTCCCCTACTTGCATTAGGAAAAATCTCCAAATAAATATATTTAATACCATGAGCAAAAATCAGATATCCTTCGCATTAGATAGTTCTGCTCCTTTTATAATAAATTTTGCTAACAATTTAAATTAGCCTTTAATAAAATTCTAATTTATAAAAAAATGATTTTTTTTACCAAATATCCAGTTGCTTATTTCTTCACCAGTATAGCAAAGCAGAACAACTCAAAACATTTTCCTAAAATTTACAGCCACATCAAACTGTTAGATTCTCTACTTGTCATTTTACACCAATTATAATCTGACATGTGTAATAGATCATGTGTTGTGTCCAAATCATATAATCCCCTCTAGTCTTCCTGTTGAGTCCATCTATTTTATATAGCAGTTGTCCTGTAATGTTTTCTTTATCTGCTTTTGATAATACAATTCATAATCAGTCACACAACTTTTACAAATATTTTTCTTTTAAGATACCCAAGAAATAGGTCCTTGGCTTGAACAAAGTACAGCTCGTCATGAGTTCATTATGATGGTTTTTATTTTTTTAATGGTGTCCGTGGTCCATCATGATCATATCCTTGTTTGTAAGTAGGTAACAGAGAATACTTGATCATCAGACTTCTGCCCTTGACATAGTTTCATTCACGTGCTCCTCTAACTCTCTGTCTAGGAGCTTTTGTCCACCGAATAGGATGTAGTGACTGATCATGTACACAGATTACTTATCTTCATTTTCTCATCGTTTGATTATTTTTTTTTTATCAATTCCTACTTAAAGTCTTGTTTTTTACACTTCTTCGTAGCTCTCTCTCTCACTCCTCACTTTCTAAAGTAAGAGGAGGAGGAGATTCAATCAACAAACAAAAATGGAGCTCATTGATGAAGATGATTATAAACTCTACTGGGAAACCATGTTCTTGGAAAATGAACATCTTGAACTTGATAGGTAATCATTTTCATCCACTACTCAGTTACTACTACTTACTTATTACTCCATTCATACTAATTAAGCTATATGATTTTGTTTGAATTGCTGCAGTTGGGGATTTGATGATGAACCCATTTCCAGCTACTGCGATTCGACTTCTTTTGACGGAGCGGTGTCGTCTTCTCCGGTGACTGCAAAACACATAGTTTCGGAGAGAAATCGAAGGAAGAAACTCAATGATAGATTACATACACTAAGAACTGTAGTTCCTAAGATTAGCAAGGTAACTAACTGCATAAATTACTCAATTTTTTTGCATAAAAACAATCACACCATGAAAGACCTAATTGGAAAATCTTTGGGTGATTTGGTGCTATTATTAGATGGATAAGGCCTCAGTAATTAAGGACGCAATCGAGTACATTCAAGAATTACAGGAACAACAACGAGCAATTCAATCCGAAGTAACCCAACTTGAATCCAGAAAATTGAAGAAATCAAAACATATGATGATGAATTTATCGAAAAAAAAGAAGAAAAGAATCAACCATACCTACGATTCTGACGGATCACAAACATCATCTATCGACTCTCTCGAAGTAAGTTCTTAGACACATTTCTCTGTTAATTTTAAAAAATAAAAGTAAAAATGTTTACAATTAATATTTTTTGATTTTGCAGCTTAAGATTTCTAATGTGGGTGAGAAGACAATGTCTGTAATCTTAACATGTGATAAGAAAACAGATACAATGGTGAGACTCTGTGAAGTTTTCGAGTCTTTAAAGCTTAAAATTGTCAATGCCAACATTTCTGCTGTCTCCGGGAGACTATGGAAGACAGTTTATGTTGAGGTACACAATCTTTTCCACTTAAATTCCATTTCTATGTTTGATGTGACGATTTGATTTTGATTTTTGGTATTAGGTTGACGAAGAGGAGAAAGATGAACTGAAGATGAAGATAGAAGCAGCACTTGCAAAGTCCTAATATGAGTTTCTTATCTCCCCATTAACTCACTGGTTTTCTTTTTCTGGGTAAAGGGGTAATTATGCAAATGCTAAACTAGCTGTAGGAGTTGGTCGATTTCGCCTTTTTTTCCACTTAAATTCCATTGCTGAATGTAATTTCTTATTTAAACCCATCTTCCTACTTCTAATAGACAATGTTTCCTATGCTTCAAAAAAAAAAAAAAAAAAAAAAAAAAATTTGCTTGGGGGTGTACCACAATACATATAAGGTAAAACACCCTTTAGCCTTGGATCGATATACACCCCCCAAGCAAATCGATACTTCCCATTAGCAGCCATGCAAAAATGTTTGCACTAAAGTCTAAACCGTTAAATTCAAAAGCATTGGAGAAGGCCGGCCCTTTTGGGCATCCCAAGATGTAGTTTTCACTTTGAAAATTGCTGCAACGTTTAGGGGTGAAAACTACTAATCTCCTCATATATAACAAAATTTTTTGGATACCTGGATGACAAGCTAGATTATGTTGGCCTTTAGCGGCACAATTGGAATTGGGACCGTTTGTTGAATAATGTTAAACCTTTTTCGGGTTACATTCGACAATGTTGAAGACGTCTAAAAGATAAACATAGTTTAAAGATGGTGCACTGAAAATCATTTTCAACATCACAATCATCGGATAATCAAGTTAAAGCCCACCTACAAATAGCATTGCTAATAGGGGTACCAATCCAATGATAAAGAACAGTTTTGTCTTATAAAGATAATATCGGTACACAGCTAAACAAATTGGTACCCATTAGCGGCCATGAAATCTACTCGGTATGTTTAGCACTTACGGACTCGAATCCCATAATAATTTTGTGTAAACCCCCAGGTCAACTATTTAGACCCATCAGATGACCAGCTTTGGGAATGTTCATCGCTTGAAGTCTTAGATATTGTTGGAAAATTGGAAATGGCATCACTGTAGAAGCTGCACCTGCTTGTGAACCAACCAAACAATCTCTTACTAAACTAAACTTGTCAGAAATCAAATTAAAGGAGAAAAGTGCTATTTTGGTTGTCAAAAGGTCACAATCAGTTGAAGGAAGTTAATCTGCGCATAAATATGCCTGCCATTAAAAAGGCTAGGGCGAGAGTTTTACCACAAGCAGAACCTGAATTTGAATTGCTGACCGCAACTACATATTGATGAAGGCATTCCTGGAGTGAAAGACATGTTTAGGGATTCCCTTGATGTGCTTGGTCCACTGGATGAGAATGAAAATGATGACCAAAGGTCTAATGAAGGCGAAGATGATGACCAAGGGTCAAATGAAGGAGAAGTGGATGACAAATTGGATTCTAAATTAAAATTTTAGTCGTCAGCCAAGATGATGAGCACCATTCGATAAGTCTCTCTCTCAATTAGCAGAGAAACTAACTAAAATTAACTTTATATAGCTTTAGGAACACCAACGGAGCAGAGATACTCTTAACTAATAGGATGTTTGGTAGTACAAGCAGAGTGGTTGTGGTATTAGTAACAGACTAACAGTAGTGTAACTTAATAAAATAAAAGAAAAACAGACGATGTTATTTTCTTGTCCATTGACTTTAGTAAATGGGATAAGTTACAAGTTGCAGGCTAATAATGTTATTTCATTGATAAGTTAAGGCGCAAACATTCCAATTTATATGATATCTCACTTTTTCATTGATCTTCATGGTGGAAGTGCTGCTTAGTTAAAAGAATGAATAAGCAAACGCAATGGTGTGCCTCCAACTCCAACTAAAATTAGCACCAATTTTCCAGTTGAGAATGGAAAAAGCTTATCATAATTTAACATACTCTTTTGTTTTGGTTTTCTCCAATGTCTCAAAAGCTCTCATTTATTTACATTCTTGTATGTTTAGTCTTTAACTGCTTTGTTTCTTTTCGAGAAAAAAATGAAATCAATACGACACCTTGACATGACACGAAAAAAAAAGTAGTCCTTCTGTAATACTATCAAGTAACAACCAAGTGTAGTTAACATGAATAAAGCTTTCATGTTAGCAATACATGAGTGTTGAGAGCAAAAAAATGATGACCAACTAAATTGTTCACCATTAAGATATGACTGGCTATCATGTTTTGGGCAAATAAAGAATCAAAATCCTTAGTATCAAGAATATGGGTCTTAATGATTCTCTTTCTTTGCTTGGTATATATTCAGTTAGCAGTAATCATTCTAAGGTTTGAAGAAAAGTATGAAAGTTCTGGTTTATGAAGCCCAACATTCTGCTTTTGAGTAAACCGAAATACAGCTTATTCCTTGACGCTTTTCACAGGGATTTAAGCATGGAATTGATTTAATCCTTTCCTCTTATGCAGGAGAAATGAACTAGTTGAAGAGTTGTGCGTTGGGTAGTTTCGGATTTTATGCGCGGCAACCAGTGGATCTGCTATTTACTATAGGAAGTTCTTTTAGTCAGTAAATGCAAAGTGTCAGTTGATTTTATAAATGGTGGTACCTCAAAAGTTGGTTAGAGATGATGTAAGTTTGCTAATAGGCCTGGTAATGTTTGTTTGAAGTGATGTACAGGCGAGGTAGAAACCGCACTTGTTATGTCATTGAAGTCTGGTGGGGAGGTTCACTCTCTATCGAGAACCTCTTGTACAAGCAAAATTTTACTGCAATTTGACTATACATTGATGCATTTCTCGCGGATGGATTGCTTGTATATCTTTGCAAATGACAAGAAATTGTATGATTATTTACTATACGGAATTAGCATTACACAACCAGTCGGATAAAAGAACGATACAGACAGACAGACTACGCCTTTTTATTGCGTCGACTCACTTGATGAAACCATCCAATCCCTTTCAAGGCTTTAGAAAATTTAACAAGATTTGGTTTCCTCATTCCCAAATTCATCTTTCCTGTTGAGAATTTCAAAGCTTGTAAACAACACATTGGCCCCCCATCCATTTCTTCTTCATCTTCATCATCCTCATCTTCAATCTCAGTTTTTTTTACGGCTGTTGTTGCTGTTTTATCCTTGTTTTTTGTCTTCTTCATTTTGGCATTGTCAGTATCACAAGACTCCCAAAGTGAGTCCATACCTTCTTCACTCCCATCAACAGTTTGTCTCTCTTCATAAAGCTTACATGCCAGTGTCCTTTTCCACTCTTTTTCCTTCCTCATTGATCCACAAACTTCAAAGTGCGAACCCGATTTCACATTCCCCTTGATGTATTCCCAGTCATTATCAGAGAAAAAATCAGTTGGAACTAAACACTCCTTTCGAATCGACCCACTAGTTTTCTCTAATTTCCTGTCTGATGTACCATTTCTGCCACTATCAACAAAGATTGTTGGTACCACTAAATCGCGCTCATCATCCTTTTGCAATGCATAGACTCCACCAGCCGCTACATCGGACCGATCATCATCTGCTAATAACGGTTTATTATTATCTTGGGTTTCTTCTGTATCCTTGAATGTTGCTGTTGAAGGATAACTAAAATTCTCTTCCACATCTTGACTTAATTCTTCTTCATACACAGTCTTGTCATTCTCTGCTTCTACATTGCAAGGACTAAACTGATCTTCGCATACACCAACTAAATCCCAGAGACTCGAATACATGACTACTAAATTATCTGCTGCACCTTTGGATTGATCAGTTACTGAAGAAGCTTCATTAATGTAGTGATCTACAGGTAAAATGCATGCTTCAAGCTGTTGAAAGATGTGTAATTCAGAGTTTTGAACGTCGAGTTTAAACCGTAAAGTGTTTATAACCGTATTGTATGTATTTAGCAGGAAGCCTGAGTTTGATTCGGCGAAATCATCGATAAGAGAGGGAGAAACTGTGAGGAGAGCAAGGAGAAGGAGTGAAGTGGTGAAGAAGAGTGGAGAAAGAAATGATAAGAGTTTAACAAGGTAAGGAGAGAAGAAAATGAAGTAAGAAAAGTAGAGAGGGTTTGAAGATATGAATGAAGAAATGATGAGAAAATCAGAGAGTAGTAGTGTTGAGAAATTGGTTCTTGTGGTGGTGGTAGTAGTGGTAGTTGTAGTGGTGGTGGTGGTGATTGTGGTTTTAGATGCTGCTGCTGCTGCTGTTGTGGTGGTGGTAGTGATTTTTGAGTAGCAAAATTTTGATGACAACTCTGCTGTCTCCATGACTACTACTATTGATGGAGAAATGTGCAAGTGACAATGAGAATGGTGTGGTTTTGTTGGCGTTTTTGATGATCAGTAAAAAACTGAAAAAGGGAGTGAGGAGACAGTAAAGTGTGCAGGATTAACAGTGAAAGTGGCGTGAATGAAGGACACATAAAAGCAAAGTAGAGAGCCAAAGACAACCACTGGTTGGTAGAAGAAACACCTTTAGAAGAAGGTAGTCAGTCAATCCTTTCTAAAATCATCTCTTAATGCATTTCAAATTAACTTAACCCAACTTTAATTCAATAATCTTAAAGAGGGATAGTTACAAAAAAAAAATGATTCGTCACCTAAGGTTTCTCCATCTGGACCTGGCGCCTACTGATCCATGGTATTCACAATTTAGATTAAACCCTGTCCCAAAATAAAAATCCGGAAATTCGGATTTTGCATTAGCGGGTATAAGACTACTCGGAAATGACTACTTAGTGAACAAAAATTGTGGGAGCTGCACACAAATTGGTATGAATTGGGTAACTAGCAGTAGGTATGAGTCACCCGTCCCATAAGTTAAAGAGTTAACATGTAATAATGAAGAGCATGTGGAAAAAGGATGAAAGTTGGATCAGAGTACCTGCATTCATTGTGATTACTTTCACTAATACTATCTTTCTTTTTTTTGAAATGACTACTGGTCCAACATAGTAACAACCATATATGATTAGCTCAAAAAGTGTGTAAATTATTTTAACTTACTTTCATCAATACAAAAAAATATCTCTTCTATTTCCGTCGGCAGTTTTTATGAGAGGGATTTTGACGAGATCATAGAGCGGAGACTTGACGAATCGCTGACTTCAAAAATGAGAATCAGACACTCCTATCCAGTTGGTTGAAATGACATTTGTTGCTATACACTACTTCCTCAACATTGTACATGGTTTTGCTGCTACATAAGGTCATGGGGCACAACACCAGCGGACGGTTTAGTAAAACTAGTAAAATCTACGCCAAGATATTAAATTACCGTTGAATTTCTGGTTGCATCAACGGAACTAAGAATCTCTTTTCAGAAGAAGAAAGCATGTAATGGAATCCCAAGATAAAAGCTACCTACCGATGGTTATTAGAAAGCCATCATGAAAGTAATTTTGCTTTTGATATGTTTTTTGTCTTCATGCTCTCAAAATGTTGCTCACTCTGTAAAGCTTACTGAAATTGGTTTAGGCAAAAAAAAAGCTTTCATTCTCTTTGTAAACTAGCTTTTTTCCATTTACTGCTTGCTACCTGCTCTGCTGAGCCTCTGAATCCACGGTCCAATTAATCATCTAGACATACACGGGGGAACAGAAATAACAAAAGCTGGGATGCTTTACAATAATTCAACAGGATATCTTTTGGTGTTGCAATCCAGACAAATATATGACCGCCAAAGAAAAGACTACAAATTCAAGAATCACTGCAGAAATACGCAACTATATGATCAAAAAAGGCTGTGCCTGTGAGCGTATATCATTGAAAAGCAACCCCCATGGTGCCAAAATGACTTGGACATGGATGAGATTCCTAGTTCACCACCACCACCATGCACACTGTACCAGATTCTTCCCACAGTGACTGAGGGGAGTGGGGGACCCTACTTGCTCTTGCTTTGACCCTCAACATCGTAGTTGTTGCATTTACACAAGATAAAAGGGTGAAATGAACCGTTACCAGACACAAAAAATTTCTCTACATTCATGGGTCCGTCCAACTAGGGGTAATTCTGTATCTACCTAATGCAATAATTATATTAAATTAAATTTAGGGATGGATGTAGATAGCATGACAAGAAACCAGAAAAAATGAAGTAGTTGGACAAAAGAGCTAAAGAACGTAAAATGAAGGGCCTTCACATGGGAGACCACTCAATATAAGGGCACTCAAAGTGTGCAACCCCGTTTCCCCTCCCATGCAAATAATAATGGTCACTCTCTATTTTAGAAGGCTGATATAGGGGTTCCAAATTTGATTGAGGGGCTCCTCTAATAAGACGAAATAGGAACATCATGAAGTAAAACTCAAAAACCCCTTATCCATAATATTTTTACAATACCCAAACCACCCCTCATTAGTAATCTTAATTACATTAATTAGTTAAGATTAATTTAAACTAATCATGATTAATTAAACATAATCTTTTACCTAATCAAATGATTTGATTTTTTTTTTTTTTTGAATTTGTGTTTGGTGGGAAGAAAAACTTGATGAAATCACGATTTGAAAGATTCAAATTTTGTTGTTCAGAGAAATTTACGGTTGGGTTTCATGTCGAACCCAACCGTAACCATAAGAAAACCGAAGAACACCATTTTTGGCCAGATTTACGGTTGGGTTTTGTTGAAAACCCAACCGTAAATCAAAGAACAATGATGAACACCATGTTTTGTGCAAAGTTACGGTTGGGTTTTAAACCATACCCAACCGTAAGTAGAAGAAAATGATGAACACCATTTTTCCCATAGTTACGGTTGGGTTTTAAAGGAAAAACCAACCGTAACTCATCCTTTTGAGAATTGATTTTTTTTTTGTTAAATTTGAGTTTTAAAAATCAAAATTTTAAAATAATTCAATCATTTTTACTAGATTGAAGGTAAATTGGGTGTTTGAAACAAAGAAAAAAACGAAAAACACACAAATTAGATAATCGAAATTTGTGTTATCCAGTAGAATTTACGGTTGGGTTTTGGCTTATAACCCAACCGTAACAATTCTGTTAATATTTGTTCCAATTTCAACACATAATTACGGTTAGGTTTTTCCTTAAAACCCAACCGTAGCCAGTAGAATTTACGGTTGGGTTTGGCTTATAACCCAATCGTAACATATTCTGTTAATTTTTGTTTCAATTTCAACACAGAATTACGGTTGGGTTTTGCCTTAAAACCCAACCGTAGACAAGTTGTGGTGTTTGTACAAAATGTATTACGGTTGGGTTTAGTAATCGGACCCAACCGTAAATGGTCCTGTTAACTGTTTTTTGATTTTCAATATACTCCAAATTGGGTTTAAAACACAACTTTGTAACTTATTCCTTCTATTGTAATAGATTTAAAGTAGTACATTAAAGGAATAAAACAAAGGAAACGAAATACAATAGACCATTGGATGATTACACTTAAACACTTAAAGATAATGGCGATAATCAAACACCCGACTTGTTTCCATAATACGGTAGCAATCTGTATGCTTGAACTCCTCCCCATATTTGATTCTATACTGCTCCATAGACAACACATGCTGAAAAAACAAATCAATTATTAGTTTGAGTTTTTGAAATCTCTTTTTAATTAACGATTTATTAATCGACAAACTTACTCTTTCCACACCGTTCTCGTAGGGATTTGCTTCGAATCTCATTTGCTTTTCCAGTTTTAAGTTGTTCATTTGTTGATACAACGTCTCTAACCGTCTCTTGATGGCTCTCCACGTCCTATGATTTACATTCCCCTCTAATGCCGCAAACATTCGAAATACCCGCTTCCACCATTCTTCGGTATCTTGACCCGCATACAAATTTTGTTGTGAAACAACATTGTTATTGCTATTATAGAAGGATCTATCGTAAGCATGCTCTAGCATCGTATGCCACGCTCGAACAATTACAACATCTTCATCATTCGTGTATGTGTTTACCATTTTTAGTGGTTGAAAGGGTATGGTGAGAATAATGAGAAAATCTAGAATTATAATGAGAATGAAAGGGATAGAGAATAATGAGAAAGTGACAAGTAAAGGTTTCCTTTTATAGGAAAAAAGGAACCACCGGCTAGATTTTTGAAACAAAAAATCCGTTGGAATTGTGTACTTTAAGGAGACGGAAATTCAGACATTTTGAGAATCCCGCAGAAATTACGGTTGGGTTTTGAGGTGAAACCCAACCGTAATCTAGTTGTGGTGTTTCTACAATTTATCTACGGTTGGGTTTAGTAATCGGACCCAACCGTAAAATGATTTTTAGAGTGAAATGTAGTTACGGTTGAGTTGAGTCACCTAACCCAACCGTAACTTCTAGTGTTAGTATTAGTGTATATTTTACCATATTGTTACGGTTGGGTTTTGCCTTAAAACCCAACCGTAATTTAGTTGCGTTGTTTGTACAATTTTTGTTACGGTTAGGTTTAGTAAACGAACCCAACCGTAAATATGAATGTTTGTAGTATGAATTGTAGTTACGGTTAGGTTGAGTCATGGAAGCCAACCGTAAAAGCAGTTTTTAAGACAAAATTAGTTATGCTTGGGTTTAGTTCATTTTCTTATCAAATACCAGAGTTGTTAAAAACCTTATTTTTAACATTAAAGGAAGAACTAAAGGAAACAAAATACAGTAGATCATTAGATGATTACACTTAAACACTTAAACACTTAATCATAACGGCGAAACTCAAGATAAAAACTTTGTTCCAAGATACGATAGCAATCTGTATGCTTGAACTCCTTCCCATATTTGATTTTATACTGCGCCCTAGCCATGGCATGCTGAAAAAAATAAATCAATTATAAGTTTCATTATTTTAAATATTTTTTTAAAGAACGATTTATTAATTGACACACTTACTCTTTCCACATTGGTTTCATCGGGAAATGCTTCAACTCTCATTTTCATTTCCAGTTTTAGGTTTTCCATTTCTTCATACAACGCCTCAAAGCGTCCCTTGATAGTACTGCACGTCCTCCGATATCTATTCCCGTGTAATGTCACAAACATTTCAAACACACGCTCCCACCAAGAATCGTCCTCCTGACAGTCCATCCAATTTTCAGCTATAACAACGTTTCTATTGTTGTTATAGAAGGCTCTCTCGTAAGCGTGGTCTATCATCGTAATCCACCCTCGAACAATTGCAACATCTTCATCATTCGTGTATCGAACCATTTTTAATAGTTGAAAGGGTATGGTGAGAATGAGTTGGAAAGTCTAGAATTATAATGAGAATGAAAGGGATAGAGAATAATGAGAAAGTGAAAAGGAAAGGTTTCCTTTCATAGGGAAAAAATTCCCAACGGCTAGATTTTCAAAAAAAAAAAACCGTTGGAATTGTATTTTTTTATCACAATTCAGGGATAATTTACGGTTGGGTTTTGTAATGAAACCCAACCGTAACAAATTTGTGGTTTTTGTAAAGTTATATTACGGTTGGGTTTTGGCTTAGAAAGCAACCGTAAATTTTAATGTTAGTTTAAGTGGGATGATCATTTACGGTTGGGTTTTGTAATGCAACCTAACCGTAACAAATATGTTATTTTATTATAAATTATATTACGGTTGGGTTTAATTATCGGACCCAACCGTAAACATAAATTTTTTAGTGGAAATGTAGTTACGGTTGGGTGATTTCTTGAAACCCAACCGTAAATGATCATCTTCATTTCCTATATTCTTCATTTTTTATGCTTAAATCAGTCTTGTATTTGTTTTATGTTGGTGGGAAAAGTGGAAGAGAGATAAGAGAGTTTTAACCCAAAATTTTGAAAAACCCAAAATCAGTGATTCTAGTGGCAAATTTGTGGAGGGTGAATCCTTGTATGATTGCCAAACTAAATTTTACATACCCATTGAGGGAGACCCAACTATGTATGATTATTTGGATGGTAGAGAGGTTTTAAGTGTAAGTTGTAATGCTGAAACTAAACCAAATGGAGAAAGTAGTCGTCAAAGTGAAGATTCAACTGCTGAGAATAGTCAGGTATCATTCTAACTTAAACTCTTTTTCATTTTTTGCTGATATTTAAGGAAATGAGGTGCATAGTAGTGTTTTTTTTTTGTTACACCATCATGGTTACGGTTGGGTTTTCTTGAGAAACCCAACCATAACTATACATTTGTGTTTCTGAAAAGTAGAGTTTCACAGTTTTACGGTTGGGTGGTTACCACAAACCCAACCGTAACTTATTACGTACATGGGTATTTACTGCACTTGTTACGGTTGGGTTTTACTCTTTAACCTAACTGTAACATTGGTTTGGCTTTTTTTTGTTGTATTACGGTTGGGTCCGTCGATTATACGGTTGGGTCTGACGCTTCTAACCCAACCGTAAACTTATTGGTTTTAGTGTTTTTTCTAACGCTTGGCCTTGATCTCTCTTGTTCAGCTCGCGGTTGTACCTCAACCAATGAATGATCAGCCTCCTCCAAATGATATTGAAATATAGATACTACGGATCACTATTTGAACGACCTGGTAGGTTATAGATAAGTTGTTAATCCCTTTCGACAATTGTCATAATGCCATTTTTTTTCTCCTAACTTTCTGTTCTTGGACCATGTAGACATGGGATAAAAAAGATGATGCAAAGAAGTGGGCTACAGAATATGGGAAACTCATCATGTGTGTGATTGTTTGTAACAACCAACAAAAACACAACCGCTTTCAAATGGTTTGTGAGTGTAGTGGACAATACACAAGACATGCAAAAAAAGGTACTGAGTATGTACCAAAGAAGAAGATCAAGCGAAAAACTTACACTAAGAAGACGGGATGTCCTTTCAAGCTTCAATTTCGTAAGAACAACGAGAATAAGTGGTTCTTGTCTATGGTTGTATGCGGTCGTCACAACCACCTACCACCAGAGACTTTGTTAACGCATCCTTCTATGGCCCGGCTTACCAAGGAAGAAAAGCTCATCGTAGATGATATGACAGATAAGCGTTTGAAACCCAGTGATATACTCGGGCACTTGAAGAAAATAAACTCAAATAATGTGTCTACGTTGGAGACAATCTACAACGCCAAAGCCAAGTTGAAGCGTGAGAAATGGGAAGAAAGGGACCCGATCCAACAATTTTTGTACTTGGGGGAGACGAAAAACTACACCATGTTTCACGAAGAAGATGAGAATAAAGAAATTAAGCATATTATATTGGCTCATCCCGAGTTTATAAAGTTAGCACGGTGCTCCCATCAAGTGTTTATGATGGATTGCACGTACAAAACTAACAAGTATGAGCTCCCGGTATTAAATGTTGTAGGGCAAACTTCTACCAAGTCCCCGTTTAGTGTTGCCTTTTGCTTCTTGAGAAACGAGCTCGAAGAAAGCTATGTGTGGGTTTTGGAACAAATTAAATTATTCTACGTTGAAGGGTATACCGCTAAGGTAATTATCACTGACAAAGAACAAGGCTTGATGAATGCCATTGCAAGGGTATTCCCAGATGCTCATCATCTTCTTTGCACGTTCCACTTGTGGAACAATATTCAAACCAAGTGCAAAACGATTATTCGGCCAACAAAGAAAAGCGAGATGGGGAGAATTAAAAAATTGCCGGTTTCAGAACAAGAAACGGCCAAAGAAAAATTCGAGGAGGACGATAAGTTGGCGGAACTAAAATGGGCTAGTTTCCAAACTGAATGGGACGCTTTGACATGGTCTATCACCAAGGAAGATTATGAAAAAAATGTTCGTATGTTAAGCTTGCATTGGAGTAATTATCCAAAAGTTGTGAACTATTTAATGGAGCATTGGTTGAATCCCCACAAAGAGAAGTTTGTAGCGGCGTTCACAAACCAATATAGGCACTTTGACAACCAAGCTACAAGTACCGTGGAGTCATCTCACAACAGAATGAAGAAGAAGCTTCATAATTCTGATGGTGGGTTTGTTACGGTCTTCGAAGCGATGCACGATTATTTTCTCCGTGACCTTAACAGAGTTAAGGAATCTTTTGAAAAAAGCCTTTCTAGAAAACACGTCAGCTATAAAGACGAACCATTGCTCCAAAGTATTTTTTTATAAGGTGTCGCATTGTGCTATTGAGAAGATAATGTACGAAGTAAAGCACTATAGATTGGGCAACGTACACGGAGAAGAAGAGTGTGTTTGTCCTAACATGTCAAGTTTGGGACTTCCCTGCCGGCATATGATGCCCAAGTACGAAGAAGACGGTGTGATCCCAATTCAAGATATTGATCCGTTTTGGCAACAATTGTCTTTTCGATGAACCCATCGTCGAGCAAGATTTTGGTGCATCGTTTGCCGACACCCACGTTGGAAAGTCTTTAGACAAGAAATACGATACATTAATTAAGGCGCAAAGGCAAATTTGGTTGACGAAGTTGAGTTACTTCGTGTTTCCGCACACAAGGTACGCTGTCAAGGAACCAATTAGAGGGAAGAGAAAAGGTAGGCCTTCTACCAAAGAATCGAGGGCCGTGGGACGCAAAAAAGCTAGGGAATTGCATGAAGAATCAAAGAAAAGAAACCCTTGTGCTTTTGAGCATTTGCAAAAGGAATATGAAGCAGAGGATGAGAAGGAGGATGATGCTCAACGAAAAATAAGTCAAACGGAACAAGGGGGACCAAGTGTAGTAGATATTAAAGGAAAATGTCTCGCGGTTCCCACTCAAGAAAGTTCAAGGGAAAAGTTCATCCATACTCAAGAAGAGTAAGTATGAAGGAATTAGCAAGAAGAAAAAAAAGAGTTAGTATGAAAGAATTAGCAAGAAGAAAAGAAAAACTTAAAGGCAATACATTAGTGGTTGAAGAGCCATATACGATCCGGATTGCAAGAGGATTGATGCAATTTCCATCTAACTTTCCAAGAATTGAGAATGGCAAAATCATCCGAACCGAGCACATTATTTATGAAAATTATATGTCATCGTTTCCGGCTTTTTTTCGTCCATACATAAAGGCCACCGACGATGTTGCCGGTGATGGTAATTGTGGAACCATGTATTCATCGAACAAGTTGGACCATTTAGCGGAGCAGCAGGGTTGGGTATGGACGAAGTAACTTATGTAAGACATAAGTCAGCGGTTGAACTACGCTCTTACCCGGATTTATACAAGCCAATATGTGTGCATATAGAGATGAAGAGTCGTTGTTAAACGAGGAGTTCATCGCTCTCGAAAGGCGTTTAATAGGCAACAAGAATTGCACTAGCGAATATTGGATGAGCATGCCAATATGTGGGCAAATCCTCGCCAACGCTTTCAATTGCGTCATACATTATATCTCAAATGGATATTGTTTTACATTTGCACCAACAAGATCAACATTTGTCGAACAATTGGCTAATAAAAGATGTTTGATTGGGCTGGTGCAGAACTGCCATTATGTCGGTCTCGAGTTGAAAGAAGGAAGTCCATTACCCCCTTTACAGGATGGATACGATGGTGATATCGTCAAGTCTTGGTGTCACCGGTTCAAGCACAATTTCGAACTCTGGAAGGCATTAAAACCCTCCCCGACCTTTCAATTCATATCATTTGTTTCTGACTCAGAGTCGGAATGATAATATAGTAAACTTGGAAGGCATTTAATATTCGTAGTAACAATATCATATGTATGTTGGAGGAATCATAATATTAATATATATTTTTTGGAAATGAAAAATTTGGAGTATCACATGTGTCACTATAAAATTCATCCAGGTTTACGGTTGGGTTTTCACTGAAAACCCAACCGTAAACCAGTCACTACGCAATTAAAAAAAAAATTACGGTTGGGTACTGAGTGCAAACCCAACCGTAAACCTTCCAGGGTTTTTTCCCCCAGTTTTACGTTTGGGTTATGACTCCAAAACCAACCGTACAACTGTCAAGTTTACTGTTGGGTTTTGAGTCCAAACCCAACCGTAAACCTGGGTGAATTTTAATCTGGAAGGTTTACGGTTGGGTTTGCTTTCAAAACCCAACCGTAAATATTTTTGTTAACCTTTTTTGGAATTTCAGTTCACTCAAAGTTGGGTTCAAAACAAAAAAATTATGTAAACATCAAATTTTTGACCACATTACAACCCATGAAATCATTAAAGTAACCTGGGATACAATTGAACTTACCACTAACAAACCCAAATGGCATTACAAAAGAACTAATAAATAGGTTTGCGAGTGAGCAAAAAGTCCTTTAGGATGTGATAATGAGGTAGGTATAAAAAGGGCCATATTTTCCATCTCCTCCATTCCTCAAGAGATCTCTGTAACACCTCATATTTGGTTTCACCCCTAAGTCGTAGTTGACCAATAATACGAACTAATGCCATAAATTCTTCTACGTATCGGTGTATAGTGTTATATCGACAAATCAACTTGACGTGATCACGGTTATAAGGGTTGCCGGTTTCAGAACAAAAGTTTTCATGGATTGTTTGCCAATAACTCGGACTCGTTATACCACTTTGCCTTCTTTCTTCTCCTCTTTTTGGAAAACATAATACATAGTTGCGGCAAATACATAAATCTTCATCCAAAGAAAAATCTGGATTTTTAATCCCAGGTTGACCCATATTCCACTATGTTAGAGTACAAGTTTTGCTAGAGATGATTGTTGTAACATAAAGGTTTAACTTTTAAAAAAAATGGATGGGTTGGATATGTACTCAAGTATTTCACTTATAAACCAGAAGTGTAACGGCTATATTTTAAAAAATGGGTCGTACAAGGTTTGAACGGCTCTATTTGAAAACCCAAAAAAAAATCAAAAACGACCCAAAACTTTCCTCAAAATAGAATTTACGGTTGGGTTTTGGCTGCAAACCCAACCGTAATATACTTGGAAAATTATGTGTAAAGGTCACATATTTACGGTTGGGTTTTCAGCCAAAACCCAATCGTAACCAACCTTTGTAGCTTTGAGTTTTCAGGTCAAATTTGGGTTTCAAAATCAAAAATTTGAACTTATTCAATCATTTTAACTAGATTGAAGGTAAATTGGGTCATTAAGACAAAGAAAAAATGAAAAACAAACAAATTAGAGAATCAAATTTAAAGTTATCCAGTAGAATTTACGGTTGGGTTTTGGCTTAAAACCAACCGTAATATCCTTGGAAAATTATGTGTTGAGGTCATTTTTTTACGGTTGGGTTTTCAGCCAAAACCCAACCGTAACCAACCTTTGTAGCTTTGAGTTTTCAGGTCAAATTTGGGTTTCAAAATCAAAAATTTGAACTTATTCAATCATTTTAACTAGATTGAAGGTAAATTGGGTCATTCAAACAAAGAAAAAACGAAAAAAAAAAACAAATTAGAGAATCAAATTTAAAGTTATCCAGTAGAATTTACGGTTGGGTTTTGGCTGAAAACCCAACCGTAATATACTTGGAAAATTATGTGTAAAGGTCACATATTTACGGTTGGGTTTTCAGCCACAACCCAACCGTAACCAACCTTTGTAGCTTTGAGTTTTCAGGTCAAATTTGGGTTTCAAAATCAAAAATTTGAACTTATTCAATCATTTTAACTAGATTGAAGGTAAATTGGGTCATTCAAACAAAGAAAAAACGAAAAACAAATAAATTAGAGAATCAAATTTAAAGTTATCCAGTAGAATTTACGGTTGGGTTTTGGCTGAAAACCCAACCGTAATATCTTTGGAAAATTATGTGTTGAGGTCCTTTATTTACGGTTGGGTTTTCACCCAAAACTCAACCGTAAAATTATTCTTTCAGTTTTACGGTTGGGTTTTGCCTGGAAACCCAACTGTAACACTAATGTGACTGGGTATTTTTACCGGGATTTCCCAATGCATGGTTTCCAACTTCAAATAACTGGAAAATAAATTTTAAGTTTAATTTTTCATTTCACGTGCAAGTTAAATTCAAACTTCAAATTATAAGTTCACATTAGAGGTACAAGTAATTCACACATACAAAAGAAAACCATAGACATAGAGTTAGGGAGAAGGAGGAGGGGTAGGTCGATGACTTTGACGAGATCTTCTTTTGCTCATAACATTACGATGAGCAGCACCGCCACGAGTACGAGCTCCAGCACGACCGCCTCGAGTACGAGCACCACGTTGCGCATCCCCGGCTTCATCATGTGTCTCTTCATCCGATGCTTGGGACTCTCTTCTAGTAGTACTCGCATCTGTAGTCGCGCCTCTTTTACCGGGTCTACTCTTCTTTAAAGTCCGCTGCACATCCTCAACTTCATGATGAAGCTCCCTAATCAAAGCTTGGAGTTGGTCAGGCGTCCTCACATCAATTGTGCTTAGGCATGGATTAATAGAGTCCGCCAATGCAACGGCTTTCTTTTTCTATTCACATATGAAAATAAAAGTAGGATGAGTGTTTAGTAATAAATCTTTAAAACATTAATAACAAAAATAATGTACGTACAAAATTGAAATATGCCTTCTTCCAGAAACCATCTTCTGTGTTGATTGCCAGAGTTTCAGGATCATTGTTGATGATAGTTGGATGACCAAAATGGCGATACCAATCCAAGTAATCTTCTGCAGCCTCTTTTGTGCCCGGAGAGGGAGTTAACTCATTCCTTTGGACTTGGTATTCGGATCAGTGCGGTTATTCCAAACCGCGACTGAAGGCGTAGGCTCATATTTTAGCACGATGTTTGGCCCTTCGATCATCGACCAATTCATACACAATTTAAACATTTCGCGTGTCACCATTGTTTGGACGTATCCATATTGCCGGAGAGTTCGGCGGGGGTTGGACATCACGTACCCAAACGGATGATACAAAGGGCCGTTGTAGCCTGCCACGTCCGACAATTCACGTAAATCCTCAAGATGTCCATCACCCTCTATGCTAATCTTCACATAAGGGTCGAAAACAACATCATCAACCGTGAAAGCATCAATTTTTGTTCTCATCTTTGCTATGAGCACTTCTTTATATTTTGCCTGCGTCCCGGTGAAGAAGAATTTCTTTCCCGTAGGTCCATTAACATCAACGCTTGTTTGAGGAGCCAGTCTGGGAAAGTGATCGTATACCCATGCCTATAAAGATAATAAATATTAATATAAGAAAATGAGAAAAAAATAAATTAAAGTTAAACATTGAAATTCAAACAATAAATTACCTGAAGCAGACCGGTATTACCGGCAATCTCAGTTCCCCTAACCCTCGAAGCTTTTCGAAGGTTAGCAAGTAGGTAGGCCAGGGTGGCAGTTCCCCACGAGTACTGATGGGTCATCCCGAGATCACCCTGAAACCATTGTCGATACTGGACGTTGACCCTGTTGCCCGAGTTTTCACCAAAGAAGATGGTGCCGAGCATATATAGCAGATAAGCTCTAGCTGTTCGAATAGCTCTTGTGTCATCTATGACGACCCCAGCCATTTCCAACTTTGCGGTCCCTCCAAACTTCTCCCTTAGTGACCGCAGCAATATTTTCTTGCTCATAGCTTGACCTTTCTTCGTTGGCATCCCCGGTTTATCTCCACTGACCAATTTAAATTCAGATTCAGCTTCGGTCTTATCCCATCCAAGTGTATCTTTGACAAGTGCATAAATATCACTCCATGACACGTTGTTGTTAAAACCCTCAAACACAGATTTACCTTCCACCTCCAGCCCAAGAATTGATTGGACATCATCCGGCGTTATAGTCATCTCGCCGAATGGGAGATGAAACGTTTCGGTTTCAGACCAATAACGTTCCCTGAAGGCTGCGCATACGACACTATCATACTCCCACATTGAATTGGTAATTCCGGGAGCTAACCCGTTACTATTTACAAGAATTTATACGGCCGTACATTCATCAGTTAAGGGCCAATGTTGAGCCCTTTGACGAACCAATTTCTTGATCGCCTGTGTATGATCCTACAAAGAATAAAAACAAATTTGTTTTACTTACAAAAGTTAACAAACCAAAATTTAACAGAATAAGAGAAGTGATTAGAATAATACCTTGGTCGCTGCAACTTTAGCAGCCCATGAATGGGGATAACCAAATAATATTGCAGATTTGTCTGGGGCCTCATCCCATAGTCCTCCATTCCTCCTCTTAGGCCACAGTTGAGGTTCGGCTTTTTCTTTCGGAATTTCTTTGGCAACCCTTTTCTTTGCCTTTTCTTTTCGAATTTCTTTACCTTTGCCTTGAGGGACATGTTATTCTCTGTCCCGCTCTTCTTCTTCGTGTTGTTTCTCTTGTGGTGGTTCTCTAATCACAAGAGAACCTCTGGGTGTTGGTATATCACCCAAGCCTTGAAACACATTATATTCCTCTTCTGCAATTTGAGGAACACTACCACCACCTACCTCAAAAGAGGGATTATGGGTCTTACTCACGCCTCTCTTCTCAACCCCTAAATGCTTTCCGTGGCGAGGGGTTGGAGTGTGAGAAATTGGTGTTAAATTATTACCCCTCTTATTCTTCCTACAATACACAAGCAATACAAGTTAGATATTTCCAAGCAATTCAACTTCAACTAAAAAAAAATTCACTACACAGGATTATTTACGGTTGGGTTTTTCTCAAAACCCAACCGTAAAATCTGTCACATAATTTACGGTTAGGTTTTAACACAAACCCAACCATAACTCACATGTAGCTGATTTGTACATCACTCTTACGGTTGGGTTTTCCTCAAAACCCAACCGTAAACTTTTAGTACAAAATGTTGTTCATATGTTACGGTTAGGTTTTAAGAAAACACCCAACCGTAATACACATGTAGCCTGATGTGCACATTATTTTTACGGTTGGGTTTTCCTTAAAACCCAACCGTAATACTCAAACCAAATTTTTATGGACGCTATTGTTACGGTTGGGATTTTCTCAAAACCCAACCGTAAGTTGTTTTTAAAAATTGGCGCAAATTATTTACGGTTGGGTTATCTTTTAAAACCCAACCGTAATATCCTGAACTATTCATCTTCTTCCCTTTGATTTACGGTTGGGTATTGAAAATAACCCAACCGTAATACTCAAGAACATGAAATATTACGGTTGGGTTTTGACACGGACCCAACCGTAATATCAACTGTGTGCAATTAAGAATACATGGGTTTTCTACAATACCTTAGATTCACCATTGTTGGACTTTTCGGTGCTTGATTTTGCTTGTCACTATCGATTTCTTGTTGAATCTCTTGATTAGGTTGAAAGGAGCAGGGTTGATTGCCATCACTACTACCTTTAACGCCTTTAGTATGCTTCTTCATCTCGAATTGTTGAGTTGAGTTTAATCGTCGATGAATTTTGCGAATCGACGATGAATTGAGGGCGATTACGGTTGGGTTTTGAGAGGTTTTCTTTGGTTTTAGTTTTTAAAAGTTATGAATTTTGTTAAAAGAGTTTAGGTTTTAATTGGTAAAAGGGTAAAATCGTCATTTAACAAAACCCTCTAGGACATCCCTTATCGTCAAATTGGGTCACCTCGGCTCAACTGGGAGCCCCTCAATTAGGTTTGGAGCCCCTATATCAGGCTTCCTAATTTAGTCTCTCTTTTATACCTAAATGTAGGTCTAACATCATCCGTATAGCCATATTTCTGCAATCTTCATAGCCAGAAGCTTTTTCAGAGTAGCAAATGCAACTTGGAAAGGAAAAACATATCCAATCCTATGAATGAAATCCCTCGTTCAAGCCGTGACCTTTCCTTAACATAAAAATTATCGGTCAAATGATTTGAGGTCGAAACCCGTCGCAAATTTTTTTTTATAGCAATCAATACTTCGTGAGCAATGAGCATAAGACAGAGATTCTTGAAATATGTTGATGCAAACAAAGAGAAAATGTTGGTGAAAAATATTTCCTATCTGAACTTTAATGGCCATCAATCATCAATTTGTATGCCCCCTATAAGAAGGCCCCACTGTGCACTGACCTTATTCCTGGTCTTCGTTGCGAAGTTAGCCAACTCTATAGTGAATACAACAAAAACCACCATAGAATCCTAAGATATGTGGCAATTTAAGGTTAGTAGAAGAAACCATGAACATCCTGAGTCACCATCTAGCAACAAAGAGAATTTATATACAGAATAATACCTTTATATTACAACAAAGAGGTGGTGGGGGTAAGGTGGTGTGGCGAAGCATAAGCGGTAAGGTTTTTGTGTCTGGATGCAACTATTCAAAAGAATCAAAGCAAATAAGAACAAGATTTTTTAAAATTCTTAATAAGCGAATTTTCTACTACCCTTACCAAACATATAAATGTTTTTCTGTGTTTCAACTTACACTGGTATACAACAGAAAACCTACCTTTGTACTATTTCCAAAACACCTAAAATAGTAGAAGTAGTTGTTGGGTTCCCTCACCATTGTTGAAGAGAACCAGAGCCAAGTTGTCCTGTTTCCAGTTATAGTTGGAGTAGAATATGGGACCGGATCAAACACTACTTGAAGTGGGCGACAAGGAATCAAACATTTCTTTGTTGGGTCTGATTCTGTTTAGATTTTCTAACTCTTGAAGGCCTATACAAGCATGGGATGCAAGAGACCTAGATACATATCAATTCAAGCCATAGTTCTTCTTCTAAATAACTAGAAACGATACAAGAGCTTCAAGAAGAGTTAGATATAGGATAGGGAAGTGAGGGTGGGAGATTGTATATTTCCTGCTCATGCTTCTATATAGTTATTCTTCGTAGCGTAGGCGTTGCCAGAACCACACCAAATACATGTGTTCTTATTTTCTGTGATTGGTAATTGTTTGCTTAAACTAGGTATTTTTGGAGAAACAGATTTGAGTTTATAGCTTAAATCTCAATAAGTGGTATCAGAGCAAGGGTTATCAACATACATCAAGTATGGGTGGATCCAACAAACCGAAGATGATTCTTTTGACTGCAAAGAATTACGGAATATGGAAAACAAAGATGTTGGACCGATTGTATGTGAAGAAACTTGCAAGACCTATCGAGGAAGAAGGTATAAGACCAGCTTCCACTGATGCCCAAGAATGGGGAGAATTGGATCGAAGGTGCTTGGGGTTTATTCGTGACTACATCGACATCAAGGTCATTCATCATGTGGAGAATGTGATAACAGCATATGGTTGTTGGAAGAAACTTAGAGGACTATATGAGAGAAAGACTGCAGGACACAAAGTGCACTTAGGGAAGTTGAGATACACTGATGGCACTTCATTGACAGAGCATCTAAATCAGGTTGAACACATATTTAATCAACTCAATTCGATGAATGTGTATTTTAATGATAAGGTTCAAGCCCTATGGATACTTTGGCAGTCTCACTTAGTACGTCTGATCCGGATGGCTCACTCACTAAGGAGATGGTCTCAAACGCTCTCTTGAATGAGGATCTACGAAGAGGGGGTACTGAAGAAAACAGAAGTTCTTCTTTGAATAACGAAATGCTCGTACATGAGAGTAGGGGGTAAGAAACAAGGAAAGCGACGTCAAGGGAAGTCTAAAGGCAAGTCCAATGATAAGAAAGACGATCAATGTCATTATTTTGATAAGATGGGTCACTAGAAGTACGAATGCTACAAGTACAAGCAAGATGTTGTTGATGGTACGGTCAAACCAAAAAGGAAAGGGAATGACGTAGCGATCGTGAATTAGGAGAGTGACTTGATTTTGGTTGCCGAGAATAGAGATGTATGTTACACAACAAACATAGAAGACTGGGTTGTTGATTCAGGTGTTTCTTTCCATGTCACTCCACACAAAATGTTCTTTCATACATATGTAGAAGGAGATTTTGGGGAAGCGAAGATGGGGAATAACGGTGTATCAAAGAGTATCGTTATGGGTGATATTCATCTAGAGTCTGAGCTTGGCTACAAAATAATCTTTAAGAAGGCAAGACATATACCAGATTTCAGGGTGAGTCTCATATCTTCAGGAAAGCTGGATGATGAGGGGTACTAAAGTCTCTTCGGCAACTGACAATGGAACCTCACCAAAGATTCTCTAGTAGTAGTTAGAGGGACAAAAGGAGGTGCTCTATACAGGGTTCGACTGAGCATGTGTAAGAGTGAAGTGAATACGGTGGAAACTTCTATAGAGTTATGGCATAACCGACTAGGTCACATGAGTGAGAATGGATTGAAGATTTTTTCCAAAAAAAAAGACTTACCTGGTTTTGAAGACACGCATTTGCGAGGATGTACTCATTGCTTGGTGGGAAAGCAACATAGAGGATCCTTTACGAAGAGCTCTCAAAGAAAGAAGGAGGTGCTCGAACTCGTCTACTCGGACGTTTATGGTCCCATGAAAGTAAAAATGTTAGGTGGTTGCTGATACTTTGTTACTTTCATTGATGATTTCTCAAGGAAGGTTTGGGCATGTGCTTTGAAGACTAAGGATGAAGTCCTTGGAGTATTCAAGTCCTTTCATGTGATGGTGGAAAGGGAAACTGGCAAGCCTTTGAAATGCATCCGCACAAACAACGGGGGAGAATAAATTGGTTCATTTAATCATTATTGCAAGAGCAATGGAATTCGACATGAAAAAAATATACCCAAGACACAACAACACAATGGTGTGGCTGAAAGAATGAATCGTACTATTATTGAGAATGTTCTTTGTATGTTATCTCATGCCAGGCTCCCGAGATCTTTTTGGGGTGAAGCAATACGCGCAGCTGTTCAAATCATGAACTTGTCTCCATCAAGTTCTTTAGTTGGATATGTTCCAGAAAGAGTTTGGTCAGGAAAGGACCTTTCCTACAAGCATTTAAGGATTTTTGGATGTCGGGCGTTTGTTCATATACTGTACCATCCAAGCTTGACAATAAGTCTAAGCAATGTATATTTCTGAGCCATGGAGAGGAGATGTTTGGGTACAAGTTGTACGATCCGGTTGACAAGAAAGTTGTTAGAAGCCGGGACGTGGTCTTCATGGAAGATTAGACCATCGAAGACTTTGATAAAGTTGAGAGAATGGAGCCTTATGTCGATGATCTACTGGAATGGGATTCAAATGAAAATTTGGATGACAATGATGGTAACCATGAAGTTGTTCATGGAAATGGAAATATGGATGACATTGGGCATGGCGGTATGGATGATGTTGGGCATGATCATGACAACACAGGTGATATTGGGCATGGTAATGAGCATGATGTTAGACAACAAGAAGAGCAACAAGGAGGAGAAGATAGTCAAGTTCCTCAGGAAGATCTTCAACCCCTCCTAGAACCGAGGATATCCACGAGACTCAAGGTGGCATCAACTAGGTACTCACCAAATGAGTATGTATTACTTTCAGATGGGGGAGAACCAGTTTGTTATCAAGAAGCTATTGATAGTCAAGAACTAAGGAGTGGTTGGTTGCTATGGAAGAAGAGATGCAGTCTCTCTACAAGAACAACACTTTCAAGTTAGTTGAGAAGTTGTTTGGTAAAAGAGTTTTGAGAAACAAGTGGGTTTATAAGTTGAAGATTCAGGAGGGTAGTCCTAAACCAAGGTATAAAGCACGGTTGGTTGTGAAAGGATTTGGCCAACGCCATGGGGTTGACTATGATGAGATTTTCTCACCTGTTGTGAAGATGACTTCAGTCCGTATGGTTTTAGGATTGGCTGCTAGTTTGAACCTAGAAAATGAACAATTAGATGACAAAACAGCATTCTAGCATGGAGATCTTAAAAAAGATGTCTACATGGAGCAACTTGAAGGTTTTGAAGTTAAAGGTAAGGAGCACATGGTATGCAAATTGGAGAAGATTTTGTATGGCCTCAAGCAAGCATCAAGGCAGTGGTACAAGAAGTTCGACGGGTTCATGGTAGAGCATGGGTATAATAGGACCAAAGCTGATCATTGTGTGTTTGTGAAGGAGTTCCCAGATGGTGACTCTATTGTGCTATTACTATACGTGGATGACATGTTGATTGTTGGCAAGAACATCAACAAGACTGCTGGTTTGAAACGAGATCTTGGCAAGGTTTTCGAGATGAATGACTTGGGCAAAGCTAATCATATTCTTGGGATGAAGATCAAGTGTGATCGAGCACAAGGCAAGTTGTGGCTCTCTCAGGAACAGTACGTGAAGAAGGTTCTTAAACGCTTCAACATGGACTTGGCTAAACCAGTGAGTTTTCCTCTTGGTGCTCATTTTAAGATGAGTGTTAAACATAGCCCTTTGGGAAAAGACGACACTGAGAGCATGAAGAAGGTTCCTTATGCATCTGCAGTAGGAAGTTTGATGTATGCTACGGTATGTACTATAACGTACATCGCATACGCTGTGGGAGTGTAAGCAAATTTCTAGCAAATCCAGGCAAAGAATATTGGGAAGGGGTCAAGTGGATATTGAGGTATCTTAAAGGCACTTCAAATATGGGCATTTGATTTGGTGGTGATAGACCTACATTGCTATACAGATGCAGATATGGCAGGAGATATTGACTCTAAAAGGTCAACTTTGGGATATCTCTTCACGTTTGCAGGGGGAGCGGTTTCATGGAAAGCCAAGCTTCAAAGGTGCGTAGCACTTTCCACTACAGAGGCGGAGTATATTGCAGTCACAGAATGTTGCTAGGAGATACTTTGGTTAAAAAGTTTTTTTAAGGAGTTGAGAGTGAGGCAAGAAAGATTCACTGTTCTTTGTGATTCTCAAAGTGCCATACACCTTAGCAAGAATCCGTTGTTTCATTCAAGGTCGAAGCATATAAAAATTCGATATCATTGGATTCGGGATTAGGGTTGCACATCGGGTGGGTCGGGTCGGGTTTAGCCTCACCCGCACCCGACCCGCCAGTTAGCGGGTAACTTGATTTTTCACTCGCACCCAACCCGACGTAGGACGGGTCGAGTCAGGTCTGACCCGACTTCACGGCGGGTTGGGTGCGGGTGACCACGGGTCACCCGCCCAGGCAGGCTTAGTCTGAACTAACAAGTTATTTCAATTTTTCACAGAACAGTTTGTGAGCATGTCTGTTGGTGATTCACGCATGAGTTATTGGTAGTTTAAAGCATTGATTCTCCTTCCCTGCAATGTGATTTAACATTTCAAAACAAACCCACACAAAATTAACCATTCACCAACAGATTCCATCTATCATTCAATTCATCCAATCACTCACGGCAACACATCAAACCAACTCAATCATGGCAGTGAACTTCTTCATTTCTTTGTTTCCTCTTGACAGGCTCTTGTCTGCAGCTATTTCTCTTCTTGAAATCTCGACTGAAAACCCATCAGCAGCAGCAAATCTCCTTCCTTTTTTAACGCAACAACCATATTAAACATCACCATCCACCTTAATCTTCTTCTAACTGTTGTTGGTTGTCAATTCACTCTTCACAAATCCATCACAAACCCATCAACGACTCAATCTTCTACAACCCTTCGTTTCTGTTCAATTCACAACAAACCCATAACTCAATTCTTTTTAGTTTCATTCTCATATTCCCTTCCTTCTAGAACCAGCAACAGTCTTTGAAACCCATTCTCCGTATCTCACAGCGAAACCATCACCTTCCTTGAATTCATCTCTCTCAGGTGACGGCACTGCCATCTTTCACTCTTTGATTCAAATCAAACCCAACCAGCAATACCCTTTATCTATTCTTCTTCCAATTCGAACCCATTACAACTCTTCACTCACTGTCGTATTCTTGACCAACAGTTCAACCACTATCAACATCCATATCATTCAAACCTTCTTTAACACCGACAAAATCACTCAAACATCAGCACCAAGAACCTAGTTTCAGTCTCATTCTCTCATCTGCAACAATTCCCCTTTTGCTTGGCTGCACAAAACAGACTCAAAACCCAAACAAATTCAAATCCACCGCAAACTAAACCAATTTTCAATTCAAGCTGAATATGACCTCTCGCTGTCTATTTCTCCTCCTCGACTGTGACACATAAGAACCAATTTCCATGGCAGAGTTAACCACCATTTGCAACACAGTTCTTCTCTCATCTCGAGCTCAAGAAAATCAAACCCAAACTGAACCCAATCTTTCTCTTGATTTTTCTTACCTATCTTTCTATTCTCACTGCAAAACAAGTTCTCAAACTCAAATTTCTTCAAAACCCCTTCTTCTCGGCCATGAACTGCAGCTCCAGAAACCTTTCTTCATCTCAACAACGTCTTCTTTCTCTCAGATTTATCACCAACCACATCCGCAATCTCCTCTTCTTGATTTCTACTTTGACGGAACAGATAAGTTACCTGAGATGTGCAAGAGAGGAGAGGATAGTTTCAGATTTATACAGAGAAAACCCTAGTGAGTAGTGAGCGATAGAAATAAAAGGGATTTTTTGACGGGTGGTCGGGTAGGGTCGGGTGAGAGGAGCTATTACCCGCACCCGATCCGCCAGAAGACGGATAAAAAAAATATCACCCGCACCCGACCCATTTATTGGCGGGCCGGGTGCAGGTCGGGTAAAATTGGGCGGGTACGGGTCGGGTGGGCGGGTCGGGTCGGGTTTGTGCAACCCTATTCGGGATGTTCTAGAGGAGAAGCATCTCTTCATCTCTTGGCTTAGTGCCCTCATCCTTTTAATCGTCGATTGTAGGTTCTTCCTTTCATGGCTTGGGAGGGGGAGAATTGTTGGGTTCCCTCACTATTGTTGAGGAGAACCAGAGCCAAGTTGTCCTGATTCCAGTTATAACTGGAGTAGAATATGGGAGCGGATCAAACACTACTTGAAGTGGGCGACAAGGAATCAGACATTCCTTTGTTGGGTCTGATTCTGTTTAGGTGTCCAGGTATGTTTCTAACTCTTGAAGGCCTATATAAGCATGGGATGCAAGAGACCTAGATACATATCAATTCATGTAATAGTTCTTCTTCTAAATAACTAGAAACGATACAAGAGCTTCAAAAAGAGTTAGCTATAGGAGAGGGAATTGAGGGTGAGAGATTGTATATTTCCTGCTCATTCTTCTATATAGTTATTCTTCGTGGCGTAGGCGTTGCCAAAACCACACCAAATACTTGTATTCTTATTTTCTGTGATTGATAATTGTTTGCTTAACTAGGTATGAGAAACAGATCTGAGTTTATAGCTTAAATCTCAATAGTAGTTGCAGACACATTGCAGGCTTAAGACTTAAAAAAATCGATACAGACAAACAAATATTCTCGTCCTTGGGCAATATGAACGGATGATGCCCAACTGCAAAAATATGTGACCCCATCAAACACGGCCTTACACTACTAGCACTCGACTAGGTACCTACTGCTGCTAAGCCTAAAATTCTGCAAAAAAATAAGAAAAAAAATTCTACAGAGACATGAAAGAAAGTTGTTATTGCAACACCATGTAAACTACAGAGATGAGCCATAGTGGACACGAACAGGATAAACTATTTATCCAGTATCAAGTTAAATATGCCAAGCATAGATTGTCAGCTTGTAAATTACCCAATATAGCTTTACTTTAGATTCTAAAGTTTCAAAGAATTTACTTTTTTTGTGTCAGTTAAGGAAACCAGTGATCTAAGAACGCCCTGACCAATTTTGTCAGACAGAGCCCCTTTATCTGATATTAAAAGCACCTGCTCCTTCACATAACTTTGAAGTTTCCTAGAATCAGAATCAAGTTGTGTTTGGTCATTCTCCAAGATTGTGTGACATGCGTGAAAAGGAATGCAAGCAAAGACGTCTGCCCCAGGGAACATCATCCACGTCTTCTCCTTTGAATCATGATTCCCACAGGTTTGGCATACTTCTTTGACCAATGGCCTTGATTCAGGCCCTTCAATTTCCTTCATGATTAAGTCAAAAGGAGTTGGAACACTTGTTTTTGTCGTTCGTGCACTCTTCCTTAATGCTGTTAGAGCCTCTCTGTTACCATTTCTCACTCTATCGTTTTTTCGACAATTTGGTGTCGAGCAAGAAGAAGTTTCTCGGCTTCAATTTCGACTTCAATCATCTTTTGTTGAATTTGCTTCATGGTGTCATCCATGACTACTCGTTCTTAAATTGTTTGAACCAGTGTGGAAAGCACTTGCTCTTCTATTGCTTGGTGTGCACTGTAAACAACAATGATACTATCTCATCTTCATTAGATGAAACTTAAAAATGAAGTCTTTAATAAATCAAACTTCAAAATTTATAATCCACCCTAAAAAGATTGGACTTTCTTTTCTGTCTTAAGTCTTTGCGGCAACCACTAACTCAAAATAAATCTATTATTGCTGCAGTAGGAAATCAAAAAATTGAAACTAAATCTGCGAAAAAATGAGTTTTAAACATACGACTTGTGGAGATCGGTTACCTTTTACGTACTCTGGGAGAACAATAAAAGCTACAATAAAAAATCTGATATCAACATAATGTAGTACAACGCAACGACCAGCCGATGTATCATGTTCAGAAATAGATGGTCAACTAGAAACTCCTCTTCTGTCATTTTAAAAGTGTTATACACAACATTAACCAGAGGTTGTAAGTCGAAGCTATACTGAACTATTAGAGTTGGCTAAGAATGTAAATGAAATCGATCCATTAATCTGTAGCAAGGAATTAGTAATTCATTATATGCCACAACAAATTGGATCTAATCCAGATAAAAAAAAAATCATATCTTTGTATCTTTGGAATGGTCTAATCATATAAAGTTAATTAGTGATGGTGTATTATCTAGTAGTTTATAAAGTTAAGAAAAGCCAAGCAAATATTGACACATATGAACGCAAGTTACATGAGTACATAAACTAAAAGACTCCAACCAATTATAGATGGGAGTAAGAAGATAAACAACACCAAAAAACCAAGTGGTTATTGCAGGGAGAAAACCAAGCGCCATACACACACTAGAACATATCTGAGCAGGAAAAGTTTGAACTACAAAATTCATTTAATAGCATTCGTGCAGTGGTGGTGGTGGTGGTGGTGGTGTGGTGCCATAGTGGAGGTGGTGGTAGTAGGGACATGGTAATGGTGGTGATGTTGGTGGTGTTGGTGTTGTGGTGCCCTGGTGGTGGTGCTAGATTAAGTGGCTTTGCACATGAACTTGGGAGGTATAACCACTCGAATGCTACTGGTATACTAACAATAGGAATTCTCAAAACTCTAATGCTGTATTTTACAAAGATCACTGACTAATATCAGCTAAGCTGTCCTAGGAAATGTTATTTTGTGTAAAGAAGAACTAAAACCCTGTGTTTCGTAATTTAAAATATCATGTGTTCATAAGATGATTCCATTCCTTTGATGAATTTCATCATGCATCTTACACACACTCGTCAGTTTATTAACAGACGAATTATGTAACGGGAGTTCTACATCATACTTTTACATAGAAAACAGAAAAGATGATGAAATTAACCTTGAAAGAAGCTTGATGTGATATTCCTTGTCAATGAGTAGCGAGGAGGAATGCAAGTAACTGATGAAAGATATAAAGTGGTACCAACAGATCCGAGCAAAGAGAGGGAAAAGAAACGGTATATCACGATCAAAATTGGGTTTCCATAGATGGAATCCTGCTTTGGGTCACTGCTGAACAAAGAAGATGAAAACCAAATAAGAAAACTAGACATAATTCCGCAAATGGCTTCATATACTGGTGCAGACATGGTTTATCTAACCATGAATGCCAAAGGTAATGAACCCCTAATGATATTCTGGATAGTCCCTCACTCGACCAGTTGAATTATCAAGCACCATAAGGTAATGAATGCAGATGGCTTTGGGAGGGGATCTGGATCACTAATTTGAGGATGAGTGTTTGATCAGCTGGACCATATAAGACTTGACTCTTCATCTACTTTAAAATTCTAACTATTCACACACTTCTCTATTCTGGTGAAGCCTAAGTTCCTTTTGGAATTAACACTACTGCTCTACCAGAAAATCTAGTTCTATCAAAACAATCCTTTTTTTTTCCTTCGGGATAATTTTCCTAAAAACTAAAAACAATATCACAGACCTACTGAGAAGTCTGTTAAGCTTTAACACAAACAATTGACTGACAGGCTTTCTATGAACATAAGATATAAGGGTTAACCAAAAGATATGAACAATTGACAGGCTTTATATAAGGGTTTAACCAGTCTCACCACGTTATACCTAAACTAGATTTTGATTATTTCAGTAAGAAAACCCATATGATATCGAAAAAGTTGAATGATAAGCCAAAATTTGCATAACAGGTAATAAAAATCAAATTGGAAAAGTACGCAAACGCTAACCTGGTATGATTAGTAATTATTGCTTCCCGTAATCACCCTAATTCGTCTTCTTCCTCTTCTTTCTAACAACAAAAACTGAGGAACTGACTCCAGTCGCCTACTTCTCTCTGCCTCTTATTATTCAGAATCATGAAAATCCCCCTTTCTGTTTGCGTCACACTCTATAACACTGTGGCGCGCACCTTATTTTCACTCAGGGGTGGCAACATGTTTGGTTCCGGTTTCAATGGGAACAACAATCAAGATTCAAAATTGGTTATTTGAGTCGATCTGGTTCCTAGCTGTTTTGGACTCGGACCTAAAAGTAGTAGAACCAGAACTAGAACCAGTAAAGAGTCTAATGGTCGGAGTCGTCGGACTCCGATATCTATCACTTGTAGGGCTACACAGGAACCTAAGGACCGGACCCAGAACCGAGGTGCTCGGCTTAGGTACAGGAATTAAAACGCAAAATCGGCTTAGTCCCCAATACAACTCAAGAAGAAAAATTCGGCTTCGACTACCATTTATTAATATTTATAGCTGCAACGAGTTAAATGGAAATCAAATAATTAAAAAACAACAACTAAAAAAACGTTGGTCTTCTTTATCTTTTTTCGAGAAGATTTCAAATTTCGTTCTTATTTTTTTTCTTTTTTAGAGTTTAATTTTTGCAAAACGTTGATCGATTTTTTGATTTTTATATGTTTTTAGGTTCATGTATTGTACCACTTTGTCTATTCATTTTTGGTTCTGAGTTTAGGGCGAACAAACAAGAATTATGGGTTTTTATAATTATGAAGATCTACAAACATTTTTCTTATTAGAGTTTGTTTATTAAAGATCTGATGATAATTCAAGTTGGTTGATCATGTCCAGATCTATCTTTTGAAGAATCATTATATTAATACTCTTTCTATTCCATTTTAGATGATAATATATTGTTTTTTTTTTTTCCACATTACTTGATAGTTTTCATATTTTTCACAAAACTACCAATAATACCCTAATATTTTGTCTTGGAATTATAAGTTTAGTTATAAATGCACTAATGGTAATTAATGTTTGAAGATTTTCTTCAAGAGTTCAAGGGCATCGATGGAAATATTATATCTCTATCCGTTTCTTAATCTGCATGAAAACTCGCAAACTATCATCTAAAGTGTAAAGGAGGGAATATAAGTTTTCTCTTTCACTTTTGGGTTTGCACAGGATAGAGCCAATCATTGCATTGGAAATTGTAAAATAAAAATAAAATAAGAGAGACAATGTTAATTTGTATTGGAGAATGCAAATTTTAATGGATTCCATGAACTTCTCTCTATATAAATGCAAATTAACATTATCGTTTTTTTTTATTATTATTTTTTACACTTTCCAATGCAACGATTGTCTATTAACTTGTGCATAAGATAACAAAACCCCTCACTTTTTTACTTTGAAATTTCATATTTCCTGATAAGTTTATTAATGTATATACCATGTATGTATAACATTCTTCTTTTATAATTTTTGTGATTTTTTTTGTGTAATTTTTGTAATGACTTGTTACAATGCTTCAACTACTTGTTTATGGCTCAAATCTTAGGGAAAAACTTAGGTTTGTATGAATTAATTCATATTAGGATTCATCTTCGAATATTTATTTCTTTGTATATTTTTCTTTGTATATTTGTTGATATTATTCAGTGCAAAGTTATTCGAATTAACTACTTCTTCAAAATTTGAATAACTAGTAGATGCATGGCTGATCTTGCTTTCATAACTTTGTAGAGGATATGTATATGTAGAAACTAGATGAATCTTTAATGGATCATTCTCGTCTTTCCTAAGACTGTTGATCGAAATTCTATCAATTCTCCATTATGTAAAATTATTGATTACTGAAAGAAAGTGAATGCCTTTGTTGGCAACAACCAAAATTTGAATTGTATTCTTTGCGTGTATAAGACCGAGTATCATCTTGACTAGCAAAGTAAGGTAGTAAAATAACCTATTATGGTGTTAAACCCATGGATCATATTGTCTAGCCTTATGAACTTGATCTTGAGTACCAATAGAATTATCAGGAAATAATAACAATCCATTATATGTTTATATACACATACAAATTTGTGCAAGCCTTAAAATTTATATGCTTCTTTTACAACCTACGTATCAATCTCTATTGGGTTGTATCTAGATATATAGGTCGATAGGGTTTGATTCAACACATGGTACAAATAAACTACAGATCGTCGATTGATGTTAACAAATATAAGTACGATACAACCGATACGATGATACATCGGTAAGCTCCTCAAACCTCATTTAGAAACATTTGAATTTCTTAATGTTGGATCTCGGATAATAAGTAGCTTTACAAGAAAATCTCAAGGTTCCCACAATAATTTTTAAGATATGGTTTAATCTAGATTTTTATTACGGATATTACTGCGGGTATCAGGGCACATATATATTATTTTCCTGATATAGTTTTGTTTCCTATTTTGTTGTAAACTAGGGTTAGGGTTTAATTTCTCTTGTATATAAACACACCTATTGTAATCAATTGAAGCAGGAATAAAAAATATATTCTTCACAAAATCTTTATGGTATCAGAGCAATAACAGAATATTAAAACAGAAGCAAGATGAAGATTAATAATGGCTGGCGGTGAAGGTAAATCAGATTCATCGGCTTCCCCATATACTTTAACATCTGCAGATCATCCTGGAAGTATTGTTACTCATGTACAATTGAAGGGAACAAATTATGAAGAGTGGGCTAAAGCGATGCGTGTCGCATTGCGGGCAAAGAGAAAGTTGGGTTTCGTGGATGGAACCATTGTGAAACCGGCAAACGAAAGTCCGGATATTGAAGACTGGTGGATGATTAATTCCATGTTGATAGCATGGATTTTCAACACTATTGAACCCTCTTTGCGTTCAACCGTTACATATCGGGAGATTGCACAAGAGCTTTGGGCAGATTTGAAGGAGAGATTCGTGGTTGCGAATGTACCGCGTATTCAGCAACTAAAGCGAGATTTAGCGAACTGCAAACAACAGGGACAAACCGTGGCATAATTTTTCGGCCGAATGAAGATGTTATGGGATGAGATCAATAATTATGAACCGATATTAACTTGTAACTGCAAAGTTTGCAAGTGTAATATCACGAAGAAGTTGGTGCAAAAACGTGAGGATGAGCAAGTGCATCGGTTCTTGATGGGACTTGAAGATTCGGTGTTTGGAACGGTTTGTTCCACAATATTGAATTTGGAATCATTGCATAACCTTAATAGGGTGTACGCAATGATTGTTAGTGAAGAAAAGTATCACGAAGTCGCGAGGAGTTATGAGGAAATGAGAGAGGCTGTGGCATTCTTTACACAGTCTAAAGCTAAAGCTGCTGGTGGTGACCGTGCAGATGTGGTTGAACAGTGTAAGCACTGTGGAAAAACTGGACATAATGTCCAAAATTGTTATAAACTTATCGGATACCCGGAATGGTGGGTTGAAGGAGGAGGACGCAGAATTGGAAGTGAAACTGGTAGAGGAGGCGGAGGAGGACGTGGAGATGGCTATATTACTGGTCGTGGTACTGGTAGAGGACACGGACAGGCTAGGGCGAATGCGGTCCAAGGAACGAGTGAACCAAAGGCCGAGACTATTGTGACTGAGGAAGACAAAGCTTCACTTCCCTTTATTGCTAATGAGCAATGGAGTGCTTTGGTGAAAATGCTGAACGTTCAGAAGAAGGTGGATAATTACAGCGACAAAGTTAGCGGTACGATAAATATTGACTGGATACTTGATTCTGGTGCATCACATCATATGACAGAGAGTTTGGAATTATTGACTAACGTGTGAGATATTGAGGCTTGTACGGTTGGGTTGCCAAATGGGGATACTACGATGGCTACCAAAGAAGGAACTGTAAACTTCGGAAGTCGTTTTACATTGACCAATGTCTTGTTTGTTCAGAAGTTAAATTGCAATTTATTGTCTATGGGCAAGCTTCTTACGACTTCTAAATATTTTATCACTCTAACTGATAAGTTATGTGTCATACAGGATTGCACCTCGAGGATGTTGATTGGAGTGGGTGAATATCGGAATGAGATCTATATGTTGCGAGGTGTGGCAGCGGTGCAGATACACAAGGTGCAGCTGAAGGACAGTGTAGAGATGTGGCATCGACGCTTAGGTCATCCCTCGTATGGAGTAGTAGGAACTTTGTTAAATTCAGATGTTAGTATGGAGAATAAAAAACCTTGTGAGATTTGTCTTCGGGCCAAACAAACTAGAGATGTTTTTCCTTTAAGTGCTAATAAAGCTAGTGCAATTTTTGATTTAATACATTGTGATTTATGGGGTCTGTATTGTGTGCCGTCATCTTGTGGTGCAGTGTATTTTTTAACTATTATTGATGATTATTCTAGAGCTGTGTGGATTCATTTGCTTGCTGAGAAGTCTGAAGTTGCAGGAGTGTTAAAGGATTTTTGTTCATGGCTGATCGTCAGTTTGATGCGCGTATTAGAACTTTGCGTAGTGATAATGGAACCGAATTTACAGGTTTGAAATCTTATTTTCGTGAAAATGGTATAGTGTTTCAGACTTCATGTGTAGGTACACCTCAGTAGAATGGGCGTGTAGAACGAAAGCACCGTCATATATTGAATGTTGCACGAGCGTTGCGGTTCCAGGCAAACTTGCTTCTTCGGTTTTGGGGAGAGTGTGTGTTGGCTGCTGGTTATCTGATTAATCGGACACCCTCATCTGTATTAGGAGGAAAGACTCCGTATGAATTGTTGCTACATCAGAGTCCCAGTTTGGATGCGATTCGTGTCTTTGGATGTTTTTGTTTTGCCCGGTCAAAGAAAATGATAAATTTGCTCCTCGAAGTAGAAAGTGTATTTTTGTTGGATATTTGTTTGGTAAAAAAGGTTGGCGCCTATATGATCTTGACAAGAATGAATTTTTTGTGTCTCGTGATATGGTTTTTAATGAGAGGGAGTTTCCGTTTGCTACTAAACAACTAACAGTAGAAGCGGTGCATTCAAATACAGACACGATAGATGAGGTTGTTGTCACGGCTAGCATTAAACCTGATTCAGGTCCGGCAACAGGGGGAGAATTGGTAGTTCAAGTTGAGCCTTCTAATCCGAATATTTTGACAGGTTCATCAAATACTTCTGAAATGGACATTTTAAGCACTGATGATACAGGCCGGCGGTCTTCACGTGTTCGATGATCACCAGTTCATTTGAATGATTATGTTTGTCACACTGCCCGCTGTCAAGATCCTATTTCACCTTCACTCACTCCTCCAAATTCCTCAGGTACTTCTTATCCCTTAGCTCATTATGTTAGTTGTGATAAATTCTCCTTCCCGCATAGACGTTTTTTGGTTGTTATTACTGCATAAACGGAACCAACTAGGTTTTCTGAAGCTATTAAGGATGTGAGGTGGCGAACGGATATGAAAGAGGAAATACAGGCTTTGGAAACTAATAGGACATGGAGCGTTGAGAATTTGCCTCTCGGAAAGAAGGCAATTGATGTAAATGGGATTATAAAACCAAATATAATTCAGATGGTTCCATTGAAAGACACAAGGCTCGGTTAGTTGTTTTGGGAAATAATCAAAAGGAAGGGATTGACTATAATGAGACGTTTGCTCCGGTTGCTAAAATGGTGACAATTCAACTGCTTTTGGCACTTGCTGCAACAAAACAGTGGGAACTTTATCAAATGGATGTGTGTAATGCTTTTCTTCATGGTGACCTCGCTGAAGAGGTTTACATGCGTCCTCCGCCAGGTTTTTCAGGTGCTTCTTTTGGTATGGAATGTAGACTACGTAAGTCTCTGTATGGTCTTCTTCAAGCACCTAGGAATTGGTTTGCAAATCTTCGCTCTGCCTTAATTTCGTATGGCTTTACTCAGTCTTACTCTGATTATTCGCTTTTTACGTATAAGCGACATGATATTTTTTTAACTATTCTCGTTTTGTTGATGACTTGATTATCGCTGGCACTCACGCTGATAAGATTTCTTCTTTTAAAAGTTATTTGGATACTTGCTTTCACATGAAGGATCTTGGAAAATTGAAGTATTTTATGGGCTTAGAGGTGGCGCGTGGTTCACAAGGGATTTTCTTATCTCAGCGCAAATATGCTCTTGATATTATTGCGGAGACCGGTTTATCAGGAGCCAAACCAGCTCTTTTTCCTTTAGAACAAAACCGTGACTTTGCAGTTGATGAAAGTGTGCTTATGAGTGATCCTGAACAGTATAAACGATTGATTGGACGTCTTATTTATCTAACTATTACACAACCTGAACTTTGTTATCGGTTCATACTTTGGCTCAGTTTATGCAGTCTCCTCGAGTACGCCATTGGGAAGCAGCTTTACGCGTTGTTAGCTATTTGAAAGGACAACTTGGACATGGAATCTTACTTTGTACAGATTGTAATCTGCGTGTAACAGGTTTTTATGATTCTGATTGGGCGAGTTGTCCTTTAACTCGTCGGTCACTTACTGGTTATTTTATGTTTCTTGGTTCTTCGCCAGTCTCATGGAAAACTAAGAAACAATTGACTGTATCTCGTTCATCTGCGGAAGCCGAGTATCGATCCATGGCTACAACGACTTGTGAACTCAAATGGATAAAGAGATTGTTACGGTCTTTCGGTATTTCGCATTCTTCTCCCATGAGACTTTATTATGATAGCCAGGATGCGCTTCATATTGCTGCAAACCCGGTTTTTCATGAACGTACTAAGCACATAGAAATAGATTTTTATTCGGGATGCTATCACTGACGGTCTTATTTCTACTCATTATGTTCGTACATGAGATCAGTTAGTTGATATCTTTACTAAGGCGCTTGGACGAAAACAATTTGATTATCTTCTTGGCAAGTTGGGTGTTCGTAATCTGCACACTCCAACTTGAGGGGAGTATTACGAGTATTATTGCGGACATTAGGGCACATATATACTATTTTTCTGATATAGTTTTGTTTCCTATTTTGTTATAAACTAGGGTTAGGATTTACTTTCTCTTGTATATAAACACACCTATTGTAATCAATTGAAACAGGAATAACAAATATATTCTTCACAAAATCTTTAAAATTTTGAATGTGATGGATTAATGGCTCTACACTTTTATATGAGCGGACAAGATTTATCATGATCCTCTTTGGACGAAAAATCATTGATATAATTAGAATAAAAGGAAAAGAAATAAAGAAATAAAAAACCAAGTCAACAGTTAACAAGTCTAAACAAAGACAAAATCTCCAAGGGTGTTTTGATAATGTAGCCCCGTTCCAATATTCCCTACCAGTGTTTGTCTATTGAAAACTCAACACGTGTATCACCATCAATACATGCATACTTTGAAAGAAAAAACTATAGCAGCTTCACCGGTGGTGGCCTCAAACCTCAATGATTAAATATGGCTGGGTAACTTATCCAATGACTTCTTCTGTTGAATAGGTGGCTACAAAAGCACCCCAACATGGACACGAAAGAATGTCAAGGTGAAGGATAAAAAGAAGAGCAAGATCACAAATCAATAGCTTAATTGGTACCAGCTCTGGTTATTGGAATGACCAACCCGTTTTACTACTTTAATGTTTTACTCTTGGATAAAATTTATTGTTATTCTATTATTCTCATTCGTGTATTATTAAAAATAATAGATCTCCTTTATAAAAAAAGAATTACTATTATTTTTTTATTTTAACCTATCATATACAGTATAAAGTAAAAATTAAAATAATTCTTCAATGGGATCTTGTTGAGATTGGTTTATCGGCATCCATGTTAGCATCTGTCGTAGTTTTCTAACAATTAATTTTGAATGACATTCCAATAGAGGTGGACGGTGGTGGTTATTGGCGATGATGGCGCTGCCAATGTTTATGAGTTTGGTTTGCATTTGAATAAGTAAAACAATAAAGTCATCCTATATTGGTAAACAAAAGAACCCAATCGAAGAAAAAAATCAACAGCCAACAATAATAGTTCCAAAAAATTAATCCATGAAATAGCAAACAATCACTCTAAATGAAAATGCACTTTCTCAAAACATTTTACTTTGAAATAAATAAATGAACTAACTGAATGACGTGGACCAAGTCACCACCAAACCCTATTTGATGATTTGGTTTTAACTCTGAGCTTCAGGTTCATTTTAAGATAGTGAAAGTCATGGCCAAATACAAGTCGTAGCTCCTAAAAGCCATAGCCAACCCAGATATAGAGAATTGTATAATCTGCCACCTTTGAAGTTGCAATGATATTTCTTCACATACACCTCCATGGTGAAATGAATTACACAAAAAGTTACAGAAAGAATCAATGATGGATTTCCAAATTTTAATACAAATACAAACAAAAATCAATTATTAGGTCTGGTATAAACATGTAGTCCAGTCCAGTCAGTGTATTGTAGTTTGGTATGAAAATGTTTTAGGGATGTAGAGGGGGGTATATATGGAACTATCGCCCAATATTCTCATTATAATAAATGTATAAAAACCATACGTCTCACATTCACAACCCTCTCAAATCCCTTTCCAAGATACAACCAAATTATAAGAAGAAAAGAAAGAAAGAAAGAAAGGTGGTAGCTTAATAATATTCAACCACCTTCTTCTTCTTCTCCTTCTTCATCCTCACAACACAACCCCCTCATCAACATCTCAAAGCTTTTGTTTCTTATCCCCCTTTGTGTAAATATCTCTTCTGCTGCTTCACCTCAGGTATGAAATCACTATGCCCCTCTTCTTCAATTATAATGGGTTGTGTTTCTTTTCTTGATCAGTCAAATGGGTTTATTTTCTTATCTGCCTATTCTCATAATACTGTTTTATTTTATTTTTTCATGTGTGGGGGTTTTCTTATATTTCTCCTAAGGCTTAGTTGTTCTTGTTGTTAATGTGTACTACTTGCTTGCTTAGTTGCTTTCATAGGTTGACAAGTGCATAATCTTCTGATTACAAATTGGTATTTTCTTTATGGTGTTCGTTTTGTTGGTGGGTTTGGTTTTGACATACATTCTGAAATCTAAAAGGACAAAAAGATTGGATTTTTTTTTTTGTGAGTCTTGGTTTCAGTGGTTTAAGATCTTGTTACTATGTGATATACATTCTCATTAGCAATTCGATGTTGGGTAGCTGATTCTATTCATTGTGGATTTAGTAAAAAAATGAAATGGGTTGAAGTATCAAATTGTTGTGTTTTTTATCTATAACATTGACTAGCTCAAGATCATCTTGTCAGAAAGTCTTTGCGAGATGACCCATAGGTGGGAGTAATTGAAATGCTTAATATTGTACTATAATTGAGATTTCTAATGGTATTTCTTTACAATAGTTATGAAATGCTAGTACTTATGAGATGCTAAGCTACCCATATGAAACCAAAATGTTAGTTTATATTGTTCAAAATCTGGAATGTGTACTGCTCTATCTTAAAACCTTGATGATTATGCCAAGGTAGTTTAAGTTTATGCATGTCCATAAGTTTGAAATTTTGTAGAACCTTCTCTGTTATTTTGATTGATTGGGACAGCGCTACAAGATTTTTTTTAGTAATTCAGCTGTTGAATAAGTCTTGATCTTTGATGGAACTTTACATGTCAATTTACCCTTTTTTTCTTGCGGGAATAGTGGTTTTCGTAATACACCACTGTGACTTTAGCATCTTCCACATGTATCTTAGTTATAAAGTGCAAGAAACTTCCCTTACTCGCTGTGCATAAAGCATCGTCAACTGAACCTTGTGTGCTGTTACTATTAGGGAGGTTGTCTCAACCATGGTGAGCATTCGGAGGCGGAAAAACTTGGGGATTTCTTCTGGTATATTAATCTTAACAAAAGTAAATATGTATATGTTTATGGAAAATCTCTCATGAACTTTTACACCTAGTAGGAGATTTTAAAATAGACCTACTAATAGGAATCCTCCTGCAACCTGTTTAACTTCTTCATTCTGATACTTACCAATACAACTATGTCATGTCTTTCCTAGTTATGGATAAGAGAACTGTTTGTGGCTATCTCCTTATGCTTCAGTAAGTCATTATTCACAAATTTTACTGGGTCTTGCAGGTGTAGATTATTCCTCTATTCAATTTCCTAAGTGTAATGAAAATGGAAATGTTTCTAAAACTTCTGTTAAGAGAACTAATTCAGTCAGTTCACTTGACGATAGCCTATCAAAGAAGGTACAATTCTTGTTTTTGTAATCATGGGTTTTGTTAGTTTATGCGATGCATAAGCATTTTCTTGACTGCATGAACTGTGCAAAAGATTGATCCATTGCTCATCTGACACTTATATTGGTAAGGATGTGTCTTCTTCCAGGATATCTTGAAATCAAGTCCTGGATCTGCAAGTGTATTTGGTTCTAGCTCATCGAAGGAGGAGCCCGATCAACAACTTCCAGGTGAGCCTTTCATTGTGTAATTTATCATACTTGTGACTCGTATATGATCATCTATATTGATATTAAAGCTGTTCGATTCAGTTTCTTTTAGTACCTCTTTCAGTCTTCTTTGTTATTTCTTTGGTGTAGCCTTTATCTGTTGTGTTGAGCAACTTATTTTTGGCACAATTTTCTGATCAACAAATTTTCTTGAATGAAATAATAGAGGAGGATAGGCATGCAAAAAATGAAAATGTAAGTTAAGGTACTTAAATCTTATGTGAAAGGGCTTGATACTTGTTATGAAGAGTGAAGACTAGTTTTATACTCCAGAGGGAGTTTGGAATTCTGCTTCATCACATGCATTTCCTAGGCTCGTATGAAAGTGTTTAGAGTTATACTTCAGGATGATTGATGTGGGAGAGACAATTTTATGGGTACATTTGATGACTATTTAACCGTTTGCTGAGCGAAATGCAGTACTTTGCTGCATAGAGAAGCTTAGCAATCCTATCCATGACCCATGTGAAGTTAAATGTTTGTTGTTGTTGTTAAACTCCTTCCCCGACAACACCCAGAATCCCAACCAAAAATCAAGTTCCCTAGTTTACTGTTTATTAGAAGAACTGGGTTTGAAATCAATCACTGATTATCTTAATCATGAGAAGGAGAGACTAAAAAGGTTACTTCTTTCCAGCTACGATTGTGAGTTAGGCAACAATGAGATTTCTGGATCAGTGACAACTTTGTCTATAATTCAAGATCAAAGTTGGATATGGGTGAATAGCACCATCAAGATCATAGTGACGGCATTTATAATTGTACCAACCTATCATCTTAAGGGATGTTTACTTTTGTCTCTCCTCTTAATCCTGTAGTATTTGTTTTACTAACTCTTAGTCCCGTGCTATCCTAGGGTTTCCTGTAAGTGATTTGCATACGAGAATGCTAGAGATGGTTTCTATAGTGATGTTGAGAAGACACATTAGTGCCTCCTAAAGATTAAGAAGACGTCTACCTGATTTGTAGAAGCTTTTCGTCTCTAAAGTGAATACAAATGTTCCGCCTTTTCAGGATATGTTATAACCTTGAAAGAATATAAAAATAAATAAAATGATGCATATCATGGCTCAACAATAATCAAGAAGGTGTAAGAGTAGTTCTAGCTTTTGTGTGTCATTTCAACTGACACTAGGTTGTTCATGTTATGGCTATCAGTGTTGTACCATTTATGACTCTCATACATGTTTTTAGCATAACTTAAAAGAAGATTTGCAGACATGAGATACCATTGTATAATCCTATGACTAAACGAATATTCTATAATCTTTCCTCTAACAAAACATTATTAATTTCTAGTTCAAGATATCAAACGTAGAAAGCTGCACCGGCGAAAAAACTTCTCAGAACATGGGACATACTTACTGAGAGGTGTGTATTACAAGAATATGAAATGGCAAGCAGCAATCAAGGTGGACAAGAAGCAAATCCACTTGGGAACTCTTGCTACGCAGGAAGATGCTGCCCATTTGTATGACAGGTATGTAAGTCTTGTTCCCCATTGTTTCGAACTAGTAGTAATATTTCGGAACTGCCATCACATCGTGTGGTAATATGGTTTCTTGTCTCTTAGTCATTTGACTTTCATCAATTCGTCCTAAGATTCTTCATAATTTGAGATTTCTAGATAGCCTACATTCATAAAGGTCTGAGTTTCTGAATGATTAACCTGTGATCCAAGGATGCGCGATATTAGCTAGAATGCTTCCGGTTACCTGCTTCGTAGGCTCTTCGATGTAGTGGTAGTTACTGTTTGCTAAAAGAGTAATTTGGATTCTTACTATTGATAACACAGGAGAGAAATGCAAATGTAGTTCAAAATCAAATTTGCATAGCAGTGAAACTTTTCGATTGTTAACCCTCTAAACGAGATTGTAAAAGCACTGAATGCTTATACGAGCCAAAATATAAGTTTTGATAACATTCTAGAACAGTTCATGTTTTGGACCGTTACTGCAGCTAATTTGTAATTGGAAGCTACTAGATCTCTAGGAGAAACGTTTTAGTGGTTTGATAAAATTTTAAGAACTATGCAATTGGCTAAAATGCTAATTAAATTACATTCATTTTTGACTTGTGAAGGGCGGCCTATATGTGTGGTAGAGCACCTAACTTTGATCTGCCAGAGGAGGAGAAACAAGAACTCAGGCGCTACACTTGGACCGAGTTCTTGACCATGACTCGCAGTACACTTGCATGCAAAAGTAGTTTTTCAACTCCATTATACTAGGTTTTTGTTTTACTTCAACAACTGAAGGGTGAGAATTGAAGGAATCAATCGGCTTTTTGTACATGGCAAGTTTAATGTCTTTGAAACTCATCTCAGATTAACTGCAGTGTGTCCAGTCATACTGGCGCACTACAGAGAAATTCTGTAGAGTTTGAATCCTTAAATGTGCTGCATGGCAAAAGCTTGCTGATTTTTCCAATTGTTTTGCTTTCTTGCCCCGGAATCGGACTCGATCAGTTCTACCTTAGAAGTTTGATTTCCTTGAGCTATAACTGTTAGTTTAAATTGATGGGACTAAGTGGATTTATTCTGGATTTTCAGAAGTCAAGAGGGAGTTGAATGCGGAAGAGTTACAAAAGAAACCTTGCTTAGCTTTTTTACCGAGCAGCAATGGTGAAAATTGAGTAGATTGTTTCTCAGGTCTGGAAGACGTAAATGTACAGACGCTAATTTCATAGTTGCTGTCCTTATATTGAACAAGGCAGCACAACCCGATTTTATAATCGGGCATTTGTTAAACCTTATTCTTATGCCTTCTTTCTCATCATTTTGCACTAATTCATGTATTGGTCTTGCATTCGGATATGGGGTCCCTATTCCTGAAAAATGCCCCATGACCAATTATAAGTCCATAACAAAATTAGTTAGAAATTTTGAGAAAGTAGGCCTTATTTTTTATGTACACAAGGGCCCCTATTAGGGCAAAATTGTGGAATACTTTTCATTATAAGTCATTGAGCAGTTCATGAGCTCAGTTTTATCACATTGTTACATATATCTGTGGCTAATTGAAGGTAAAAACCTCCTTATATTTGTGACTTTTTGTTAAAAAGTATACACATTTTGTCCTATTTAGCCATTCAACTACTACATGTTGTGTTCTCTCATGTTGAATCAACTTCAATAACAAATCTTAAGGTTTTCCAATCTAAGAACCAGAAACATAAGTAATTCTCAAAAGTCAGAAATAAAGTTTTTTTTTTCAAAGTCAGAAGTAAAATTTTATTACTTCGCCATTTTTTTCTTTCTTTTAAAACTCATGTTGAAATTTGAATTTGGTTCCTACTTCTTATGTGGTATCCAATCATCTGCTTAATGAAACTCAATGTAGCTCCAAACTTCACTCAAGTACAAGATCAACTGGATTATTAGTTTCAAAGAATACATGATGTCATCCTCGTTTGTTGACCATTTTGTTAAAAAAATAAATTTTTTTCATAGTAAAAAAGTTATTAAAAAATATATTTTAAAAGTATAATATCTGATTTTTTAATTTAAATAATTAAAAAAATAATTTCTAAAATGATATAGAAACACCCTCTCGATTCACATGCTGTATAAATGTCAATAACTCCAACTTTGGAGCTTGAGTTAAGAGTGAATCTACCAAAAATCAACTGACCCATACCTTCATTTTCTACCACTCGAGTCCAGAAAAATCTTAACCGTTTAAAAATCATGCATCATTTTCACTCGTGCGTACAATCAACTGACACCATCATCAGTCAGTTTATCTTTCTTTCTTTCTTCTTCTTCGATATGATCAAAAAATTCCACTTCCGCAGTCGATAATAAAATTCAAAAAATGATTCCTCCAACTCCAAGAAGGAAGAAATGGACAGAAGAAGAAGAACGGACCCTAATTGACAAATACGGTGAGATGCTACACAATGGAACTCTCTCCAAAATGAAAACTCGAGAGAAAAAATTCAGACCAATTGCAGCTCAGGTAAATTCTCTGCACCATTGTCTAGATCCTATTACTTTTCCATGGCAATGGTCATGGAAAGATACATCTACTAAAGTTCAAAACATGAGACATCAGTATCTTCTTGTTAAACAGAAAATCAAAAAACCTAGAGAAGAGATTATCGATGATAATAATAATAATAATAATAATAATAATAATAATAATATTAATAATGAAGAAGTAGATGATGAGATTTTAGATATGGAGGAGTTTGATTGGGGTGAGGGTTTAACTCACTGGCCTAATTTTCTTAGATATAAAAATGTATTTGGTGATGTTGCCCTAGGAGGATTTAGCAATAGTAATCATAATAATAATAATTGTGTTGGGAATGAACTGATGATTCGAGGAGAAAATGGTCGGGATTTTAATAAATCTGCTGTTGATGATGTTTCAAGATTTGGGAATTTGGGGGAAGATGGATTTGGGGTTGGGATTGATGATGGTGGGGGAAATGGGGATCTAGGGTTAGGGTTAGGAGGATTTGATTATGATGGAGAAGAAGGGGATGAGCGTAATCATATCAATAAAAATGTGAAGGAGAATGGTGGTGCTGATAGATTTGAGTATGAAGAATTTGGTTATAGGAGTAGAAAAAAGAGGAAGAAATTGAAAGGAATGGATAAAAGGATCTGGGTTTTTTTGAATAATCAATTTGTGCATTTGAGAGAAAGAGAAGCACGGTATGAAGATCGTGAAGCTGAGAGAGAGCGAGAGAGACAGAGGAGGGAGCAAATTAGGTTAGAGCATGAGCAGGAGCGAGAAAGGAGGTTGATGGAGAGGGAGAAGGAGAGGGAAGACAGGGAGAGAAGTAGACAGAAGATGAGAAGGGAGAGGATTCGTGAATGGGAAGTGATGGAGAATGAGATTACTGAGAGAGAAAGGAGAAGGAGAGAGGAAGAGTTGGTAATGGAGAGAGAATGGGAAGAGAGGATGCAAAGAAGGAGATTGGATTGGAAAAAGAGAATGGATAGCATGTTAAATCAGCACAGGATTGCAATGGATCAAATGCAAACAAGAATTCTTCACGATCAACAGACGGTTACAAATCAATTGCTTGGAATACTATCGCACTGGACTGGTCATGCTCACGGACTTCCCGATCATACAGGATCCGGAAACGCTTATCTATCACAAATGATACAGAATTTGCACCCTGTTAATGGAATTGTTCATGGTGAAAATAGGGTTGAGGTTGATAATCAGGATGACCAATATATAGTTGATGGGTGACCTGGGTTATATAATGGATTATGTAGATTGGACATTTGAAGCTCATGGAGCTGAGGGGCGTCGCCTTTGTGTATGACTGCGTACATCTGTTGGAGCTGTATTAACCTCGGTTATGTATGCTAATCTGGTTAGTCTGAAATTTCTTTTGCTTGGGTTTCTTCGTCTTATTTATGTTTAGATTTTGGCTGTAAAATGTATTTATATGTCGAATGCTACATCAGATTGATGATGAAAGACCATTCACTTCATCCATCTGTTTCTTTCATCGATTTCCATTCCAACGCATTTAGCTTTATATGAAATATGAAGCTATGGGATATGACATGTAATTAAATTAATGATTATCTTTGTTATGTAAACATGTTAAGTACTGCGAAGTTGAATGTCGATTGTCGAAAATATTTCTTTAGTAGCTTCATTCTATTTTCATAATTATCGGCCATCAAAATGTTCCTATTTGCATGCTGCAAATATTAAGTTAATATATTGTCCACTAGTCAAAAGTTTTGAAAGGCAGAGGAGAGTGAATCACTTCATAACTTCATTGGAAGAAAAGAGAGAAGATGAATACACAATGTATAGCTAAGCACTTCTGTACTTCATACTTTATATTTATCTCTGTAGTAACATAAATTCATATGCCAACGGAGACTGTCGAGAGATATACTTGTTGATTAACTTCAAAGGTCATTGATATTTAGTGATGAGCAAAATAATCTGATGTCTCTTGTGTGTGGAAGAGTTTTGATGCAAATTTTTGTTAAAAATGCGAGTACTCATGTTATGTAGTTTGCAGAGAACCAAGCCAACTTGACTGATTTACTTTTATACCTCTTGGCACTAAAAACAAGTTATGTCGAAATCAACTACATGACTTCGGTCACTGGTGTCCGAAAACTATTACACCACTGAGGTTTACTAGGGAGACACTATACTGACACTGGTTAACCTCAAGTGACTCATTCCGAGTGTTATCACCTCTCTGAGAAAAAGTCAGAAGTGGATGTAAATATGTAAGTAGTTAAATAAATGGAAGCTAAGCTATATTAGGGACATTATCTGGGAAGAGAAACTGCAGAATTTGAAAGAGTTGTCTCAGAGTGATGATGGGTTTACATCTGTAATTCTCGACAGACTAAGTATTTTGTTGTAAATGAAGTGTAAGAATTTTATCTCGTGCATTGTTTACTTTGCTTACAACATGGACTTTGAGTTGCATAGACTCCGAACGAGATTGAAGAACAATAAAAAGAGTTGGTGCACATCAGAACATGGTAAACAAATCTGTATTTCCCTTTCATCCTTTTCTAGTTCTTTTTTAAAGATGATCAGTTCTTATGTTTGTTGTTTATATTCACAGTTAAGTTGGTTCTGTACTATCTCTTGTTTTCTTGCATGACTAAATGTTTGGTCACTTATGACCTTCAGTTATTAGCTTGGTTCTTACCAGGAACGTAATCAAAACATAGGATTATTGTCGGAGATTTCCTTGTTTTCTAGAGTGATATAAAAGCACTTGGTCACAGACTAGTAGCATAAATATACTTTGGTGGTCCTTTATACATGTAGATCCTACATTGGTATGCTAATAGTTGTATATTCTACAAGCACTTTTCTTCCTCATGACTTGTAATATGGATCCAGAGTTCAATATTGATGATCTGCACACCGAGTAATAATAATCGCTAGTAAATCGTGGAAATGTTGATTATCATGCTAAGTCAAATCCAATGAATGTATTGTAGGTAGAAAACACTTGTCACCTTGGATCTGCAGTTTCTCAAGTCCACCACCTTGTTGGTATACAGATTTTGAGTATGAGATCTGCTGAGAATTTGAAGTGTCTGTTTCATATCATCAAAGAAATGCAAAACGGTAACTTTCTCTGGGCTGAAACTTTTTTTCTTTTAATATTAGTGTTCGTAAACGTTGCCATTAGCCATATAAAACAGAACAAAGTTGATTCCTTTCTCAGTTTTTAGGCAAAATCATATTACCTGCCAAACTGCCAATCTGTTCAGACTAAACAGTTCCTTTAGACTCAATCACGGACTGAATCTACCATTGGCATGAGCCTATTTGTATTCATTCATGGTCTAGCATAGATTGGGTTGGCTTATGGCCTACTTCAGTTTATATTGCGTTAGTAAAATGATATGCAGTAGCAGTAGTACCCTCGTTCATTCTAATAGTATTCCAAATGTCATGCACTGCCACCTCTTTCCAACCACCTCATTTCAACCTCAGGCTGTTCAGAACCTAGCTAGCTAAATGGGATCATTATCATGCATAAGTATCTGTATGCCATAATGTTCATGTTATTAAATACTATTATGATTGTGTAAAACCTTCACTCAGGCCACCTGATAAACAACTCTATTTGTAGCTTGGATCTTTCAAATTAATTGATCAGGGCTGCATCCACATGTACGGTGCGGTCTACATGTTGATCACATACAAAATCAAGTGATTAAATCTTAAAAGTATTCTCTACAAAGTGATTAAACAGAGTGATAACAATGCTATCTTCCCATACTATGTATCTTCATTTCATTCCACACTGCTATTGAAACTTTTTATTCTTTTGTGTTCTTTGTTTTTCCAAATCCTTTGGAGGTATTTCAAGACTTGACTTGGCTTTTGATCACAGAACAGGGAACTTTGAATTTAGTGAATCTATCTGTTACATTATGTGTTTGCGGAATATATATCTGATCTTATAACCTTCATAGGTTAGAATCTTACCTCAGATTTCTGCCTGCCTTGAGTCAACCTTTTTTACCATAAGGTTACTAAGTAAAATACCTGGTAAATTGATGCCTAAGAGCATCCACGGCACTAAAACCCAAAATAGCTAAATGACAAGATAAATTTGGGTTTGACACTGCACTCGATCCCTGGCTCCCTTTGATTAGGGGTAGGTTCAGTTTTAAGCCTGGGCCATTTTTTTTAATAGAAGTAAAGATTTTTAGAAATTAGAACTATAACATAACTAATCAGTTACCACAATTAGAGTATAGTGATATGACAGACGGGGTTTAAAATCACGCTCGATTTTATGTGGAATTAAAAGGATACTCCTTTCGATTATTTTCAAGTAAAGCTCTCTTACTCTCATCTTTTTTACTTTTTAGTTACGTATTTTAAGTGAATGGATTGGTATGCTGAAGTTCGTTCGTCCATGGGCAGGTAAAGTCTTACATGAATCAACTGTTATCAGGGCTCCACTACTGTCACCACCGTGGTGTACTTCATTGTAACATCGATGGGTCACATATCCTCATTCACAAGATCATTGTTGTACACAAAAACAGTGTAAAAGAGACATTCAAAAAATTCCCACCATCATCATTAGCGCTACTTGAAACTCTGCTTGCTACTGACCCAGCTGAACGTGGAAGTGCCAGTGCTGCCTTGATGAGTGAAGTAATCTTCATATCCTTCTATCTTCTTCTTTTCTTTCTTCGAATATGTTTCTATCTCATGGCCATGTGCTTATCCTCCTCCAGTAGCCGGATGCAAAGAATCAACCCAACATTGATGTATGGCATTACGATGTTTATTACGTTTTACTATTTAGAATTATAAATCTATGAAGTAGTTTTAGTTCTCTTTAATTAGTCAATATGATTGTACTAAGTTTTATATTGTATTTCCAACAGCGACACTGTCAGTTACACGCCCCTACGCAAAGAGAAAAAGTGAGAACTTTTCTTCAGTTTTGTTTCCATAATGTGGTGTTTGGAGATGGCATCCCTTTCTTCCCGTGTTTTAATTCAACTAGTTCTAAAGATATATCTGTAGTATATGAATGTTGGTTTAGTTATTTCTGTTAACTTATGCTACACCATCGATAACATTGGAGGTCGTTCTCTTGTTTTCTAGGATCCTCCACATTGCCCACTCTGCAGAACCATCTTAATGATTTCCTTTATCAAGTCATTTGACTTGGCTTTTATATTCAATAGTTATGCAGTACCCCACATTTGTGTATGTGGCGAGCAGTCTCCTGACTTACCCATTGTATTATGCAGCTCTTCACCACAGGACCTCAGGATTCAAGCTTTTCGCAGAAAAAGAAAAAAATTGGGTCTGTGGATAATAATTTTTTTTATCTGAGTAATTAACTTTTAGTTTTACTTTTGCTGCTTTGAGACCATAAAAATTCTTTCCACTTAATTTTCTTATGTGTAGGAGGCTTCCGCATTCAGATGATCGTGAGGTATGCCATCTAAAATGCGTTTTTAAGACTATCAATATTTTTTCTCTAGTGCAGTGCATATTTAGGTTTGTATGTCTTACTCACATGTGAACTACCTCTTATTGCAGTTTAGTATATCTTCATCTGAGTTCCTTCCTCCAAGTCCAATGACTCCAACCGCTGGTATACCAGTTGAATGTGCTAGGTATGTAGAGCCTGAATGACTGATTGCATATTGTTGTTCTTTCTAGGACAGTTAATTGTTACCCCATGATGAAAATCATCCTTACTGATAATTATGCCTAGTGTAGATCCTTCTTGCGACATATCACAGTCATGGGAGAATTCTTTAGTTCGGGATCCAAGAAAGGAAGCTACTTCTTTCTGATTATTCAACTGTTTCTATTTATTTATATCCATGATTTTGTACGGGTGTTTGCAATACCATTGATGATTCCTAAAAAGTATTATCAAATCTGCAAGAAGTCCATGGAACACAAAGAAAACGCCACTTTCTTTCTTTGTCTCTGTATCTGCCTGTGTGTGTGTGAGCGCGCATGAGTGGATGAATTAAAAGAAGAGAACTTCCAATGTAAATAACAAGCAGACACTTGGATAGAATTTTCGAAGTTTTCTTTGTCCATTGTAGATGTTTACTCAGTTCTTTTGAATTCGGCAACGCTTGTTTGCGTATTTGATATTTTATCGCGATATACCGATACACTTACTTGTTCGCTTAATGAATTACATTCACTGGTTTGCGAAAACAAGATCACGTTGTTAGGTTATTTTGAACTTCCCCACAATCCATTTTGCAATAACATCCAGACATCAAAAGTCTCACTTGGCACAACCTTCATTATTACTCTTAGCTGCTCTTGTGTTGTGAGATAGCTTTTGCTAGTGCAAGTGTGAGTAACTTTGTGGCTCATTTTCCTCCTCTTACTACAAATTGTGGTCTAGAATCAGGCTTGACTTCCATTGTCTCTTAAATGTGTCAGGTTCCGCAGCGAAATAAACACTGGAAGTCGAGCCTGATTCTATGGTCTAGAACTTTGGAACATCTTGAATAGTGACTGAAGATCATACAACAGAAGCGCACCAGTGGTCTAGTGGTAGAATAGTACCCTGCCACGGTACAGACCCGGGTTCGATTCCCGGCTGGTGCATTGTTTTTTACTGTTTTCGGCACTGGCGCTATTATTTTTTTTTATTTTTTTATTAACAAAGTCTCTCTCACCTCCAAATAGTCCAGCACATTCATTCCATCCCCTCGCTGTCTTTTTTACTTCGAAAGACAGAAAAAAAGAAGAAAAAGAAAAATGGATTCAGAAGAAAAGATCGAGACCTCGACATCTTCGACGAAACAAATTATAATCCCCACACTTGTTCTAGGTTTGTGTCAACGATCTCTTTGTTTCAACTCATTTTTGGGATCTTCATTTTCAAAAACCCTAGATTTCATTTGTTTGTTGTAGGAGCAATTGGTGGAGCATTTGGATTGGTAAGTAAACATAGAAGAGTTCTTGGTGTTGGTAAAAATTTTGCAGCATATGCTACTAATTCTGCTATTGTTACTGGATCTTATTGTGGTTGGTATCACTAAACTTTCTTTCTCTTTATCTCAAATTCATAGTTTTTTCTTTGTCTATATTAAGATTACCCATTATCTGATCTGATATAATGTCTTTATTCTATTTACTCATAGTCTGATTATTACTTCAGAAAAAGAAAAGTTCAACATTTGTTTATAGATTAATATTGGCATTTATGTTATTGGGTGAATTTTGCTGGAAAAAAATAGATTATAAAAAGGAAGAAGAGTTAGTTCTCTTAGATTTACAGTCATTTCAAACAGTGGCTTACGTCCTTGTGAAGTGCTTCTAAAATCATTATCGAAGTTAGGGTTTAGCTTTAAGAGAACAAATAGTGGAATATAACTTACAGGTTGAGTTGGAAGTTCTTATGATCCAGGAAATGAATTTATGATGTCAGAGACTATGTTGTGATATAGTAATAGGGCATTTTTGCTGGTAAATCCCAGACTGTTCACCCTCAACATGTCTTTTTTCCGTAACTAGAATCAAGTATACTGATTTTTTTAAAGCTTAGCTCTTTAGTTATGTTTGAGCATGTCAGACATCTCATCATTTTTTCCTGCATGCATATAACCCCCTCTTTTCCATCAAGGTGTCAAAGAGAACATCAGTGTTTTCTGCTGACCGACTTACAGAAAATTAGAAGAAAAAAAAAACACTACTTGTTTCACGCAGCCGCCTTATCGAGTTGTATTCATATCATTTTCCAAGATTTGTGATACCTGTAATTAGGGGCATATGGTCTCACATTATGTAGGCAAATACATAAATATAACATTGTGATTCCTCACACACACCTGACGTTTTTGAATTATTAAGTTAGATTCGTAAGAGCAAGAAGAGGAATAGGCACATGTTATATATGCTTTATCCTTTCAAGTCAACTACTGATTGATTACTCCAAATTAGTTTGTAAGTTTCGACTTTCGTGTCAAAGTCCTTATAGGAGGTTATAAATAATCAGTAAATCACACATCTCAATAGAAAACTCATCTTGTGATGAATACATAAAGAATCTTAACTTCTTAATAAGACTTTACAAGAAAGGACAATTTGTTAGCCTTTCTTTAAATTTGTCGCTTCAGCTTTCTAGTATTTTATAGGACACAAGCCTTCAGATCACGGAAGGAAAGCCCTAATTTGAAACTCTTGTATGAGTATTGAACTCTTGAAAGTGGTCCAAGAACGAGAGTACACTTTTAGTACTTGAAAGTGTATTTAAAGGACCTACTTAGGTGTATCTTTGATTTATTTGTTAAGATTCTGTAACTCTTCGTTGCAAAAAGTTACTATTATTCAGCAGTCATTGGATATTTCTGGTTTTGCGAAAATTTTATCCTGTGCTTTTTATTTCTCATTTTATGACTACCGAAACTGCTCACTGCAGGCACTTGTCAATTACATTGTTACGCAGGCATAAAACCTACTCAGGAAACAAAGTGTCAATTTTTTTTAACCGGGTTAAATAGAAATATTGTGCTTTATAAGCTAAACCATGTTTAGTAGGTCATTTATGTTGCACTCATCTCCAGCTTCCGTTCTCAGTTACCTCTTTTTGTTTTGCTGGCCTAACAGGAGCACGTGAGTTTGTAAGAGCGACTCGTAATTCAGAATCTGGTGATCTGATTAACTCTGCACTTGGAGGGCTTGGTGCTGGTGCTGTTCTTGGTAGACTACAAGGTCGAGTTTCACAATTGTCTGTTTCATCTGCAAGTAGTTATATTACCATAAGTTTGAGCTCAGCAAACAAAGAATATTAAAAAAATAAATAAATTAAAATACTGATATCTCTCACATTTTAGGTGGTCCACTCGGTGCAATCAAATACTCGATGATGTTTGCCATGGTAGGCACTACAGCAGATTACGTCATTCCTCAATTGTGGCGTCTCTTGGAGACAAAGAAAGAGTCTCTAGTGGGGGGCAGTCAGAATCCTGATAAGAATTGGTTGAAATTGCCAGAGTGGTCGCCCATACGAATACTAGATGAGGAAGCTCTTGCTGCAAAACGGGCTCGTGAGCAACAACTTTATGGTCCAACTGTCCCAGTTAATATACATGAGAAAGAAAATTGACTACTCTTAGCTTAGCATATACATAGAACAATTTTGAGCTACATTTTTTATATCCAGGCTCTGGATCCAACCAAGATCATGTAATCTTTCTTTTTGGCATGTCTTTCTTGTTGAACTTCTGACAAAAATGCAAACCAGTTAGGTTGTATAGTACTTGCTTCGATTTTTTTGTTCTTTATGATACTGAAGGGCATTAGGAAAGCAAAAACCCATGAAATCTATCAAATAAAGAGATAAAGATCAGTCTTTCAGAGAATCATGTTCCATTAATACCGGGCAGTTTAATCTCTACTGTAGTAATTTGATGTTTTTAAGTTTCATAATGAAGTCAATCCCATGGCATAGATAGCATGGTCGAATAACATATTACTGAACTTTTCAATTAAAACCTGAACCAGAATGAAACCCATTTTTTATTATAACGCAAGCAAGTCTTACAAGTTACTACATCTATATTGCAGTTACTAACGCATACTGTGGAAAAGATGTAGAGTTGTCGGGGTTCTAAATCATGCGCCCTTCACAATAGGCACTGTAGATGGCAGCGATGGTGAACGTACACCATCATCTTCAGTGGCGGCGGCATCACAGTAACCACGTAGTATATCCCCTTCCTCTAGAGTGAACCCTAGTGACCCAAGCATAGCAGGCCAACAGCTGTGTTGGATTACATGAATTGCTCGACAGCAACTGCTACCTAAACGTGTCTCACCATTAAGAAAGAATAGTATAATCTCGCCGCTACATGCTTGAAGCTTCATTAACGAGTCCCAACATTCTGAGTATGACCCAGTCGATTGTAGTCGAGCAGCCAAGGATATTGGTGATCCTGACGGAACATGCAACAAAGGTCTTGCTAGTACGGTAGTGCAAATGTTGTCCATTGCGCCGAGTGCTACTGCAATCAACATTATCAGTCCAAATAGAAACTTTGAAGAAGTGAAATAAGCTGCAGCCATTGTACAAGCAGGTGTAGAGCAGTAGAGAGAAAGAGAGATAGATGAAGGTATGATGAGTAAGGGGGATTCTATTTATATAGGCTGAAGAGGTGAAGTTAAAGAGTATTATTGATACATGCAAGTACTGGAGTGCGTTACATGGATGGGATTGAATTTGTTAATGAAACACTAATACGAGATCATGGATTTCATTTAAGGCAAATGAATTGTAGATCAGCGTTATATGGAAGTTGAAGAGGTTATCGACATTTATGATTCATTAGTTCATTAAACGTCTACCTCTCCAGACTCATAATGCAGAAACTAAATAGGTGTGCCACATCCTCCCCTTCAGAATTACACATGAGGCACAAGTTAGGAGTTGTAAGCATCTATACTGCAGCATCTTTCTAGTAGGCAAAGAATGACGTAGTGCAGCCCAAGTGCAGAACGAAACTTTAGGAACCCGTTTCTTCCATATCAGCGTATGCAGTTGAACATCACCAGCTGACCGGGTATTAGCCGAGAAGCTATCCAACAAAATAGCCTTGCAAGGTTTCCAGATGAGAATTGAGTACAGTCAGAAATATGAACAACTCCTGGATGTAACACAGTGTTATGCAATTGTCCTACTTAAAAGAGATACGTCTGTTTTCGTAATTTTTTATAACAGTAGTTGAACCTAATATTATTATTATTTTTTTATCAGTTTTACCTTTTAGTTTATTAAAGGTTTAACTGTTTTGTTTGCACCGTACAACCGAAAAACGTCATTGATCAGATAATAATACCAAACTAAACCTTAAACTGAATTTTTATTGATCAGATTTTTGGGTCCACCGCTAATAAAACATAAATATTAAGCCTAATAAAACATAAATATTAAGCCTAAATGGTTGCCCAGAATTTTACTTACGGAAATTCAGTTTCCATCAGCCATTTCTTAGCTAGTGAGTAGAACAGACGTGACCTCTCACTAGCTAAGCCACAACTTTTGGCTACATTATAGCTAAAAAATGTACCATAATGCACCCTTAGCTATAATATGGTCAAAGCTAAGCGAAATGCACTACCATAGTACTTGGCCTAAGAGTCGCGGTTCTTTTATACTCTCTGCATGTTTATGGTAATGGATTAAAACATGTATCCATAATATAATTTGATATCACTTCATAAACCCCCACACTGTTAATCATTACCAGGCAAAACTTCTCATTTTGATCAACCATGATGGTCATACGAAAATCTCAAAACCTTAACTATCATATCATTACAAATGGGAGTTCAAAATAAGATTGTACGTAAACATTCCCCAACAACAACAACAAAAAAAGATAACAGATAGAACTCACAGAAAACTGTCCAATCATTCGTTAGCTGGACCAACAAGCACTCCTTGAGCTGAGGCCTCTTTCCGGCTACTGTCATCCTTTACCTCATCGTCAGACTTTCTGATTCTAATTTTGTATTTTGCTTCAAACTCCGCCATCTCTTTTTTCTTCCTTTCCAAGGCCTCATTCATCCGAGTGATTACCTCCTGGAGACCTTCTTTGTTACGCTGCACAGCAGGCAGAACTTCCTTGATGGTTCTCTCAACTAACACACCTCCAATCATTCTGTAGCATTTCCGAGATTGGTCAAGTGGAGATATGGCTCCAATCACCAATGAATGCTCACTCACCTCCATCTCCAGTTCTGTAATTTTGGAATAAAGTTGGTTCACATCAGACCTCATGTTCCCATATATGTTGGCGACTGCTTGTTCGTTCATTGGAGCCCTAGCATCTCCCCCAGCAGCATTATTGCTCATGATTCTATAAAAAACAAGAAAAATAATATGAAAAACACAGGAAGAACACAGGAAGAACCTACTGTAATGTTCTACTTTTATGTTACTTCAGACCAACTTCTAGCAAGTAATCCCCGTTTGAATCATTCACAGTTCACATCCTTATTCTTAATTCAACTTAAAAAGTCTTCTTTATAAAATATTCCCGCAATTCCAGGCCCTGGATAAGACTTTCGTCTCTTAAATTGGCATAGACCCAAACCCTCTAGAAGGATGGGGATGGTGTTTCAAGAAGTATCAAGATAGCTCAGTTGGTAGAGGTACAAGAAAGTGGATATATCTAATGAAACAAGATACACATACAAGACAGTTTATAAGAAACTCTAAAAGCAGTCAGTTCAGCTCATTATCATTGATGTTCCGTTCCCACATTGGATATCAATCTAATCTATTATATCCTTGCCCTTATTAGAAAATATCAGTAGATTAACTTCCTCTGACAGCATGTGGTGAAACATTGTCACAAATATGATAGACAAAACAACATGCCACAATCACCCATTTATTGGATTCATAAAAATTGCTAAATACGGGTTTGCTCTAAAATAATAGCCAGATCACCACATTTTGATGTCTCTGTAAATATGTCTAAGAAAGGCAGGCAAAAGGAATGAGTACAGTAATAGAACTGATGCAAGATAATCTTAATTGACCAAGAGAGCTAGAGACAACTAATAATGAGAGTTGATACAATGATAGTGTACGAGACATCAAAATGTGGTGATCTGGCAATGAATCATATTTACGGAGACATCCAAGCGTTATAAAACAATGACATTATTTTCAAAAAGACAACTTTCAGTAGTCAGATAAGTTTCAATTTTTTTTTTGGTGGATTATTAGTTTCTTAGAACATACATTCCCATACTACTGAGTTACAGTAATTCATGTTTGAAGGATAAAGCAAATTATTCTCTTGATCTTTTCACACCAATAATAACACAAATATGAATATAGAAACTTGCACAGCTTTAAGATTCTTCATAGCTACCTAATTTAGTTATAAGTGTTGAATAAATGTCTTCGAAGAATGAAGAATCTCTTTGCTGGAAAATTAAATATACTTTTCGACACAGAGAAAATTCTTATAAAACCAGACACATAATATTATCATATCATTTGCGGTTTGAAGGAAAATTGGATGAAATACAGTACTATATTACCATGTAACAAGGATGTGAAATCCTAAATCATAAATTCATAAGTTCAAAATTCAACTCTTACACTAAATCTTCAAAAACAAACAAATAAGCAGATTTTTCATCTTCCATAACCAATTACAAAAACTTCAATTCAAATACCCACTCAAAAAACTAAACCCTAAGATCTGAACTTCAAGATAAAGCATTTTCAACCATCAATAAAAAAACATGAGCTAAAATTTCTAACCTGATGTGGAATTAGATCGCCCCAAGTGAATAAACCAAAGAAGTAATAAAACCCAGAACGGCGAACATACAAAATCTGTCACAACCAAATCTTCGGCAGTGGTTGTTCCAAGTTCGACTGGAAACAAATAAATAAATCTCAGAAGAACAATAAATAGTATCTCCTAGTAGCAAATAAACCCTAACTATGAGCCGCCATTAAACCTCTGAAAGTGTGGTATAGAGAAGATGAGAAAAAAAATCCGACGATCAGAAGGAAAAAAGAAGTAACCTAAAAACGAAGATGAGTTCGTAAATATTAACAAGTGAATGTTTTGTATAAGCACCTTATGTTTCAGTTAATTGACATATACATCCTAGTAATACTATTTAGTTTATAAAGCCCCTTACACTTTGACATATACCCCCTGATTTAAATATCTAACGTATAAAGCCCCTGAACTTAGGCGAAAGACGATTGACCGTAGTGAAGAGCAGTTTGGAGGGAGACTTATGTTGTTGGAGCAAGGGGTGTGGGATAGAGTGCTTGATGAGTGACCGAGTAAATGAGTGAGTTTTGGATCCTGGGGTAGTAAAGTAGAGAGAGATTAGACGGGTGAAGTTTCTCTGTTTAGTATGAAAAATTTACTTGGACAAAGAAAGATCTTCCAGTTGGAAGTTTATTTATGGTGTGTTTGGTTGTGGAAATCATAATTCTGGGGGATTACAAATTATAGGAATCATGTAAATCCCTGATGCATTTGGCAACTCAGTAAAAAATTCTTTAATTTTTGTAACTTCTATATTTAAAGTCTCGTATGCCGTTTGTCAGCGGTTAAAAGTTAGGGTGGATTTTCATACCTTAAGGTAAATAAAATTATAATTTTTTTTTAAGATAAATAATTATTTTTTAAGGATACATAAATTTTTTTTAATTATTTGTTTGAAGATAAATATAAAAAAATATTTATTTTATTTTTAAAAGAATTATTTTTATTATATGTCATGGATTACAATTTCGAAGAGTTTTTTTTTACCTAGTGCGGTATTTTAAATGATGAAGAAAGAATATATAGGTTAATACAGGTAAAAAGAGGTAGGCTACGGGATCCCTTCTCAACTTTCCCAACAAATCTTAGGGGGGAGGGGGGGTTCGGATTTAGAATGAAGGATTTGGTAGAATCATAAATTCCATGGAAAACGTGAATCCGAAGGATTTGGGCAACCAAATAAACCATTAGTTATTTTAATAATAATAATAACCTAGGAAGGACCAGTGTTCTGGGAGTTTAATATTGAAATAAGTACCTAGAGGGAAAAGATCCCACATTTAACTTGGATGAATGAAGATTACCCGTCTAGACTAGACTACCGATTACTCTTTCCTATGAAAGAGTGTTTGAAGGAGTTTGGGTGAAAAGAGGTCCTTTCCCTACCCATAGTGACACCTAATTTGCTCAATTTTATCTAACTCTTTTTACTTTGAATGAGTATTCTCTACCCATAGCCCTTGCTGTTAGGATGAACACCGTGGAGACGTGACAAGCACTTCACAACCATGCCACGTTACTATGAATTCGTGCTTTAAAATAATAATAATAAAAAAAGTTACAGTAAATTGGTCGCCGGCCACTGAGATTAGGGTTGCACATGGATCGGTCGGTTCATGTTTCACCTAAAACCATCGACCGACCCGCTAGTCCTCGGTTTTTAAATTTTCAAACCAACCCTGCCCGACCTATATTCAGTTCGGGTTTTAACCCGTCCTCCGCGGGTCGGTCGGGTTCGGGTTTTAACCCATGTTAACCCGCAATTACTAAAGACATATGTGTTATATTTCCATTTGTGATTACATTGATCTAACATCTGGATATTGTTATGAATTATCTCTTAATTATGTTGGCGAAGATCTATTATTACGTCAGCGTCATATATGCTTCCTAAAACCAACACATAATTTGCACAAGAGCGTGCATCATTTTTATTCTCCTTATGGAACTAATAACTATACACTCTCACATTATATACCAACCCACTATCGATTTTTACGGGCGGGTTCGGTCGGTTTTAGCATCAAACCATAAACCGAACCATCTATATCGGATTTTTAGATTTATAACCATATACCTACCCGATATGGGCGGGTTCGATTTAAAAACCCACGATTTTATCGGGTGTAGGCGGATTCGGATTAGTAGGTCGGTTCTTGTGCAGCTCTAACTGAGATTGTAAAAGTATAAACACTAAATAATCAGGAGTTCACAATCTAAAATTATTTATTATCGTTAAATATTTGCTTGAGCACTAAATAGTTTAGGGTTCACAATCATATCACGTCACTAGGAAAGTATCAGCGCTAAATAGTTTAGGGACAAAATACTTTTTGGAGCGCTACGCTAGTGAATTTACAATTTAAGTTCCCTACCAATGTGGAATTTCTCTGTGAGTTTCCTTATTTGACCATGGGTTTTCATTTGAATTAGTGGCGGCTCCAGATTAAAACTTTGGCGGAGGCACCTTTTGTTCTCTAAAAATTATCAAAAAAGAAAAATAAACCATTATAAAAATCTGGTGTTTTTGAGGGCTACCAAAAACTAATTTGGAGAGACTTTTTAACCCAATCTCATGGATGTGGCTAAGGGATAACCTAGTGGTATGTAAAAAGACTTAAATACCCTTTCACTAATCAAACAATTACCATAAAACCTTTCACTAATAAAACCTAAACTTAAACCTATTTCACACTTCTTCTCTACCTACCGATTATCAATTTATGATTTCTCTTCTTCTTCTCTACAATTCAAACTACCGATTGTGGCATTTCCAATTCATCATAAACCGATTAATCGTAAATCAATTCATCGTATAACCGTAAACCAATTCATCGTCGTAATTACAATCTAAAAATGGCAAGAAAGAAGCAAACAACTCGTCAACCTCCTAATACACAGTGGCCTTTCCCAAAGAGTAAGAAATCGAGAGATTGTTGAAGAACATAACGAGAAACACGAAGAACGCGAAGATGATGACTTAGAAACGGAGACCGATTCCGACAATCAGCCTCTCCAGAACTTTATAATGGCTCTAATAAGGTAAGCGTTTACCATTTTTATGTTTATATTGATTCAATCAAATGAATTAGTCACTAGAATATCAAGGGTTTTAGGTTAGATGTCATAGTCGGTAGTTTCGTGGTTGTATTAAACTACCGATTATGTTAGTGTTCTTCATTGCTCATGAACATCATGCACAATCGGTAGTTATGTTTAGTCATAAACTACCGATTGTATTCCTGGACCAAAATTTAGTGATAATCGGTAGTTTCGTATAGGGTTAAACTTCTGATTATGCAAGTTAGTGATCCTCAAAAACATCGATCACAATCGGTAGTTATTTTTATACCTAAACTACCGATTATATTCATGGACCCAAATTTACACATAATCGGTAGTTTAGTATAGGATTAAACTTCCGGTTGTGAAATTTAGTGGTTCCTCAAACATCGACCATAATCGGTAGTTATAATTTGGTCATAAACTACCGATTATATTCCTGTACCCAAATTTAGTCATAATCCGTAGTTAATATTTTTATATAACTACCGATTGTATTGTGTCTATTGATTTTTTTGTTCCATTTTTTATGCACAGTCGGTAGATAATGTAGAGCCCGAGCTACCGATTATGCACAATCGGTAGTTACGTTGTTTTTTTGACTACCGATTATGAACAATCGATTGAGTTCAGTGTACTTTGTCTACCGATTATGTACTGATTAAACGATGTCTTGTTGGAAATAATTGTTCTTTGTTTTGTATCAAAGAGGGGAAAGGCGATCTAAGCATTCCCACGATACAATTCTATCGGGGCCTCGTCGTGAAGGGGGGAAGTAGGTAATTGCTAGTGCAAGAAGACAAAAGAGCGCTAGTGGAATTGTTATCACTGAAGGAACTCAACCAAGTGTTCCAAGAAGTACAAACCTAGAAGGAGGAGGACCAAGTGATCCACAAGATAGATACTTTGATGAAGGAGAACCAAATGGTAGACAAGAAGAAGGAAGTGGTAAAAAGAAGCCAGCTAAGAAGAAAGGAGGACATGAAGAGGATGTATCCTGAGACCGATACCTTCCACATGTCGTGGGGAAAGATGACGATCACCCCTGATGATGTGGTACAAATTCTAAGTATCACTGACCATGGTACGACGGTGAAGTTTGATTATGTAAGCAGTTAAGCTGGGAACAACTTTATGTTTACACTGAGAGGTGCCTTAGTTAGGACCGAACGACATCCGATGAAGAGTTCAAACGGTGCGCTCCTTACAAAACCAGGCAATTCAGCATGGTTCAACTGATGAAAAATGTTCAGAGGCACCAAGGATAAAGAAATGATGAACCCAGAGTTTAGCGATGACCAGGTCAATGCTGCAGCCACTGTATATCTTCTTTGTGTTTTAGGATGTGTAATTTTTCATAATGCTAGTGGCAACTGTGTCGACGCCTTTTGCATCCCCTCCATAAAGTTCAAGACTGTTCGTGGGGCACCGCATGTCATGCGTTCTTGATGGAAGAGATGAGAAAGGTATCCAGGGAACAGACTAGCCAAATTATCGGGAATGTGAGCTTACTACAGGTATTTTGGTAACTCCATTGATGGTTTGATTTTTATTTATTTATTCCTCTTTTAAGAATCAATTTTCTTATACTTGGTTTGATATGTACACTAGACATGGATCTATGACTACTTCCCGTCCCTCGAGTTGGCCAAAGAGAACCCGGCATGGGAGAAAGGAACACCCCGAGGCACGAAATACATCTTTGAGGGAAACCATTCAAGGACTAAGGAGCATGAGTTGATTTCTTTGAGGAGGAAACTAGACTCGATGGCGTCCAAAGATGTAGGATTTGATCCTTACAGGGAAGACCGAGCTAATGGTCATATAGCGCGAAGGTCTGAGTTGTCATTCTATTATGGACCTTTATGGCATCCAACTGGATATGTAATGTACAATGCCACAAGGGTGATGCGCCAACTCGGTTTTGTCCAAGAAAAACCTTGGGGTCGTTTCAGGGGCAGGTTCCAGTTGGACGTGGATAATTGTGTTTGTGGTAAGGACTCAATCACAATAGTTTATATCGATAACCCATCCGTTGAACATTGGAACAACAGGACGCAATCTATGATCAACGAGGGGAGACCTGTTACCCGAGGTGATGAAGCAGATCCTGGCTGTATGGTATGGTACCGACAGTATTCTCATCTTCATGTGATCCGTAGAGATAAAGGAAAGAACACCAGGGTGACCGAATATAGTTGCATCATCAAAGACAAACCCTCTGGCTATGAAAGGCTGGTACGTAATGTTGTTTCCTTTTTATTCTAGTATTACGACTCAATATTTTAGATAATAATCGTTTGATTGTTATTGCTAAAAACAGAAGAAAAAAAAGTTTGCATTTTTCTCAAAGAAGATAACTGGGTGCATAAATGCGGGAGTGCCTCCATCAGTTGAGACGATGAGAGAGCATAAAGACCTCATTGACAACATTGATAATGAAGCCTATACTAGCAAGTTTGGGGAGAAATCTGCGAATAAGCCTAAGAGGGTTACATCAAAGCACACTAAAAGATCTCGCGGTTCAACGAATGCTGCTGTTGAAGCAAATGTCTCTGAGGGTGAAGCCAATGCCGCAGATGTTGAAAGATTGTTAGCACATGGTCCTCGTGCTCCTCGTACCAAAACCAAAAGAGTTAGAAATTAGATTTTGGTTCTTTTCTTATGGATATGTCTCTCGTCTTTAACATTACTGGTTTTAAATGTCTAACATTTAAAAGAATTTTATGTTCTTATTGCGAGTTATCAATTGAATTGCAAGAGATTTATTTTTAACAAGTTATTTTCTTCAAATTTTACATTATAATCGGTAGTTAAGTGGTTTGAAACAACTACCGATTATGTATATTCATCAACAATCGGTAGATAACAAACTATCGATTGTGTTAGTGTTTTACATTCGGTAGTTTAAAAATCTACCAATTATACAATCACAGGAACTGCCTGTTCTTGGTCACTTTTTACACTATAATCGGTAGTTTAAGAATTTCTTAAACTACCAAATGTGCATTTTCGAAATGTTGGAATTTTGAAAAAATTTACGATTTCCAATTTGGGGCAACTTTCATAATCGGTAGTTTAAGAAATTCTTAAACTACCGATTATGCATTTTCGAAATGTTGTAATTTTAAAAAAATTTGCGATTTCCAATTTGGGGCAACTTTCATTAGTTGTTTCATTTCAAATAATTGGGTTGTTTCAAGATTGAAATTTAAGTTAACTTGAAGATAACATGAAGCATGTTTTGAATTTTTAAAGCCTGCCCTTCTTGTTGGTGCTCTAGATTAACATTGGAAGTTGAGAAAAATTTGATCTCTTTATGCTATGTGTGATGTTTTTTCCTGCCATGGAATGGCTAAATTGTGGCATGAACTTGATATGTTCTTGTCATAGAATGAATGCTTCAATTGCAGATCACAACTGATTGAAATAGCCTGAATTAGGCTGGAATAGCCAGAAAACAGCCCAGACTCTGCTGGATTTTCTTTCCAGTGAGTCGACTCATTGAGTTTGATCCAACTCAGTTGAGCAAGAGCAATTAGGCAGAGTGAGATTAGCTGACTCGGCTAACCCATCTTTCCCTCTTAACCTTTTGATTGTTAATTGACTTTCATTTGACCATTAGTTTGACTCAGATCTCTTTGCTTCTGATTTTGCATGATGTAAAAAATAAAAAATAATAATAATAAAATAATAAAATAAAACAATAAAATAATAAAATAATAAGAAATAAATAATAGTAATAATAATTATAATAGATTAAATTAAATCGTTATAGCTAGATAATTATTATCACAGTTTCAATAGATAAGAAAAGACATATACCGATCCACAAACATTTCTAAAAGATAAATATGCATTATCTTTTTTAATTTTTAATTATCATATTTATAATGTTAATTACGTATCATAAGTAGTAACTTAAATAATTCTTAACTATTATTTTTAAATGATTCAATCATCATATATCTTGATTGTTTTAAAAAACATGAACTTATTTAATTTATAAATAACACAACTATATAATGGATCAAATGATAAAAAAAAATTTAACTTGTATCCATAATATTGCAAGTCATTTTCTCATCCAACATACATTTTTTGCTCATTAATTGCTTTCAATGGTATCTGAATCACATGTGGTATCATGCACCATGATAATTAATCACATAATCATCTATGATAGAAACCTATTGATTTAAATATGATGTATTTTTAGTCTGAACAAATTCCAATTTGTTTCATTATATTTAATTGTGGTATCCAATTAAAAGCATGAAGATCATTTTTAACTTGCCCCCTTTTAATATTATGAAATGTTTAAGATATTTTTATAAAGTGTGAAGAAACCTATGAAGGATACTTCAGAGATGCGGCAGCTATGCAATAATGATGCACTGGGGGGCATGCTATAAAGAAATCAAATTTTTAGCTGTGAAATGAGTTAAACACTTTGCGCCAATTAGGTATTTCATTTTAATAATTTATTAATGCTAAATAAAAATAATACATTTTGCTACTTTATGTTATATGCCTTGTACTTCTTAACATAAGGCAGCAATTAATACCTTAAATGAGCCTTCAAGAAATGATACTTCAAATGGCTCATACTTCACGAAGAATATTCAGTAAATACTTCAATTTTTTCTGAACTTCTTTGAAAGGCGATTCCTCTCATACTTCTTGCGGCAATCTGAACGCTCCTACAGGAATTATCATTCAAAAATGGGTATCTCTTTCAACTTATCATCAAATATTTCCGGAAGGCGAATACTTCTACATTCGTATACTTCTGATCTCTCAAACAACAATTACTTCGGAATAAAATGATATTTCATCTGGATATTTCTCATGTCTTATTTAAAATATATTTCATATTTTCTTTCTATATATGCTTCTCATGTATATAGAAGAATATGGGATATGTCTTAAATAAGAAATGAGAAATGAGAAATATCTGGATGATTTTCAAGTATACTTCTCATATACGTTTCAGGTATATTTCTTACCGATGTTTCTCCGTTCAGGAGACAAGAAAAGACTAGTGGGTACATCCCCAACGAGGGAACTCATGTAAGAGTCTTGAAATAAGGCTAATGGGTCCATCCCCAAAGAGGGAACCCATGTAGGAGTCTTAATAAAATGATGGACCACACATAATTTACTCCATGCTCGAGATAAATTAGGCGTGTGTTCCTACTGAGCTCAGTGGCTAGAGCAAATTTGTGGGACACATTAATTTACTCCATGCCCGAGATAAATTAAGCGTGTGTTCCTACCGAAATTCGTGGCTAAGAGACATGATAAGACTATTGGGTCACAGAACCCATAAAAGAGTCTTGATACTTGATAAGACTATTGGGTCACAGAACCTAAGTAAGAGTCTTGATACAAAAAGAGTACGTTCGGGACCAACCCTGTATCTTACCCCTGGCCCGGGTTTTTTTCGTATGTGTGGGATCTCGAATGTCATAACTCCACGGAAGGAGGTGCTTCGTTGTAAAAAATATCAACCCAGGGTTCAAAGGAACCTTGTGGTGAAAAACTAACGATCAATATATATATACAAATTTTTGTTTTGCAGGGACAAAAATGCAACATAAATGGAAATGCATAAACAACATCAACAACCACATTATGATTCAGACAAGACGAGTAGTAATTTTCTTAAGACTTTTTCTTCGAACAACTCTCAAGAAAAAGGCGGCAAGTTGTTGGGGACAAAATGATGTTTGCCCGAAGTGATGTCATCATTTTCCCTAAGTGATGTCATCAAGTCCGAAGCCTAATTTGGCCCGAAGCGACTTCATCATTTCCCGAAGCGACGTCATCATTTACGTCCCGAAGTGACGTAATCACGTCCCGATCCCGAAGCGACGTCATCACGTCCCGATCCCGAAGCGACGTCATCATCCCAACCGTTCCAGCTTGTCCTGATGCTATCATGTCCCGAAGTGACGTCATCATTTCTCACAGTGACATCAACAATTCCCGTTCCAACTGGTGCCCGATCTGTCCTGTCCCGGTCCATCCTGTTCCGAACATGTTGTCCCGATCCGATCATTTCCGCTGGACCAAGTCAATCCCGATGGACCAACTCAATCCCGCAAGCCAACCAGACTAGCCTAGACTGTTTGAGGGAAAGTTGGATAAGAAGATAAGGTGTACAGGTGGACTCACACGGAGTTGCCACTTCACCAACAACATTTGACACGTGGAAGCATTCTTAAAATGACACATCAGAGGGGACTTCCGGTTAAAAGAGGGGAAGAAAGGACGGAGAGATGATCGGGCTCTTCTTCTCTAAAACTTGATCTTACTGTAACCACAATTTTGATGAATAAAACCCCTCAACTTCACTACCCGTGGACGTAGGCCATTCAGGGCCGTACCACGTTAAATGATTTGCGTTCAATTTCTTTTCTTTTTGATGATTGAAATATTTAATTTTGGTTGTTTTGGGTTGATTCAAATTTCTGCCCAAACAATATGTTTTCTATAGATTATCTTCTCAGAAGGATTTGGTGTGGCGTTAATTTTGGGATTCGGACCTCTTCAACGAATACATCATAACAATCGAACCATACAAAACTAATAAGATTCAGAAATCCAACAGAAATTACAGAAACCCGTATTGTTGTGTTTGAAAAAAATTTAGAGACGCGAAAGAGGGAAAGTGTTTTCAGTTGAGCTCGAATCCTGAGACGGGTAAAAATAATAAAATCTCACTGACAGGGAATGGACGTTCGGAATTATCCCAGGTTTGTCTCTGCCCCTCGATCGAAACCAAAATAAATTTAAGGATGGGCCGGGGTATGATCTCTGCCGTCAATATGGTCAATGTGTAGAGAACAAAGATGAACGTTCAGATTTATCTTAAAGACAAACACTCTAATCGGTCGATTCCGTCCATCACGGTCTATTTTCAAGGATCTGATTGAAAAAACACAATTCTTTTTATACTATAGATTGCTTGACAACAGTTGCTGCCTAAACGTGTCTCACCATTAAGAAAGAATAGTATAACCTCACTACTACATGCTTGAAGCTCCATTAACGAGTCTCAACATTCGGAGTATGACCCAGTTGATTGTAGTCGAGCAGCCAAGGATATTGGTGATCCTGACGGAACATGCAACAAAGATCTTGCTAGTACGGTAGTGCAAATGTTGTCCATTGCGCCGAGTGCTACTGCAATCAACATTGTCAGTCCAAATAGAAACTTTGAAGAAGTGAAATAAGCTGCAGCAATTGTATAAGCAGGTGTAGAGCAGTAGAGAGAAAGAGAGATAGATGAAGCTATAATGAGTAAGGGGAATTCTATTTATATAGGCTGAAGAGGTGAAGTTAAAGAGTATTATTGATACATGCAAGTACTGGAGTGCGTTACATGGATGGGATTGAATTTGTTAATGAAACACTAATACGAGATCATGGATTTCATTTAAGGCAAATGAATTGTAGATCAGCGTTATATGGAAGTTGAAGAGGTTATCGACATTTATGATTCATTAGTTCATTAAACGTCTACTTCTCCAGACTCATAATGCAGAAACTAAATAGGTGTGCCACATCCTCCACTTCAGAATCACACATGAGGCACAAGTTAGGAGTTGTAAGCCTCTATACTGCAGCATCTTTCTAGTAGGCAAAGAATGATGTAGTGCAGCCAAGCGCAGAACGAAACTTTAGGAACCCGTTTCTTCCATATCAGCATATGCAGTTGAACATCACCAGCTGACCGGGTAAGCCGAGAAGCTATCCAACAAAATAGCCTTGTAAGGTTTCCAGATGAGAATTGAGTACAGTCAGAAATATTACAACTCCTGGATGTAACAGTGTTATGCAAGTGTCATACTTAAAGTTCTAGCAGGTCAATAGATTCTGCCGGATCAAGAGCTCTCTTAAACGTCAGGTTCCATTCATTATCCAACTGCAAATCTCTCACCACTGCATCCTTGTTTGAGCAAAAAGTTTGAACAGACAGAGAAAACAATCAATAATCCTTTGTTTTTCAGACACCAGTTCTTCCAGAACCATGTTGAATTGCCATCATAACCTTCGCATCCACTAGAAGCTGCGGTGAAGGTCTAGTCTTTACTACCAATTGAGCACACACCCCTTCCTTTAACCTCAGCTGGAATAATACATGAAGAGCTAGCGTTTGTTCAAATGGCTACCCGATAATTCTTTTCTTGATATGCCTACAGCTGAAAAAGTTCTACAGAAGACGCATTTCTTACAAGTACAAGCAAAACATTCCAACACATCTAACATGGACAACATAACGTAACCAATCAAACCATTCATTAAAGGAGAAAGAGCAAAAGAAGTTAAAAACTATTTCTTGGTAACGATCTAAAAAAGCAGTTAGCAAAGTCAGAGACTTTTTTAATTGTTCGAAAATGATATCCTAACTAGTTTTCTCTTGCTGGACTCCTAACCAAAATAACTTCTGCAATTTGAAGACCCACATAAGCATCTTTTCTTTAGTCCGCAATTCACATAATTATATGTTAACTCTGTCATTGGAGGTATATGTTTAAGTGCGTAGAACATGATATGCGGGAAAGAATCCTTACTTCGGCCATGTAAGACGAGCTGCCAAAGAACATTTGGAGAGCAGCTATGGTTCATGAACCGAGCGACATTTCCCATCTTCTTGGCGCTGATCATTATGGGTGAAGAAGGCTTGAAATTCTCATTCAAATCCATGTGCCTCTCTTCCTTTATTAGCTCTGGAACATAATTCCATTCATTTGAGTAGTAGTCTTCTGTATCAGTAGCGTTAAAGGTATATTCATCATCTACATTTGCTCCTCCTCTATCATCTTTACCAATGACTTCCCCTGCATATTCACAAATGAATGTACCAGCACGTATAGGATCCCAAGACCAAAGGCCCCAACCTTTATCCTTGGTCTTAAAAACCTCCAGACGAAGTTTCAGACTGTTTTGCGACACTTGGTTACTGCAATCAGGGTAACATGAACAAGAAGGACCACACTCATGTACCACAGATTTTTGAATCACAAGAACCCCATTGGCATATGGGGTATCACCTCCATTCGCCCGAATACAAGGGCAATCGGAATTTGGAACACACGTACCTTGACAACTGCAGCCAGTAGAGGATTCTGTAGTTTTGGAATGCTTGAGACCAGTGATATAAACAAATTGAGGAGGTTTTGTAACACCATCAACCTCATTTACAAGAGAAACCGGTACCTTCTCCGCTCCTGAGGTTATATCTTGTAATACAAGCCCAGGCCGAGAGTTAATGTTATTCCTCCATGTTTGAATTGAGTTCCAAATAGTGAATGCTTCACGTTGCCCAGGTATTCTCACCAACTCATATTTGAAAACAGCTGCACCCATTTTGCTTTTATCCGTCCATGACTTATGAATTTTATACAGACCATCATACATATACACTTTACAATTTGGATTCTCAACATCCTTGACACCCCGAATAACCCTGACTTCATTTCCCCGGTGCAAACTTTTCTCCAGAGCAAGATTTCCCCGCTCAAGCTTTTGATCAGTAGACACATTGGCGCCTTGACCAGTATAAATCAGCACTTTCCCATCCCCTGAATAATCTTCATACCCACCAGATGAAACAATGCTTACCGCGAGAGGTTCCTCCGCCTCTTTTGAAACCATATAACCAATTCCAGCCATAATTGGAGCATGTAATCCAACCAAGCATGTTTCAATCCTGAAATAGAATATATCTCCAATATCAATTCCTGGAACACTCCCAATCCTCTTCCTCGTATTCGTTCTGAACCCATTATTCATCATTATCGTACCGGCTTTTAAATCTGGTCGCTGATTCGGTTCATCACTTCCTATTTGCAGAAGCCTTCTTCTAAGTGCATCAAATTTCATCAGAACACTTGATACAGATGAACTATCCCCTTCTAGTGATGATAACCTAACTTCTTCACTAATCTTTAGTTTCTTGTTTGATTTTGAACTACTTTTTGATGAGGGGGTTTTTAAGTTTTTTTTCTTTGATACACTAACCTTAGCTGCTTTAACTGGTGTTTGAGTATCCGTATTATAAGTTGGGGGGTTTGATGTAGGAAAGGGTGTTATACCTGGAGGAAGACAACGCAAAGGTTTTGCATCTACAACTTCAAGCTTGTCAAAACCTGAAGAATCCATAGCAATTCCAAGCCAAATAACTACACAGTACCAAATGAATCACTGAGGGTTAAGCTAGGGTTTACTTCTCTGCTTATTTACAACACAATAGAAACAACTATAACAACATCATGAGTAAAATCTAACAGAGACTAAATGAAACACGGTAGATTTGAGTTCAAACTTTGTATAGATACCTTAAAACGAAGGAGAAGTGAAGTGAAAATCTAAGGAGTTGAGTGAGTGAGTTGAAATGGAAAGACTTACAGATCGGAACCAAAAACATTGCACTCTCTTTAGTTACTCCACTGCATCGATAACACTGAAAAAGAAAGAAAATATATTCTAATGTGAACACATTGCCCTTGACGTGTTGTACATCTAGCATATTCTTTACCTAACATACCAAATGTGAACACTCCACTGTCTTGATAAGATCAGTAAACATGGGAGTCTGCGTTTTCATGTCTCCGATGCTTGAGTCCAATTTTGTGGACATCTGTGGACACTGTCTAGCGAGTGTGCAATTTTAACCTCCACAGCTGATATAATTTTAAGAGTTATTGTTATGATCTCTGATACTAATAGTTGGTTATTTGATTAATAATGAGTAATGATTTTAATAAAGATTTATTGGACGAAGGTGAGGGTTAAAGTTTATTTTCGACTCTTTTTATTCGATATTAATTCAATTATCTTACTTTTTTTTTTTGTACATCATTTCTTTTTACTTATAGTAGGCTTATACAAGACCTAATACTAGAGATACATGTAGAACAATATCCTCCACGCGCTAATTTAGCTGGCAATACTTTTTACTAACTTATAATTCTATTACACCATTTACATTGCATTAACTAACAATCTCCTCTTTAACGTGATGTTCTAAAAGTCATAGTCGCTTACGAAAATTTTAAAATTTTCTTTTGGGAAGTGCCTTGGTGAATATGTCTGACAATTGGTCTTTCGTCTTGTAATACTTGAGTTGAATCTCACCTTCTTCAACCGTTTCTCGAATGAAGTGATATTTGAGCTTGATGTGCCTTGCTCTATAATGCTCGGCTGAAGTTTTGGACATAGCAATTGTTGATTTATTGTCACAAAAGATTTCAGTTCTCCCTTCTTGTTTCTCTTGGATGTCTTCCAAGATTCTTCTTAGTCATACCACATGAGAAATAGTTATTGATGTTGAAATATACTCTGCTTCCGCTGTGGATTGAGCCACGGTTTGTTGCTTATTCGACGCCCATGAGAATATACCCGAACCAAGAGAAAAAACATACCATGATGTACTCTTCATGTCATCAATACAACCTCCCAGGTCACTATCACAATAGTCAATCAATTTGGCATTCGAATTTCTAGAATACTTGATTCTAAAATTTATTGTTCCTTGTATGTACCTTAACAACCTCTTTGCCGCTCCAATATGTAGATGACTAGGTGAACTCATGAAAGCATACTTGAAGCAAACATGATATTCGGTCTTGTGTGTGTAAGGTACAACAAGTTTCCAATAAGACCTTTATAGTAAGTCTCATCAACCTTTCTTCCTCCATCACCTTTCTTGAGTTTCTCATTCACTACAAGTGGTGTTGATGTTGGATTACAACCAAGCATACCAAACTTCTTCAAAACTTTTTCGGCATACTTGCTTTGAGAAATGAACACTCCATATTCACTTTGATGTACTTCAATACCAAGAAAGTAATTGAGCAATCACATGTCACTCGTCTCATTTTTCATCATCATTTCTCTCTTGAATTGTTCAATCATATGAACATCATTACCCATAAAAATTAGGTCAACATATAATGCAACAATGAGAATAGACGTACCTTGTGTCTTCACATATAGTGTAGGTTCACTCATGCTTTTGTTGAAATTTTACACTTTGAAGTACCCATCTATCTCACTATACCAAGCTCTCGGTGCTTGGTTGAGGCTATACAATGCTTTCTTCAACTTGTATACCTTGTCTTATTATCCTTTCACCACAAAACCTTGTGATTATTCTACATAGACCTCTTATTGGAGTTCTCCATTCAAAAACGCCTATTTCACATCAAGTTGATATAATATGTTGGAGAAAATGATTTAGAAATGAATTTAAAGTAAATTGTTAGTCTTGGTAGGAATGGATCTTAGGACCAATGGGTCACTAAGAGACACTAGCTAGTTCATTTGTTGGGTGGAAACATCATTTTCACTATTTTGTGAATGAAGAACCTTTAGTTTAGTCCCACATTGGACTAACTAGAGATGATTTCTCCCTTTATTACCAGAAAACTTGCAACTAAGGGAGGGCCCTTAGGGTTTAGATGCTTTTGTGGTTGGGGGAGGACTAAGGCGTGAGCTTAGCGTGTGCTTGGCATGAGCGGGAGTGTGCTTGGCTAGGGTCCAATCAAGACTTACCGCTTTTGATAATAATTTCCTAAAATGCAAAATATTATTAACGTTTTAATTACAGTGATTAATACACAGAATTAATTCTAATTAATTCAAAAAATATTTTCTTCTCAAAGTTTGCCTATAAAAGAAAACCATTTTCTTCATTTTCACTCACTCCAGAGCATGCTACTATCCCTAGCTCTTTTCCCCTCTTCTCGCTTTGTTTTGCGCACTTGTGTGTTTATTTCCCTTCCACTATAAATTGTTGTTAAGTTCTAGAGGGTGAATTGAGTTGTGCTAATTCAATTCATAACGGACAGTTCTATCCTGGGCACATCTCCTCTGTTGGGGTATAGCATCTCTCATTTTTGAGGAGTACCAGAGGACTATTGTGTTAAGAAAAATTTGCTGAGCAGGTGGCTCTTTCCTAGTGTGTGCATCAACAACATCAGAGTGTTTATCATTTTTCTAACGATAATAATTTTTCTCTGTTTAGTGTTTTCCATTGTTGCAGGAACAACAACCTTAACACAATACTTTTCTTCTGTAACATTGGGTAACAAGAAAGATCACAAGGGAATCTTGGCAGGACTGTCTTCCGGAATGATTCACGTTTAAGATAAGTTTTTTCTTCCTCTATTTTAATTTGCCAAGTTAAATAGTGGAAATCTAACAAGAAGGTCTATCACTTGATTGTACACTGTTAGAAATTTTCATGCTGTGAATCTTCCAGAATAGTGGGCATAACTTATTCATGTTTGAATCATAATATATAGTAAAAGGAAATCCTTCTGCGCCATCTGCCACAAACTCCATTATAAGGTCAACAGAAACGACCCAACAGGAGACTGAATTTCCCAAGGGGACATCCAATATTGAATTTAAAGTAACATATAGAATTGCTGCTGGGCTTGATGAAATCAATAAGGTTGGTTGTTCTGTGGCTATGTATGAAATAGATATCAGAGAAGAAGGGTTTGCTGGCTGCCTTAGAAAACCAAACATAAAACGTAAGTTAATGGATTAAATTAAACGTAAGTTAATGGATTAAATTGAATGTAAGTTAATGGACAAAATTGAAGCGTTATTTAGACATGTTGTCAAACTTAAATGGACACATGGATTAAGATTAGTATCATTAACTTACGTTTCATGATTCAAACATGCTTTCAAACTTAATGACTCAAACGAATGTTGTCTTGCAATAATTATAATGATTATTATGATGCACTCAAATTATAACGTACACAAACTGATAGATGCAACGTATGTTACGTTGTTATAATACACCAAAATTAAGATGGGTACTATAATTATTTGACTCAACATTTGTTGCTCATTTATAATTAAGATGGTTATTATAACCATGCCATGAGTGAACCATCATGCGTTTCAGTAATTGGTTTCTTATAGTAAGCAGTTTTGGTGGGAGTGAGTGAACTGTATGTTCATTTTTTGTACATAATATCATGCTCTAAAATGATTTTATTTGGATCGTATCTTGATTAATATATATTGAGCATGTGTAGGGTGTTTGATTATATGATTATAAATATATCATGTCCATGTTGCATTTTGGCAATACATTATAGAAATCATAAGGATTTTAATTATAAGAAAAATAATGCTGATTGGTTTGAAAACAACAAGAACAAGTTTTCTGGTACAGTGTCTGAAGTCAATCTGAAAACCAATGTGAGAGACTGGTGGGTAGACTCTGGTGCTACCAAGCATGTTTGCGGAAACAAAGATATGTTCACCTCCTATCAGAAGGTAGGGGAAGGAGAAAAACTATACATGAGTAACTCGTCTGCAGCACAAGTTGCGGGTAAAGGCAAAGTTGGGCTGAAGCTCACTTCTGGCAAAACTCTCACATTGAATGAAGTTCTTCATGTTCCGAACATTTGTAAAAATCTTGTATCTTGTAGTGTGTTAAATGATAAGGGTTTTAAACTAGTTTTTTGAATCTGGGAAAGTTATTGTAACTAAGGGTAAAGACTATGTAGGAAAGGCGTATACGACTAAGGGTTTATATAAATTGAATGTAACCTCTATTGAAATGAATAAAAATGATTCTTCTTATGTTTGTGTGTCATTGAATGTTTGGCATGGTAGACTTGGTTATGTTAATTATAAATCAATGTACAAACTGGCAAGCATAGGCTGCATTCCAAAATTTAATTTGGAAAATGAACATAAATGTGAAATATGCGGAGAATCAAATATGCTAAAAAGTCTTATAAGAAAATATTCAGAGAAATTATAAACTTTTAGAATTAATTCACACAGACCTAGTTGACATGAAATCAGTTCAACTAGAGGTGGTAAAAAAATGTTTTATCATATTCATAGATGACTGCACGAGGTACTGTCATATTTATTTACTTAAAGGTAAGGATGATGCCTTAGAATCCTTTAAGATATATAAATTAGAAGTTGAAAATCAAATGAGTACTACCATTAAAACCGTTAGGTCTGAACGTGATGGTGAATTTTTAATCCCTATAGGAGATTTTTGCATGGAACATGGTATTATTCATGAAGTAACCCATTCTTATTCACCACAATCTAATGGTGTGGCTGAACGGAAAAGCCGAACCTTTAAGGAGATGATGAATGCCATGTTAATTAGTTCAGGACTACCTGCGAACTTGTGGGGGGATGTCTTTCTCTCATCTTGCTATGTCCTGAACAGAGTACTCTTTAAAGGATCAGATAAATCTCCATATGAGTTATGGAAAGGTAGGCAACCCTCTTTTGCATACTTCAAAGTGTGGGGATGTTTGGCTAAGTTTTATATCCCTCCACCTAAGAGAACCAAGATAGGACCCAAAACTGTTGATTGTGTCTTCATAAGGTACCATGAACATACTAATGCACATATATTTATGGTTGTAAGTTCTGAAATATCAGAAATTGGTATGAATACCATTATGGAATCTAGGGATGTTGTGTTCTTTGAAAATGTTTTTCCTTTGAAATCTGAATCTCGCATGATATGTGTTGATCCCCTAGATGTCCCTTCTACTAGTCTGACATTACCTGTAGAGGAAGATGAAGTTGAGCCTATAAGAGGCAAAAGACTTAGAGTTGAAAAATATTTTGGGCCAGACTTCATAACCTGTTTAGCTGAGACTGATCCACAGACTTTTAGAGAAGCCATGACTTCTTCTGAAGCTCCATGGTGGAAAGAATCCACTATTAGTGAAATGGATTCCATTCTACAAAATGATACTTGAGATTTTGTAGATTTACCTCTAGGGTGTAAACCCATAGGTTGTAAATGGATCTTCAGAAGAAAATGTAAAGTAAATGGAAATGTGGAAAAATACAAAGCTAGATTAATAGCTAAAGGCTATAAACAAATAGATGGTGTAGATTTCTTTGACACTTTTTTACCTGTTACGAGAATTACTTCCATTAGGATGTTAATTGCTATCGCAGCCATTCATAACTTAGAGATAGATCAAATGGATGTAAAAACAGCCTTTCTAAATGGTGAATTAGATGAAGAAATTTATATGGACCAACCTGAGGGCTTTGTAGTGAAAGGTTGTGAAAACAAAGTTTGTAAACTGAAAAAATCTTTGTATGGCTTGAAACAAGCACCTAAATAATGGCATGAAAAATTTAATCATGTAATGATTTCTAGTGGTTTTAAAATAAATAAATCTGACAAGTGTGTTTATACTAAACTTGTGAATGATGCATGTGTGATTGTATGCTTGTATGTTGATGATATACTTAGACCTGGTACAACCATAAATGAAATTAATTCCACTAAGAACATGTTAAATGAGAACTTTGACATGAAAAACTTAGGCCCCGCTGATGTAATCTTAGGGATGAAGATTAGAAGAGAGTCTAATAGATATAGTCTTAGTCAATCTCATTACGTCGAATCTGTTCTTAGAAAATATAACCAGTTTGATAGTAAACCTGCTTGTACTCCATATGATCCTTGTTGTAGACTCAAGAAGAACAAGGATAGTGGAGTTTCACAACTTGAATATTCACGTGTCATAGGAAGTATGATGTATTTAATAAACTGTACGAGACCATACATTACTTATGCTGTGAGTAGATTAAGTAGGTATACATGTACTCCGGGACAAGAGCATTGGGATATTTTTAGAATGTTAAGGTACTTGAAGTACACTTTAATTTTTTTTTAAATTATGAGAGATACCCTGCTGTCCTTGAAGGATATTGTGACGCAAACTGGATAGCGGACTCAGAGGAGTCTAAGTCTACGAGTGGATACGTTTTCACTTTAGGTTGTGGGATTGTATCTTGGAAGAGTTCCAAACAGACATGTATAGCTCGATCCACTATGGAATCAGATTTTATTGCGTTAGATAAAACATGAGAGGAAGCTGCTTGGCTAAGATGTTTTTTAGAAGACATTCCTCTTTGGCATAGGCCTGTGCCAGCTATATCTATACATTGTGATAGTCAAGCTGCAATAGCTAATGCTAAAAACAACAACTATAATGGGAAGTCTATACAAATTCGTAGAAGATACAATTCCCTAAAACAACTAATCTCAACTGGCGTTATTTTTGTTGACTTTGTGAGGTCTAAAGAGAATATCGCGGACCCTTTGACCAAAGGTTTGTCCAAGGAGATAGTTTGTAATACATCGAGGGGGATGGTGCTTAATTTCATTAAATAAACTTGCCATGAAGGATACTCAACCTTGCTGACTGGAGATCCCAAGATCAAGGTTTCGAATGAGACAACTAATTTATGGTGGGTTATATTAGAAAAGAATTTCGAATATGAGTCTCATTATGACATCCTTCGTAGGTTTCTCGTAACACGTATGGGGTGTTGAAGATGCTAAAAATGTAATTGATTTCTATATTTGTATTTGTGTGTTAGTATAAATGTTGGTTTCTAGGCTTCTCATTGTGTGTTATTATAAATATTGGTTTCTAGCCTTATAATTCAGTGTTAGTAGCATATTTAACAAAAAAATTGAAACTCTTGTGTAATGTTCGTCTAGGTGTAAACAGTTCGGCTAAGAATTGCACACTCCAAAGTAATATTTGGCTAAGGGGTTTCAAATTAAACCTAGCCGAACTTATGACACCAATAATCCCTGGTGAAATCATAAATGTTCGGCTGCCTGCAATAAATAATTCATAGCCGAACTTATGATACGAAAAAACCCTGGTAAATTGTGTAAAGTTCGGCTACCTGCAATATTCTCTATATAACTAAACTTCTGACAAAAACTGAGCCTAGATTTTTTAAAATTTCGGATAAAGTTTCACTCTAGATGAAGATTTGTCTCTTTACACAAACTATGTGCTTTTTTATCCAAAGAAGGGTGAAGAACAACGTCAAAATGGTTTAGTTAGTATGAGTTATTGGTGTAGAATTCTTGAAACCTTCTACACCGAAACAGGTAATCCTAATAACAGGGATTGTCCGACGTTGTTTTGTAGATTTCAAATTATATTAATGAGTTTATAGTTTCAATTTAAGATTGAAGTGGGGTGTAGTAGTAAACACTCTTGATCGAATCCACATATCTGAATGAGGAAGTGGGCCGCTTCCTATGAGAACTGAGTTGATTCTCTAGAGCATTCTGAGAAACGGGATACGTCCAGGTCCAAAATGGACACAACGACACGAACTTAACAGCACCTAGAGAGATGTCTCGCGTGGAAGTTATTGATGAACTACACCAAACGGTGGCAGTCCAAGACATCGCGTTCACTGTCCATCAAGTTGTTCCGGTAATTTCTCACTAAGCAAAGGTTCAAGACATTATGGACACCTATTGCCTAAGAGGTATTTCTCGCTTTCTGATTTCTGATTTTTATCGGATTTTCATTCATGTGGGGGATTGTTGGAGAAAATAATTTAGAAATAAATTTAAATTAAATTATTAGTCTTGGTATGAATGGATCTTAGGACCAATGGGTCACTAAGAGACACTAGTTCATTTGTTCGGTGGAAACATCATTTTCACTATTTTTTGAATGAAGAACCTTTAGTTTAATCCCACATTGGACTAACTAGAGATGAGTTCTCCCCTTATTACCACAAAACTTGCAACTAAGGGAGGGCCCTTAGGGTTTAGATGCTTTTGTGGTTGGGGGAAGACTAAGGCAATGGGACTAGTTGATTCACATGAGCTTGGCGTGTGCTTGGCATGAGCGGGCGTGTGCTTGGCTACGGTCCAATCAAGACTTACCGCTTTTGATAATAATTTCCTAAAATGCAAAATATTATTAACGTTTTAATTACCGTGATTAATACACAGAATTAATTCTAATTAATTCAAAAAAGATTTTCTTCTCAAAGTTTGCCTATAAAACAAAACCATTTTCTTCATATTAACTCACTCCAGAGCATGTTACTATCCCTAGCTCTTTTCCCCTCTTCTCGCTTTGTTTTGCGCACTTGTGTGTTTATTTCCCTTCCACTATAAATTGTTGTTAAGTTCTAGATGGTGAATTGAGTTGTGCTAATTCAATTCATAATGGGCAGTTCTATCTTGGACACATCTCCTCTGTTGGGGTATAGCATCTCTCATTTTTGAGGAGTACCCGAGGACTATTGTGTTAAGGACAATTTGCTGAGCAAGTGGCTCTGTCCTAGTGTGTGCATCAACATCAGAGTGTTTATCATTTTTCTAACGATAACAATTTTTCTCAGTTTAGTGTTTTCCATTGTTGCAGGAACAACATAATAACCAACTTTTTTGGGAAGCCATAACAATCACGACTCTAATGGTGTTAAGACGAGCAACCAGTGTAAAAATCTCATTATAGTTGATGCCGGGTTGTTATGAGTAACCCTTTACCACCAACCTTGTTATGTATCTTTGAACCGATCCATCTGCATTGTACTTCACCAATACCCATAGAGAGAGTCAGGTGTAAACCATCCCTGATAACTCAAAGTTCTGCCATGTTGCTCCCATTCTTGTAGATGTGCTTTGCAAAAGAATGAAACCTAAAATTAGGGTTTCTAATGGGAATCAATAAATACTTTGCACAAATTTTCTAACTCTTTCTTGTACAAATATTCTTCTATGTTGATTTTGTCGAAATTGCAGTAATGAATTGTTTTTTATAGTGGCGATGGAGATGGCGCTGGTGGGTTTTGATTTAATTGATTTTCGTCATAGTCCGACGGTGTGGTTTGTTGTTGATAGTGACACATGAATGAATGTAGGAGCAAGGTTGCTTCTGTTTATACGGACTGAAGATGCAGAGTTAAAGGGAACTCTTCATGTAAGTGGTGGAATACGTTACATGGGTGGAACTGAATTAATACGAGATCATGGATTGTTTTTTTGACGGGCAAAATGGCAAAAAATTATTAAAACGAAGACAGTAAAAATATCACAATAAAACGATTACAATCAAAGATAACTAGGAGCCAATAACATCATCCCAATTATAAATGAGTATCACAAGAGAAACATCAGAAAAGATATCAGTGTTGAACGTCCATTCAAACAAAGCACATATAACTGAAATGATAACTTATTTAAAATATCATGATTTATTATTGTAAAGCCTATCATTTCTTTCCCTCTAGAGATTCCACCAAATAGAAAATGACAAAAGACTCCAGATTTGCTTGATTCTTCTTCTTCTGCTCTTCTTTTTACCCCCACTCCCAAAGAGTTTGCATAACTTTATCAATTAAGACCCCGCTAAGCTTAAAACTATCAAAGAGGTAAAGACCACACCTTGAAAGAATAATTATAATGCAAGCACAAATGCTCGTTTTTCTCAATGTCATAAAAACACAATACACAATTCATCTTTTATCTGCTCTTCTCAGCTCAGATTCAATAATGGTACCTAAAACCACCGGCGAGTATACCACCATCTCTAAGAGCAACTGCAGCGGACGAATAGACCAAAGAGTAAAGATTAAATTTATTCTTTGGTCGCCCAAAATCAAACGCAACGGGGGAGTAAATTTGAGTTTGAGACGAGTATAACTACTTTTCCAGAGAAGTTTTTTTTCTAAAACTTATATATACTCGCACGCTCTTGTACGTGGGCGTTAACAAAAAACGCTTCCTTATGAAAGCGTTTAGAAACACGGACTCATGGGCAGAGAACCGTTTGATGAGACGCTCATTATAGAATGCGTATGAAGTAACGCTTGACTAGGAAAACGCTGGTAGCAGAAACGCAAGTTAGAAGAGCGTCTGGTTGAGACGTCCATTTACGAAAACGCCTATATATCAAACGTCCATTTAAGAAGACGCGTTGCTTAATTAAATTCAATGTGCTTATTAGTGAACGTCCATTTAGTGCTTAGTGAGTGTCGTTTAGTGCTTAATTAAGTTAAACCTCCATGTAAGGTAGCAAAGTTAAACGTCCATGCTTAGTGAGCGTCCATTTAGTGCTTAATTTAGTGATCTTCCATGCTTATCTTAGTGCTTAATTTAGTGAACGTCCATGCTTAATTAAGTGAGCGTCCATTTAGTGCTTAATTAAGTTTTAGTGAGCAGTTCTTAAGTGAGTGTTTAGTGACGTTAGTTTAGTTCTTAAGTGAGCGTTTTAGTGTTTAGGTGAGTGTTAGTAATACGTTCATGTAAAGGAACGTTTCATATATGGGCGTTCTTATAAAGCAGCGTTTGTGATTCTGGCGTTTGATTAGGAGGACGTCTGTGAGTAAACGTCTACACACGACAACGCTCAATTTACATATGTTCTCATATGACTACGCTTTGATAGCAGACGCTACCTTGTGTGGCCGTTAAACATATGTTTGATTAAGGAAGCGTACGAGCATGCAAACGCTCATTTATAAGTGCGTCTGGTTCCAGAATATGAAACGCTCACCCAAATGTGCGTCCAACAACATACGTCCCACTAAAGAAACGTCCGTGTCACCTAACGTTCGCTACAATAGCGCTTTATAACAGACATCTAATTAAAACGACGTGCGATCATATTTACTCACAAAACCGTTGTGTTAAAAATGAAAAACGAGCAAATTTTTTTACTCTTTGGTATTTGGTATAGTCCAAACGTTGCAGTTGCCCTAACCCAACAACAAACTCACTGCGAAACCATGTTCTCTCACTAGTTCCTTGTAATCCCAGCTAAAATCCCATGACAGACTCCTAACCATATTTATTTTGTCACCTCACCACAAGAACCATCTCTTCGAATTCAACATTTTATCTCACTGAAATTCTTCTCTACATACTCGAATATGTTCTGTTCTTTATCAAACCACAGCCATTTCTCACTTACCTTCGAATCCCATTTCCTGCCATCCATTAAAAACATTACAAACTCGGACCAGAACAGATCCCATTCTCCCAACAGTCTAACTTAACTCTTTTCTTGCAGCGACTACTCGAGCCACTGATTCTCGGTTAGTTGGCGATGAAGACTTTTGGCATCAGCTCTTGGTTGTGTTGAAGATAAGAGAAAACAGATCCAAGACCTGGTTTTGGTTTTAGGTTAATATATAAAACTGCTTCAAGGCACCCATTAAATTGATAAGTAGGAACACCCTCTTTAGTTGTTCTTTTAAATTCAGTTGGTTTCCCTTTGACGTATGATTGGTTGTCGTCGGTGTGTGTTTCATTAAATGACTATTCTACCCTTTTATAAAAAAAAATTCTCAAATTAACTCCAAAACACCTTCAAAATAGAAAACAAACGTAATATACAAAAAATACAAGAAAAGATAGCAAAGAAAGCATAAACTATAGATATTAATTAAGGTATTTTAGACACCTATCACAGCGCCGGTGCCAACAAAAAAACCAAAAATGAGAAAGGATGCTCGGGGTGAATCAAGCAGTGGACAAGGCAGAGTTGACCAACAAGGACCTGCCGAACGAGGTCGAGGTGGTCGTGGTCGTGGGGAAGGTGATGATGAGGTTGAATGAATGCATTCTTATTTTTTTCAAACTTATGTCTTTCACTAAGGATAATTATGTCTTTCACTAAGGACAATTATGGCTTTTACTATGGATAATTATGGCTTTAACTTATATTTGTCGTTTGAATTTAAAAATATTAGGATTATTATGCTATGAAGGAATGAATTTAGTTAATTGATTTAAGTTGTTGTGTGGGAAGCAGTTTTTGTGACAAGAATCGTTCTATGAGGATAACCCTATCGAACGATATTGAATTTTGGGAGAAATTGCAAGTTTGAAATCGTTGGATATATAAACAGTTATCAAACGATTCTGAGCAAAAATGTCAAATTTTTGCTAGGGATCTAGGATCGTTCGATGTAGACATACATATCAAACGATTTTAGGCTAAGAAAATGCCAAATTCTTCTGGTTGTTTTTTATCCTAGAATCATTCTATGAGGACCTATTTATCGAATGATTTTAGGTCTTGAGAAAATCCCAAGTTTCTGTTGCCTTCTGAATTTACAATCGTTCGATGGACATCCATATCAAACGATTCTAGGCAGAGAAAAAGCCAAATTTTTCTGGTTGTTTTTTAAGCTAGAACCGTCCAATGATGAACTATTTATCAAACGATTCTAAGTCCTGAGGAAATCCCAATTTTTTGTTGTTTTTTGACGATAAAATCGTTCGACATGAATGTCCACATCGAACGATTCTAAGCAGAAACATGCTAATTTTTTTGTTGTTTTTTAGCTTAGAATCGTTGGATGTGGACATCAGTATATAACGATTCTATCAATCCTAGTTTTTTGATATTTTTAATAAGCCAAAATCGTTAGATGTTGTCTTACATATCAAACGACTCTTACAGAATATTTCACCCAAATTTTGAGTTTTTTGAAAAAACTAGCCGTTGAGACTTCCTCTATATAAAAAGGACCTCTATCCCTGATTCAACTTGCCCAAAACTTACACCTTATACTCACTCCCACTTCATCCACTACTCAAACAGAGCCGGGGAAATGGATTGGGAACCGGATACAGATTTTGAGCTCGTTAAGTTGTTCATTCCCGTCTTCCGCGAAAGTCTGTACGAAATTTATTCGATATTTTGGAAGATAGTTAAAGAATTTTTCTATGAGCGTACCGGGAACCCTAAACATCACAAATGGAGAGACCTAGCGTTTACATTCTACCACATCAAAAGTGAAATACGAGAGTTCCATAAAATTAAAGAATGGTTCACGAACATCATCATCAATCTTCTAATAGCGAGAAAATGAGTAGTTCGGCATGTTTATCCCTCTCTCATCGTTTGATGTTCGTATACAAACATGTAATCGATTTAATTTCAGGTGAACAATTCAATAGCCTATGGCGAATTCGAAACATGGAAAGAATGTTCATGCACACGAGGGAATATACCGTGTTGAACCAACATGCTCGGAGGTTCATTTACGATGTATTAATGTGCGAGCTTCAAGAATACGCGTACTAGATTATGTAATGCAATGTGCTAATAACCTAAATTATGTAATGCAATACACTAATTTCCTAAACTATGTAATGCAACGCGCTAATTTCCTAAACTATGAATGAAATTTGTCTTTTACGAAAGTGTACCAGAATCGTTTGATAATAACACCCACATCCACCGATTTTAAGAATCGGCCTTTTGTTAATGGTCATATCCACCGATTCCGGTGTTTTTCGTGATTAAAGAACACCAACCCAGAATCTACATACGTTGTCCATCATAACCACCGATTCTGGGTTGATTAACTTAAATTTTTTTCTAAAATTCTGAGATTTTTACAAGTTTTAATGATTACTAAACACTAGTTGATTTTACAACTAACACGATTAAACAACTACTAATTGAATTAATTAACACTAATTAATCATGGGGTAAATTATGCATTCGTATAAATAGTTGAATAAAGGGTTTTGACATTTAATTCCTAATTACCATATTTTAACTTTTAGAGGGATGACCAAAATTAGGGCTGCACATAGGGTGGGTCGGGTCGGGTTTGGCCTCACCCGCACCCGACCCGCCAGTTAGCGGGTAACTTGATTTTTCACCCGCACCCAACCCGCCGTAAGACGGGTCGAGTTGGGTCTGACCCGACTTTACAGCGGGCCAGACTCCACAAAACCTTCTGTCATGTCCTGTCATGTTCCTGAATCTTAAGTTTTGTTCTGAACCAGTACTCTCTATGATGTCACTTACTCAATCAAAAAATACAACCAATGCAGGAAGCCAGGAACCATCTCAGAAGCTTATCAAGAACTCAAACAAAAAAAATTGCAAGCTAAAAATGATTTATACCAGACAATTACACTCAATAATTCAATATACCAATCACTCAATAAAAATGATTTATAACAAACAATTAGATGATTTATGCAGAAGTTCCAACTCTACAGAAGCCTGAGTACAGATTAAAGGAGCCACTGATTTAGGCCGAATTTTATATATAGACAATAATGCTGAACCTAGACAATTATAGGGGTAGCTTTAGATACAATTGTATATTGAGTATAAAAATGAAATATATCCTCAAGACTTTTGATGAAGCTTTAAGGATGCGGGTCCTGCATAACAGACACAGGAGTTTCAGAAATATACCAAATTACCTGGGACTCTTCTTGGGATCTTTGAACGGCAGCAAGAGATTTCATCTGTACATAACTATGAAACTAAGTTATGGTTGGTTTCATATAATCATTTACATACTAACTTCGGTAGTTCTTGATTCTTAATCTATCAACATTCCTTTTTAGACAATAAATAATGGATGCTTGAATTTTGTACAATGACTAATAACCTCTTATAATATGTCTCGTATTATAACCACTTATAACAAAGAAAAGAAGTGTTTACTTTTGTAAATTTCTTTTTACACAAATGTGTTCAAGAGATTTCCCAAACTATGTCAACAAAGTACTTAAGACCTTTGCATGTTTTAGAGAAGTCATTGAATCTTTTTACTGCAAATGAAGATAAAAAAATGAAAGATGAAAGAACTTTAAAATTTGAGATGATTAAAGAAAACAAACAGAAAGAAACAACACAGCCCTTGAGAGGGTTTGATACATAAGCAAACCCCTTTTGGAAAATGATAGAAACTGTTTGAAAAAGGTATGTGACCCAGTCTCTTTATAAGTTAAAAATAAAAAAGTAAACATTTACAGAGAAAAGTTTGTTAAAAAATCTTTTCCAATGCTAGAGCAAGCTTTGAAAGATTAGGGTAAATGTTCCGTGCAACCAATAAGATCTGTTCAGTTGCAGTGACAATCAGGTCAATTCTGGGTATCTAAAAGCAGAACCCTAAAAGAGGACAAAGCAGTATAAACCAACCAACAAATACCAAATCATCACTAGAAATCGCAAAATTACACGAAATTGCTTACTTAAAAGTAAAGAAGTCAAACTCGGGTATGTATAACACAGACACAGATTCATAATATGAAAATCCAAAGGGCTGCTTAAGTCATGCAAGGACTTCCATATTGCTATATACATACAAAAACAAACTTGAGGTTGTAGCCTTGTAGGAAAATAGACAGGAAATTATCCTGGTATCACCTCTAAAATTCTCATGCCTACCAATTTGGCAGTTGTCGTGCACTTATGCATAAGCTGACAACAAGGAAAAGTTTTTGCTGGTTCTTACTTCTTACTCTAAGTTTTAGCATTTTCATTCACTTTAAAAGAGCCATGTGAACAAATCAGGAGACTTGTTTAAACTAAGGCATATGTGTGCAGTAAGACTCCCATGTATACCTAGAATCCGAAAGACCCCAAATTGAACAGAGGCATGCTTTAAAAAACTAAACCCCAACTGTAATGAGCAGTTAATTTCAGAACTAAGGAAAATTACAACAAAAACCCTTAATTTCACAAACATTAATTTCAAATTAAGGAAAAGTTATTTATCAAATTAAACCTTTTGAGCATCACAATCACTCAGAACTAATGAAACCCATAATCAATTACTACTCAATCATGTAATTATATAAACATAAATTTCAATTAGGGCAAAAAAAAAGTTTAAAGCAAATACAGGATTACAGATACAGTACCTGATAGAGATTCGAGAAGAAGCAAGGTGGTGATGATTCTTGTAGACAATATGGTGTCGCGGTGGTGTGCTCCTCTACGCAGGGGGATTGAAGAAGAAGAAAAAAACCGAAAGAGAATGAGTTGTACATATATCATGTATGAGAAGAATAGAAGATAGAAAAAGAATGGCGGGTAGACGGGTCGGATAGGGTGAGACGAACTATCACCGCACCCGACCCGCCAAAAGACGGGTTTAAAAAAATCATTCGTACCCAACCCATTCATCGACGGATCAGGTATGAGTTGGGTAAAATTAGAAGGACGCGGATCGGATTGGCGGGTTGTGTCGGGTTTATGCAGCCCTAATCAAAATAATTCAGGTAGATCCAAATATATAGCTAGATAAAAAATCGATAAAAACAGGATAAAAGAAAAATGAGCAGCGGAAAATCATTATTCGTTTTTCTTTAGGTTCCAATTTTTGTTACTTCTTTGTGATAACCACCTTTGGAATATTGGATTTGGCCACGCAACGACTATATGCCCATAACTATTCGTTGTGCAGTTTTATCATGTGCAGACTGGATTTAACAATCCAGTCTCTGTATCCACACTGAGTTCAGAACCGTAACTCTAAGATACCAAGGAGCTGTATCCACACTGAGTTTAGAACCGTAACTCTAAGATACCAATCTACAGTGGTTCACCATGTTAATAATTGTTAACACAGCTTCTCAGCCAAAAAAATTCCGAAAAAAAATAAAAACTTCACAGCGAAACTTAGTGTTTACCATGAGGCTAAAGCAATTCCTTCATGAGCGCTTCCCTACGTAACATTTTGCAATTTCCCCTGAACATGATTAGATTTTTTGTTTTGTTTAATCATACTCAATCATTCATTTTACTGTTAAACATGGATACAGTGGCAGAACCAGGAAATTTTATTAAGAGGGACTAAAAGAAGTTTTATAAAAATATAGAAATTTTGATGGACTAAATGTTAAATACTTGATAGGCTAAACATAAAAGATAGGAGAAAATAGAAATTTTTTATGTAGTTATGGAGATTTTAGGGAGGGCTAGAGCCAGGGTCAGTCAACCCACGGCTCCGCCCCTGCATGGATATAAACGTGTGAATCAGCACCATCCATCAAATTAAATTTGATTAATCACAATTTAACTTTACTGTTTTCCCTTAACACTCTCCAACTTGATACTATAAACTTAAAATTAGAGTTTTTCATGTAAAGATCAACTCAATTTGAACAACAGTTAAGCTCATATTTGATTACTTACTTATTTACATAAACTGATTAATCTCATCACATTTACAAGACTGGAAAAGGAAAAAAAAACAAGCAAAAAAAACTAATGATCAACAAAATTAAGATCAAACCCGCGCAGTTGGAAAGGGAAGTAATGGGAGATTTGATGATGAAGAAGAAGAGTAAGGTAAACGTCTAAGAATAAGAAATCTAACACGCCTTGGAAATGGAGCACCGCGAAACACCTGTTCCAAAATTCGTGTAAGTATTTGTGTGTACTCCTCTAACATCTCTGCCACTATCGCCACCAATATCATCTTGCTCGCTCGTATCAGTATCAACAACTAAACTTTGAAGATCTCTTCTGTTTCTCACAAAACCAGAGTCTGTTTGTTTCTTTGAGTTGTTTCATAACGAGAAGACATGTGTTTTATATAAGCCATTGTTAATTTGTCACGTACCCGGTTTGTTTTCTTTTACGTTCTTATCCAATGTTAACATTAAATAAATAAAATAATTGAGTCTTCAATGTTAGACATCAATACAGCTCTAATCAATCTATGTTTTAACCACAGAATTGGGAAAGATTATTATTGTGTTATCTTTTTAGGATTAGCCTTAAATAATTGATAGCAGAGGATTATCCAACGGTCAGAATCAGACAACGTATACGTTGTTTTTCTAGGAGTTCTAAAACGGCTGGACTGGACCATAGATTTGGTTATGCGGTTTGTATGAGTCAAAGAAATAGGAAAACTGAAAACCAGGGATGATTTTGTTGTCACACACACAGCTTCAGAAGGAAGTATATCACGTGTAAAATCGGATGGTTTGTTAAAAAATAAGCCACGTGGTGTCGTTTAGTGCACACTTCGAAAGAGAAAAAACACCCGATAGTAATAATCAGTATCACTCATCGATGCTTCAAAAACCAAGATTTATAAGAAACCTATTATTGGACTGTAAACTTTTCTTTATAGGAACTGCAATGGATTATTACGTCTAAAATAGAGGTATGGGATGATCCAATCTGATTAAAAAATCCTATTTACTTTTTAGTTAGTATTATGATTGATATTATTATCTTATTACCCTTCCTTAATAACCTAAATCTAATATAAATCTAAAAAACTAAACCTAAATTAAACTAAATCAAACTCCTTTTCTTTACTTCTTCTTCTTTAGCCGTTTTCAAAGAACACAAACCTAAACTCCATTTTTCTCTCTTCATCGATTGTTTTTCTTAATTGATTCTCAGAAAATTTCACGCTGATTGTGAAGATAAACAGATCTAGAGTTATAAGATCGAGAAGAATTGGTTTGAATCCACCATCAACTAAATCTGGAACCTCCTCTGTTGTTGATCCATAGATTGAAAATCTGGTGAATAAAGAAGTTCAATCACCAGTGAATCGTATCGAAATATCTGCTATTAGATAAGAATCAAAAAACCCTTCGTTTTTATTAGGTTTTTATTGAAAAAATTGGCTTGATTAATGAAGATAGGTTTTTTTTTAAAAAAAATTCTTAACTGCATACGGCTAGGTCGAAAACATTTCCTAATCGTAAATAATTCATTACGGTTGAAAAAAGATGAACTCCCAGCTGCATATTTATTTTACTGTTGGGAAAAGATGAACTCCCAACCGTAGATGGTTCCCTACGGTTTGCTTTTCCTAACCGTATGTTGATCTGGATTCAACCGGTGAACCTTGGTATTTATGTCATTCTTACAGTTGGAAAATCGTAACATTCCAAACCGTAATCCCATTTACGGTTGGGTCGTGTAGCTTGACCTAGTCATAGATAAAAATGTGAAACTATTTTTTTTGCCGACTTTTGTTTGTTTATAACATTTTTAGGGATCAAACGAAATGGTTGGCCAAGTACTTGATCCATTTCATTGAAGCTGGGGACTCACTGAGTGTTGAAAAAAAAGAACAATTCTACAAGGGTTTAAATATATAGCTAAAGAGATAGCTCAACCTGAGGAGGATGTCCAAGAGAATGTTGTCGTAATGGATGAATGACTTATGGAGTTGTTGAACCTTATTGTTTTTATCTTTTGTTATCTAAGACTTACTTTTTTGTAGTGTGGTTGATTATGGATTTGAACATTGTCTTTGTTTTTATTAGTTTTTTATTATGAATATGATTTTTTTAATATAGCTTGAATGAATAGATTATAGTTTCGTTTTTATTGTTAAGTGATTCAAGGTATAAATAGCTGAAAAAACTCAACTCAGGGTCACTTACGACTTTGTGTCCACCATAAAAACCAACCATAAAAATCTTAGGAGTTGTCTACAGCTAGGTTTTTGCACTTATCTAGCCGTAAGTGATTCTGAGTTTTCCTATACGGCTATGTTTTTACACTGACCTAGCCGCAAGTGACCCTGAGCTTTCCTATACGGCTAGGTTTGTGAATAAACCAGACCGTAATTGCCCATGAGGCTTGTTTGGTTTTGGCATACGTTAAAGGCAGACATCAATGAAATAGAATAGATCTTTCATAGTGTTACATTAAAGGAAAAATCATATATCTTTCAAAGCGTTACATTAAAAGAAGAACTAAAGAAAATGAAATAGAATAGATCATTAGATCACACTTAAAACCACTTAATCATATAGGTTGAAATCATAGATACTTTTTTCCAAAATACGGTAGCAATCCTCATGCTTAATTTTTTTATCATGGATAGTTTCATATCTGTCGAGAGCCATTACCCATTGAAAAAAAAACAATTCGCTAATAACTGGGGGTTGATCTTCCATTGGTTCAGGTATGGGCTCCATCTAAAAAAAATGAAACATAGCCGTAAGAAAATCAGGAAAAACCATCTCAAGACCCTAGTTACGGCTGGGTCGACAACTAAAAACCTGACCATAACAACTCATTTACGGCCACCTTTGGTACAAAAACTAACCGTATGCGAGCCTGAGTTTTAATTACGGTTGGCATTTTCATCCATAAAAATATCCTACATCCAGCTTTGTTACATGCGCTAACCGTAAATGACCCTGAGTTTGATTTACGACCAGCTTTTCCATCCGTAGTGGATAGCATTTAATATGCCCATGCAACTACGGCTGGTTCTCGTGGACACGGCCTAGCCATATGTAAGTTCTACGTCTAGGAGTTCTTATTTATCCAGTCGTATATGATAGTTTATGGCTGGGAGTTCATATTTTCCCAACCCGTATATAACTTATACGGCTAGGAAACCATGAACTCCCAGCCGTAGTTAGCCCACCTTTGGGATTTGGGGATTTTCTGGCAACGTAGGTGTGTATGGTTTTAAGTTAGGTGTGTATCTGACTAGTTTGAGTTTCATTTTCTTCATATTCTTGGCTTGGATCTTCAAAATCATAGTAAGGTTCGTATTCTTGAGTTTGGGTTAAAAACTCTCGATTACCTAAAAAATCAGCCATTTCTGGATCATTGTTTTGTTGTATGAGTATCTTCTTTGATTTAGAATAAAATGATTCACTTACCTCATAACTCTTGTTAGAATCACTTATTTGGGTGTTGAAAATCAAAATTTAGGTTAAAAAAACACTTTTTCTTCTTCTTCTCCCTCCAAAAGAAAAAAAAATTGATTTTAGTTTTTCATTATCTTTAAGCTAATTCCTTAAGCTAATCAACTAACTATTAATTACTTTAGTATTAACACTAATTAATCTAGGGTAGTCTAGGTATATTAAAAAATACTTGGATAAGGGGCATTGGGGTTGGTTACAAGATGACCTTATTTTATCATCTTGTAATCCCCTATGAAAAAAGTCTGCAACCCCAATAGTAGAGTTCATTTATAAAGGGATACACTTACTAGTAGGTGATACTATTTGATCCAACGGTCAAGATCGTTTAAGATTTTTTTATCCTATATAGAATGGTATCACCCCCACGAATAGCGATATCCCCCTTTATAAATTATGTCAAAAAAAGTACTCCATCACTCATCGATTGGTAATATTTTTTGTTTGTTAGTCAGTCTGACAATATATATTTTTACTTATGTTGTACGGACACAAACATATGACATAGTTACGACACGATACGGTTAAGGAGACACGTCAAATCTAAAAAAAAACGGGTTACGTGGACACGTTATATGTATTACATACACCATTAAAATGAGATTTTACAACAATCTACTCAACAAAATAATTATTCTTGTTTTTAAAATACTTGATCACTAATTAAATAAAATTAATAATAATAGAATAATGATCAAATATTTCATGAATAATGCTTGGATTTGACTATAAGGAGAATAAATTAGCATCACATTTAGTTTATTTTGATTTTCTAAACCAAAATTAATCATTTATGGCGTGTCTGAAAGTATCCAATTAGTATCCGTAAAGTGTCCAATGTCAATTTTTCATACGTCACGGGATGTGTCGTGTCCATTGCGTGTCGGGAGGGTGTTGTAACCATATTGTGTCTGATCGTGTATCCGACACGGTTACAACATCTTTCTAGGTGTGTCTGTGCAACATAGATTTCTACCTTCCAGTCTAATCTTTGTGTCCAACGACAAGAGAGCAATTATTTGTTGGAACGTATATCTCCACCCTCCTACTCCTAGTAATCTTGATTTTAGACATCTCCATCGGATTTCTTTTTCTTTTAGGATTTTTTTTTACATTAACAAGAGAAAACAGAGGAACATAAATCTATTTTTTTTCTTTTAATGAACTTACGAATAAAAATCAAATTAATCGATTATAAATGCAAAACTATTTTCCAAGCGGTATATTGCGTTTCTGCGCCTGAAAAGATTGCTAATTAATGATATCTCTTTATTTGTGGGGAAAAACGAATTGAAGGTAATTTAGGAAAAAGTGGCGTGAGCAGGTAATAATTCTTCAATCCTTAAACATTTGTGCTGTTGAAGTACTTTCTTTATATTCGAGAAATCAATATGTACAATCCTGGCCTAAACTAAGCAATGGTCGTTCCGGTCTTGCTTCAGTCACAAAGGAGAAGGAGAATGGGTTGGTCTTAGATAGGGAAGCAAAATAAGGTCGAGGTCAGAGTATCTTACTTTGTAGGATGTAATAGATGTGAATAGCTAGGAACAGTACTCTGTATGAGAAAGTTGAATGATCGAGTTGATATTAGACTTGTCTCAGAGTTCGACTTAGAGTTTTTGTTCAATTCAGACTTCTTATTGTCATAATGCCTACTTGTTTTTGTTCAATAGATTGGGAATCTATTTATATCACATATATTGTAACCACTTGACCTCTTATCTGGAAGAAAGCGTCGATGGTTGAACAGTAGCGAAGTGGAGAAGGTGGAGAAGGTGTTGACAACTGTTCACCACTTCGATTAAGGCTAAATAGTCAGTTACTCAACTTACCACCACTCCTTTACTCAACTGCTGATCGAATTTTCCAGAATTTCTCTTTAGTGGGTGCACTGCTGCACCACATGCCATAGACCTCCATACCAATACCCTAATAAATATCCCCCCATTTGTGAAATTTGATGTCTCATGTAAATTTTGTAGTATTGAGTACTACTAATAATATTAAGTCGAATGAGACTTATTTAGTCTTTTGACTGAAGACTTGTCTTGCTTGACTAGGCTGATGAGTTTTGATAGACTAAAGACAAAATAAATATGTATTTATTTGCGTATAAGGAGCAGTGTGTCCAACTTAGTCAATTTTGCATTGACATGCTTGTTTTGTAAAAAAAAAAAAGTGTACTGTTGAGCATGAGAAAACGTATGAGAGGACACATATAAAATACATGTGTGAGAGGCCACATATATGAGTGATGCCTAGTGTAGATTTTTATAAGAAAATTAGGGTTTTGAAGCTTGTATGCTAAAAAGCACAAGTTCAGGGTAAAATAGTCAAAACGCCTAATTTGAGCAAGAGCCAAGACATTCACGTTAAAAAAAAAGTAAAATGCCAATTTTTATCCTAGAGGCAAGAAGCTCACGTTTTAACTCTTTGTACTAAGCCTCACAAGTTGAGGGTAAAAGAGTAAGACGCCAAATTTGACAAGAAGCAAGAAGCTCATGTTTTACTCTTTGTACTAAGCCTCACACGTTGACGGTAAAAGAGTAAGACGCCAAATTTGACAAGAAGCAAGAAGCTCACGTTTTTACTCTTTGTACTAAGCCTCACACATTGAGGGTAAAAGAGTAAAACGCCAAATTTAAAAAGAAGCAAGACGCTCACGTTTTTACTCTTTGTACTAAACCTCACATGTTGAGGGTAAAAGAGTAAAACGTCAAATTTGACAAGAAGCAAGACGTCCATGCTTGGTCTGTGAGCAAAAACGTACGAGTTTTGCCTTATAAGCAAAATGCACGAGCTTCGATATTTAACAAGGTGCACACGTTGGGGACAAGAAGAGCTTCCCTTTTTCAAATTAGGGTTTGAAAGTATTAATTAGGTTTTGAACTTTGATCATTTAAGACACTTATAAGCGTTGTAAACTTATTTTAAGTGTTTTAAAAACCCTAAATTGAATTCATTTCACTCATTCACATTAATTTTTCCTTTAAGCAAGGATTAATGTGACCGAGGTTGGGTTTTTAGCTAATAGAAGCTATGAAATTGTGTCTGTCACAATTTTGACTTTGAATTTAAGCACAATTGTTGTACTTTAATCGAATAAATTCATATGTAATCTTTTATAGAAAGATATATAGGTATTTAGTTGGTCAATATTGCTCAGTTGAGCGTGAATATCAACATGGGTAATTTTTGGAATTCAGTTGTGGAATATAGCATCAAAATAATACTCAAATTGCTCTATACTAGTGGGCAATCCATCTAGGAGCTCGAGATTTTATGTAAAAATCATAAAACATCTGGGAATATTGTAGTAAGCATCAGTGTTGTTCTGATGATTTTGTATAGTAATGAATGTTGATTCAATTCATCAATTTTGATCGTATATGTAGTTGGACATACATGTAGGGAGAAGACATGGATAAGCACCTGAGAGAGGGCAGGGATTACCACCTACTTAAGAATTCTTTTGCAGAATTTTAAAGCTTAATATTTTTTTAGACTCGAGTCTTGAGAGATAATTTTACTATTTTATCCTTGTCAAAAACCCACTATCTACACTCTTATATATATTTAATATTAATAAATCCTCTTATCGTTAAGTTCTCCATCCGTTTCTCAGTTAGTTGACTTAACAGTATTGAGCACCTGCATTAAAACTACATGTGGAATACAATCTACCCAATTTATAAAAATATTCTCCAATTAAAGGCTCCTTCGAAAAGATTTAATATATTCCTTATGAAATTATCAGGAGGAAGAAACAAAGATTAGCTTATGTTGATTTCGTGAATAGTTTCTTACTTGGGTATAAATTTCAAATTGATACTTTCTACTAAAGTTTCATATTTTAGTCAATTTAGGATCACATATTTCTTTTACCTCGATAGTTAAAATCTTGTTCACATTTTCTTTGATACTTAAAACAACGATATGAGATCAAATTACTCGTACAGACATGTAGACACGATGGAGATCCATCGGAAGAGAAAAACGATTTGGAAAGAGGAAAACAAAGCAAAAAAGAACAAGATGCTTTTACCCTTATTAGTTGAGCACATGGATTAATTTTGCATGGCCAGTGAGGATATTATAATCAAAATGTAAAAATATTTTGAATTAGCACTAGCCAGTGAGTTAACTGGGATTTATGCGCCCTCCGAATCACGTTTTACACACTTTTTAAATCAAAATCATAATAAAAATGGAAAGAATTCAAAACTAACCGCGAAGAGAAATTCTTATCGGAAACAAAAATAACTACAAAAAAAAATCATTTATCAGAAAATATTTAAGTATAAATTAATTATCATATAATTCCTGAATATTTTTTTAAGTATAAGATATTATAATTGAGGAGAAGATTTTGTACAAGTTCTTGATATTATCTGTTGGCATTAAAATTTCAATTATGACGGAGCCTAATGAATTATAAGTATCGGGACGGATCATCTATTAAAGATTGAAACAAGATATAACATGGTTCGACATCAATTAAAAATTGAAAGAAGATATAACGTGGTTTGGTACTAATGGCCTACGTCCACGGATAAAACTCCTTAGGGTGAATTGTTATTGATCTTCAACATATAATGAGATAGATTTACATTAGCATAATGATTCTTATTTATAGATGATAGGATAATCAGTAAACCTAGAAACCTAGAAGATAACAGAGTAATTTATTTTGACTAGGTAAAATTTATCTAGTTAGGATACACAAGATTTACTAACTAGATTACAAAGACTTGGTCTTCTATATCTTCTTGAGCACGTATGTTGAATGGGCATGACCTCGGTCCTTCTGGCACGATCACCTTGGCTACTTGTGTGTATTATACTCTAACATCCCCTCTCAAGTTGGACATGGAAAGAATCGAAGAGTTCAACTTGGACAATTGCTTTAAAAAAAACTTATAACATATACTCCGTACATGAACTTCGCACACATCACTTGATACGAATCTTGATCTTCATTTACGGACCATGACACTTGAACAGAGGTACATAAACAACAAACAGATTTTCACAACTGCAATGTTTGTCTTGGTTACCAAATGGGCTCAAAAGAGTTTAGCCGAGTGAAATGGGTTCGAAATGTGTTTAACGGGCTTGGGTTGTAATAATTTGTTTGTATATGAGTCATCCATTGAGTAATACAGTCAGAGATGGGTGTCTGACTATCTAGGAGAGTGTTCGTGAGTGAAAACTGTTCTTGAAAATAAGATCGGAAAAGATCATGTATTCTTTCCGCTGTAGAAGATGTTATCGAAAATAAAGGAAAATATTTTGCCGTGATATCGGCCAAAACTGTCGAGAGAGAAAAAATGATAGATTTGATCAGAAAATTAATGAATAGATAACCAATATGAATGAAGATTGGTTAGGATATTTCAGAGTATGATGAACATAATGATTTAAAATCATGATAAAATGCATAAAAGTGAAGAATCGATTTGATTGATCGTGATATGATCGAAACTATCTTAAAAGATAATTGATATCAACAAGTTCAATGAAACCGAAAGATGATTTAGTTCTTGATAAGATGGAAAAATATCAAGAAGAAGAATGTCGATGATGATGATGATGATAATGAGATAACATTTGGAAAAATTATTTGAATAGAACAATCTTAGAAACCCCTGAGTCAGGTGTTGATTGAAGCAAAAGAAAAAAAACCATCATTATGATTTATTTTATTTTTTTCTTTTTATAACAAATAAACCAATCTTAGGTCTATTTTTATACTCATAGTCATAAATATATGAGAAGAAACTCATGAAGTTGAGAGAGAACAACAAATTGATGAAGTATTATTGTCTTTGTTCACTGATAAAAATGATAAGCCAACAATGAGCATAAAAACATGACTCTGCAATCTATAACCTATATGCAGAAACAAGAGATTGATGGCAGAAACATAACCTCTGCGGTGATAAAGAAGTTTTCGAAACTTTGAAAAAACTTGACAAATATACATATCAGATGAAACACAAACTTGATGAGATAAACTTGTTAAAACGGATAAACAAGACATGAATTGAAATATGAGCACATGTATATTTAATTAAAAAAACTGTTGGTCAAAGACAATGTAAGCATATAACTCTAACAATGAAGATTTATTGTTTCATTAAGATCTTTGAAAGGTTGAATTCGATTAAAAAGGACTGATTTGAAAGTAATCAGCACAATGATTATATTAAAATTATTGAGAAAATTCCAATTATAGCAGCATCAGAAAGGGATAGGTTGCCAAAATATGAACTGTTTTGCTGACATCAAACTTAATTAGATATGAGAGTTTTGTTAGCTCATAAAAACGGAGCTCAAATGTGAAAAATTTGATCTTGGATAAAATATCTAGAATGAGATATTCCTAGACCGAAACAACGAGATGACGTTGAACAAAAATTAAACTTAATATACGAGCACATGAAATAGATAACCATGGAAGAAGCTGAATACTGTTAGAAACAGTTGTTGATATAAAAAAAATCATCTGTGTGATCATCCACGAATTTTATGTGTAAAACGTGAATGTTGCTTGAGAACAGAAAGAGATAAAATGATATAGATCTGAAATTACAATACTCCCTAAATATAGATCCAAATTATATTTGGAGAATAAAAATACATAATTTCTTTTCTGAAAAAAAAATGATACCCGCTGCATAATGAGGAAAAAAAATGGTTGATCCAAAATATAAATTTTAATTTTGTAGCGGAAGCAATTCTAACGGATCTCCCTGCTCTGATACCATAATAAATTATGGGTAGCGAGATCGATTAAAGATTGAAACAAGATATAACATGGTTCGGCATCGATTAAAGATTTAAACAAGATATATCGTGGTTCGGCACTAATGGCGTCCACGGATGAAACCCCTTAGGGTGAATTGTTATCGATCTTCAGCACATACTGAGATAGATTTACATTAGTATTAGGTTTACTGATTATAAATGATATGATAATCAGTAAACCTAGAAACCTAGAAGATAATAGATTATCTTATTTTGACTAGGTAAAACTTATCTAGTTAGGATACACAAGATTTACTAACTAAATTACAAAGACTTGGCCTTCTATATTTTTTTGAGCACGTGTCTTGAATACACGTGACCTCGGTCCTTCTTGGACGGTGATCTCGGCTACTTGTGTGTATTATACTCTAACAGAGCCAATTTGTGGCATAAGTTAGTTGCTGACTTATCGTCTAACCTCGTATACTTTTTTTGATAAATGTTTATGTTGGTACAAAATCAATTACCCCAACACTCTTCGAGATGCGTATAGATGGATTAAATCATTGCCTTTGATTTAATTCCAATTGAAACTGTTAGAGAAGTTGGATCTGATGTTGTATGATTGATCTCCAATTGTTGATTTGATTCCACCAGATATTGCAGATGGGGCTTCTGATGAAACTGAATTGATGTTGAAAGGGGTGGGTGGGAGGGGGGGGGGGGGGTACCTGCAAAGACACTCTGATCCTAAAGTCAGAGAGAGCTCTGAGCAAGTGTATTGTGGAGAAAATGAATAGAACTTGTGTACCCTTTGAGTTGGATTTCAACCCCTATTTATATACAGAAATCAAATCTAGTTGTAGTTATCTCAAATAACCACTTAGATTTGTAGTTATCCTGAATAACCACTTGGATTTGTACTTATCGTTTAATATTTGTATCTATCCCAGAAGATCTATGTCTATCTTCTCTATATTTGTACTTATCTTGAAAGATCCTAAAATATATTCTCAAGATTTAAGTATATCCTAGAAGATCCATATCTATCTTTTTAGGATTTGTGTCTATCTTAGAAGATCCATATTTATCTTTTCAAGATTCAGGTCCATCCTATAAGATACTAGTCTATTTTTTTAGGATCTAAGTCTATCTTGGAAGATCCTTATCTATCTTCCCAAGATTTATGTCTATCCTGGAAGATTCATATCTATCTTCTCAGGATTTAAGTTTATCCTAGAAGATCCATGTATATCTTCTAGGATTTGTGTTTATCTCAAATTGACTTCTAAAATAAGCCAATTGGGCCTCTAAATTAACATTAGTTCAATAACCGAAGGGACCTCTATAACAGGTCAACTGGGCTTCGAAACTAAGCCTAGTATGTTTTCTACGATAAACTGATGGGCTTCTACAATAAGTCAACTGGACTTTCTCATTGATCCAGTATGTTTCGCTAATAAACAAAATAAGCTTCTTCAATAAGCCAATTGAGTTTCCTCATTAAGCCTATTATGTTTCTATAATAAAAAAATAGGCTTTTACAATAAGTAAAATGGGCTTCCTCATAAAGCCCAGTATGTTTCTATGATAAACAAAATAGGCTTCCACAATAAGCCAACTGGGCTTCCTCATTAATCCCAGTATGTTTCCTTCATAAATAAAATAGGCTTCTTCAATAAGCCAACTGGGATTCCTCATTAAGTCCAGTATGTTTCCAAATAAACAAAATAGACTTCTTCAATAAACCAATTGGTTTCCTCATTAATCCAAGTATGTCTCTTTAATAAATAAAATAAGATTCCACGATAAGCCAACTGGGTTCCTCATTAAACCCGGTACGTTTCTATAATAAAAACGAAATGGGCTTCCACAATAAGCCATCCATGCTTCCATATTAAGCAGTCTATAACTATAAATCGGTATGTATAACTCGCATGCGTGCTATTTGATAATGGTACAAACAGTTTACATACCCATGTACAATATTTGCTTACTCATATCTATATCCATTGTCCTAACTCCGACGCTGAGCTTAATGAATCAATGATCCTTAAAATTCATCAAAATACATCCTCAAAACGGTAAGGATCTCGATCTTCCGTTGAACACTACCTCAAACCAGGGGCGGAGCCACATAAAAAAGAACGATTTTTTGGGGACCAACCCATTTTTGAGGGGACCCTTATCTACTTAGGCCATATGTCCTACAAAGCTAAGGGGTGTCCTAATCGAATGAAATGACTAAGTTACTCTTTATCAGACAAATACTAATATAACCTAATGATATATAAACCTAAACCTAAATCAAAATCTAAATCTAAAATAATTTTATTACCAAAATTAGAACTTTCCATCTTTTTTTTTCCCCTCTTATTCTCATCTTTAACCTAATTTAGTAATCACACTAAAAACTTGTTTAAATGGCTAAACAGAACCATGGTATTGCTAAGATTGCTAGAAAAACTGATTGATGAAGTGGTTCAAGAACTTGTACCACAAAATGAAGAAAAACCGGTTGTTGATGGTGGAGACAAAATCGAGACCCAAAAGAAAGAATCAAGGGTTGAATCTTCCAGTGCTAATGTTAGAAGGTAATACCCTACAAACCCATTCATTTCTATGCGCTTTTTTTATTGTTATTTCGACTTGAAATCATAAAAATTAGTTTTCAATTGGTAGTGCCAAAGAAAAGTTCGGTTAGGATTACCAACCGAACTTTATGTTGGGAAGAAAACAAAAACAATTCGGTTACGAATTATATTTAGGGGCTAGCTGAACTTTTGTTTGACATGAATTTTTCAACCGAACTCAGTAGTTCGGTTAGATTGATAATATATTTTACTAATTGAATTTTTTTATCCCAAATTGGGATCAAAATGTTCGGTCAGAGATATTTTTTTCCATTTTCTGAACATTACTCTGTTGTTGGTAACTTTAGTGTCAAACCTAGCCGAACTTTCTGATTGTTGACCGAACTTTTTGTTCGGTTAATTCGATGTATATCATTCATAGCCGAACATTTACATTTGTTTATCTATATTATGTTCCGAAAGAAGGTAAATGCAATGGAAATGGAAAAGGAAAAGGAAAAGGATGTGATGGATGAAATGGATGAAGTTTTTTCTCCGACTCGAAAAGGATGAAATTCTTTTTCTTCATCCTTTCAATCTACCAAAAGGAGTTTCTGATGTATAAATATATCAAATGATACCGGATGATCCGGATTTTTCACAAATGATGAACAATCCTGATTCTTGGTGGAACAGTGCTGACAATCCCCTCAACTACGTTGAAGTTTCATCTTCGGATGAAGGATCTGAGGCAGAAATGATTCAAATAATGGAGGTTGATCCGGATTTTGATCTGAGACTCTTTTTTAGGGGAAAGGACTTCTCCTTCAAACGATACTACAACAAAGTTGGTGAGTACTGATAGACACATTTTAGTGTCTAATTTGCACCTTAATTTCTAGTGAGTTAGTATTCGATTTTGTGTCTATTACGTGTTTTTATGCTTTTGTAGGTACATTAGAAGAATAAAGATTTGTGGAAAAATTGGCTCAAAAAGTGTTTAAAGCACCCGGAAATATGGATCAAGGCACCCACACTTTGGATTGGGGCACCCTTGGATCGAGATGAGCTGGATCGGACCAACTCAGCGGGTCAACTCGGCCCAGTCAACTCGGTCAAAGTCAGTTGACCGAGTCAAAGCTTCATCGAGTCAAAGCTTCATCGGCAGCAGAATTGTGATCCAGTTTTTTTAGCGATTTCATCACAAATTGATAAGTACCCAATCTAATTAAAGGTTCGTATAATCGATTAGAAGCTTTAGAAGCCGAAGATAAGGGCTGGAGAAGCATGAATTTGGACGGAAACAGGAACACATATCTGTTTTGGATTACTATTGATTTCTCATCAAATCACCGAGTTATAATGGGATTAGAACATCCTAGAAGATTCACAGGGCCTATATAAAGAGTTTACAAGCCTCAGAAATAAGGAGAGAAGCCTAGGGAGCGATTCAGAAGAAATCCGGTGAAGTTCCGGAGCCGCCGGTGACCTGCTGGTGCTCCGGCCGGCGTGTTCTTCATCCACCATCACCGAAGAAGACGACTCAGTAACATTTATAAGTGTTGCTGCTCCACTGTTGCAGCTCTGCTCCTGTTGCGTTAAGTTTTGAACGTTCTGTTGCTTAAAGCTCTTTGTAACAGCTGAACCCTGTTCTGTGACACTTATATACGTATCTGTTCAGCTGTTGCACTATTCTTTAACCTTGTAATCAATATTTTGAGCAATGAAATCAACTTTTGAGCAAGTTTTCTTCACCATGGGGTAAGTTTATTTACTGGGATGATGGATAAGGTATTTTTCTCAATTTTATGTGATTTAATTATTTTCTAATAATTATTTATAATTCTTTTATTATTATTTGCATGGATTTAAATTAGAAAAAAATGGTTTTTATTAAATAGTTGTGTTCTCTTTTGATGGGTCATGCTTAGTTAATTACTCTTGATGTCTCATGCTTAGGATTTACAATTATTCTTTTAGGAAACATATTTTTGGCAAACTTGAATTAAATTGTTAAAAAGAATTACATGATTAATCACATGAATTGTTAGAAATAACTGAATCCTGATTCCTAGTTTTCTCCATATTTTCTAAAAATCATCTCTAGTGTATTTTCCTGATTTTTATTAGTTTAGGTTAAGTCTAATATTTTCTAAAATCATTACCTTCACAAGTTCGAGAATCGAACCTCTTTTTACCACTATATAAAATCACATCAAGTACATTGGTTCAGTTGAGGAAGATAAAGTTGTTGATGAGCCTAAGGAGAAGGATAAGAAGAAGAAGAATAAGCGAGTAAAAGTTGCTGAGACTAGGACCAAGTCGAGAGTAACAAGGAGTGGAAGAATTTCATGAGATCAATGAGATTGATCACTTTGCATATCTATGATGTGTTTTCTTTTGTTTTTATCGAATGTTTTAAGTTATTTTGAACACGTTTTATGAACAATATGTAGTAAGTGATGAACATGGTACGTTACTGTGTTGTTGGGTTGTTTTATTTTATGTTCAAACAATATGGTTTTAAGTGAATATTTGGTTAGCATGGTTTGAATTTTAAGAAGACAGATGTTAAGTGAATATTTGGTTAGCATGGTTTAAATTTTACAATTTACAAAAAAGAAATGTTAGCCGAAATTTTCTTTTTCATTTGAATTAAAGAATTCGGCTAGTGTTAGCAAATTTTGACTTAGCTGAACAATCAGTTCAGTTAAGAAACACTATGTTCGGTTGGCTTGGTTTAAATTTTGGTAAAAACAGAGAAATGTTTGGTTCCTAAGGGGAATGTAATTGTCTGCTGAACTTCTGAAACCCAAAAAACCTGGTGAAATAATAAATGTTCGTCTAGTCATATCAATTTTCTATCTACCCGAACTTATAGGTTAGAGAGATATTATCTCGTTTTTTAAAAAAAATAGATCTGTTGGGCTTCACTCCATATAAATGTTGCACTCTCTAACTCATTTTGCACAAACTTTTCTCGTCTTAAATTCAATTTTTTGACACCAATTCTCTCTCTTCCTCCAAGTTTTAGCATTTCTAGTCACAAATGGAACCATTCCCTATTGAGGACGATGTAATGCTTGTTAAAGCTTTCATTCCGGCTTACCGTGAAAGGCCTCATGAACGTTATTCGATGTTTTGGAAGAGAGTGAAAGAATCCATTTCGAATTAGATGAAAATCCTAAAAACCGTAAATGGTTAGAATTATCTGAAAGATTAGAAATGGTACAATATATGTTGCGAGAATACATTAGAATACTTCGTTGGGTATAGCGATATCATCGCAGAGCTACTCCTGAAGATAAACTGAGTATTTAAACTAACTTGTCAATTCTTGTGAATTGAGTATTATTGTTTTTTAATACTAACTTGTCAATTCTGTAATCTTTAGAGTGCTAGAGTTCAATCTCTTAGGGAATACGTCATAGTGGAACAACATTCAAGCACGAGCTATGTTATAGGTATTTCAAGACATATGCCCTGAGATTTCTTAGAAAACTAGAACGTGAATGAAGGTAAAGATAACCGAATTTTAATGGTTTCAGCCGAACATTTTTAGTTCCCACACTTTTCGAAAAATATAGCCGTTAGGAACAAGTACTCTAAAATTACATCTTCACTTAAAAATGGCAGTCACTAATGCTAGCTTTACTCTAGATGAAGATTTGTCTCTTTGCACAAACTATGTGTTTTTTTATCCAAAGAAGGATGAAGAACGACGTCAAAATGGTTTAGTTAGTATGATTTATTGGGTTAGAATTCTTGAAACCTTCTATACCGAAACAGGTAATCCTAATAACAGGGATTGTCCGACGTTTTTTTTGTAGATTTCAAATTATAAGAAAACAAGTCGAAGAGTTTATAGATTTAATTCAGGTTGTCAATCGATAACAACTTAGGGGTGACACCAATGCTCATGTTGTAGTGCGAGCTCGAGAGGAATGGAGAAGATGGAAAGAAAATAATTTCGAATATGAGTCTCATTATGACATCCTTTGTAGGTTTCTCGTAACACGTATGGGGTGTTGAAGATGCTAAAAATGTAATTGATTTCTATATTTGTAATTGTGTGTTAGTAGAAATATTGGTTTATAGGCTTCTCATTGTGTGTTATTAGAAATATTGGTTTCTACCCTTATAATTCAGTGTTAGTAGCATATTTAACAAAAAAAAATTGAAACTCTTGTGTAATGTTCGGCTAGGTGTAAACAGTTCGGCTAAGAATTGCACAATCCAGAGTAATGTTTGGCTAAGGGGTTTCAAATCAAACCTAGCCGAACTTATGACACGAATAATCCCTAGTGAAATCATAAATGTTCGGCTGCGTGCAATAAATAATTCATAGCCGAACTTATGATACCAAAAAACCATGGTAAATTGTGTAAAGTTTGGCTACCTGTAATATTCTCTATATAACTGAACTTTTGAAAAAAACTGAGCATGGATTTTTTAAAAGTTCAGATAGAGTTTAAATTAATATTACTAGTCGAACATAACTCTAGACTCTGCAATTCCTAAACGAACTTCTACTTTATAGCCGAACATGTCACTGCAAGCCGTACCTTTTACCAAAATATAACACAATTTCAACAAAAAAAATTCTTTCATTCAAAATATATGATCTTCAAAGCACATTAAGTTCAATTGCATATCTCATTCACTCAATTACAATTGGTTGGGATTTATCTTTTTTCTGAGACGTTTTCAAAGCTATCCACATATCCATATTTGCCTTATTGAAATTACACCAACTTTTTATGTCGTCGGTATTAAATCCTTCCCAATAAGAAGTTAGGCACAACATAGGAATTGGAGATTCAGGTTTCAAACAGAGACAGATAAAGTGGTTGCCTCCAACCAATGCAATGAACACTCTTCGATGTAGTTGGACACCTTTCTTTGATTTTAGGGTGAACGTAGCACTATAACCTATTGAGAAATAATGAACCACACAATTGAATGCGTCGGCGAGCAAGTGCCCACAAATCGGCATAGTCATCCAATGATCTTGTGTAATAGGATTGCCCCCGTGTAGACGACTTTGATAATTTATAAACTCAAAGTTCACCCTACTATCCAACCCTCCCATCATTGTCTTGTAAAATACAGGTTTCTCCTGTAGCTTCGTCAACATTTTTTGCCTTACATAAGTGATATCACAACCATTGTATTCCTTGGCATGGTACTGAAATGGCCCTAGTTGTCTAATCGCAACGTGAAAACCATAATTTCTATCGCCAGGACGACATATGTGGATATAACGTACTCATGAATGATTTGAGGTAGTTCTTCCAAGTATGCCATATCAACAAATGTTCGCTTTAGATTCACGTCTCCAATAGGTGGTTCGCTTGACAACGATGGAAACATCAGACCTCTTTTCTTCATAGCACGTTCACTTGGTTCTGTTTTTTCCTCACTACTCTGGCCTCATTTGTTTGATTCTTCGGCATACATTGCTGCAGTGTACTCGTGACCTGAAGGATCTCCATGATTAGCGTGTATGTCACCATGCTTCTTAGACAAAATCTTGGCATACTTCCTCTTTTATTTCCTTGTTTCTTTGTTACTTGGCCTATCTTTGGGCTTGCATTTTTCCGGTTCGTAAACATTCTCCATACTGTGTGGATAAATGATCGTCCTCATGCTATCCAAAAATATTTGTCGTTAGATTTTGTTCATCTTGAGGTACATCTCAAGTACGGTTCTTCCACATTCGGTATCCCAAAACTCTTCTCCGGGGTCTTCCTTGGAATGGTTGAAAGTTAATTAATTCCAAAATGGATTAATGTCGCCTAAAGGAATAACACCATGTTCATACTTCATTATAATACAGCGACAAGGTGTCCCATCGACTTCTTCATGTTACAAACACACACCTCATCCGGATTGATGTCCCGATCCTTAATCAAGTCGAATTCTACCCTCAACTTCTTAATACACGCATGGGATACGTTATAATGGATTCCCTTGAGCAACGGAAGATCATCCCATTTCTTAGGCTCTTTTGGAACTTCTCTTTAATCCATGTCGTGAGTGAAGTAATTTTCTATAGCATCAAACACCGACACAAAATTATCAACACGTCCAAAAAGATTCTTCTTCAACCGGTGGTGAGACGACTCTTCCAAACTCGTCGCTTGATTTCCCAAGTGTTTGTGTTGGTTGGTAAAGGCATAAACAAACCTCTCTTTGTGCGGTTCCAACCATTGCATCAACAAATACGGTATCATATCCGGGTACTCGGGGCTAGTCCAATGCTCGATGAACGTCACAAGATTTAGATTGTGATCATCCTCGGTAAAATACCAAGTCAATGAGTCTCATTCATTGGAGAAACAAGCCCATTTGGCTTCATTTAATTTATATTGTTTATCAAATTCCTCTTTCGCATTGGCTTGTTCATCTTCCGGTAGCTTCTTTATCTCATCATAACCTCTCTTCTTTGGTGGTAGAATTTGAGGCTTGCACCTATGCATGACATTACACCATATGTGGAACATACATAGAAGACTATGTGTTAACGGGAAGACTACCTTTATTGTATTCATTAATGCGACTTCGTTATCGATGACTATAACTTCAGGAATATCATCACCTTGGAAGATTGACCTCACTTGTTGCAGCGCCCAAGTGTAACTAGGCTCATGCTCATCCTTCAAAAAAAAAAAAATCCACATGCGACCAACAACATTCAACAATGGCATCTCATACTTATTAGTCTTGTAAGTGCAATCCATTATAAAAACTTGGTAAAAGCATTGCGCCAACTGAACACACATCAGATGCACAATAAAGAGATGTGTTATTTATCTATCCGGACCTACTTTCTTTTGAACGACGTAGTTTTTCTGGTGTGCCATATAAATCAAGGGTTAATTAGACTTTGGTACTCAGGTTTTGACCATATTTAGTGTTTGGTCTAACATTTGTCCAACGTTAGTGTTTGGTACCTGGACTAACGGTAAACCGTAGTTGACTAGGTTAAGTCTAATTTTAACTTAGCAAAACCATTAATTTTATATTATTTCATTTGAATTGTTGATATTAGTGACATGTGGACCGTTGATCTTACTTCATATGGTCGTCCACATGTCATTAAGATCAATGGTTCAAATGAAATAACATAAAATTAATGATTAAAATTAGACTTAACCTAGTCAACTACGGTTTACTGTTAGTCCAGGTACCAAACACTAATGTTGGACAAATGTTAGACCAAACACTAAATCTGGTCAAAACCTGAGTACCAAAGTCTAATTATCCCATAAAACAATTGTTGCATTACCTTCTTATCTCTCTATTTCTTCTTTTTCAACGTCTCCTTTGCATTGTAAATAATAGAAAAAGAGGAGAGGTTATCCTTATTATCTTGTTTAATGATGCGAAGCATAGTAATCGGTGGAATACGCATTTTCCTCATCTTAACTAGTTTCTCCATTTCAAGAGGATAAAACCTTGGTGCGATTGAATGTCCTTCAAGATGTTCAGGACGTTTGTGGTTATGTTTACCTTCAACAACTTTGAATAGAACCCATTTCCTCAATTCTTTGTTGAAATTAAACACAAACTTAAACGGAAAATTGGTTTTCTTTGAGATAGTTACATTCTTCCTTCCGGTCTTTCCGATATACACATAACCCTTCTTCTTGTGGCTTTCGGGCTTACGACTTCTCTCACAAACCATTTCAAAACGGGTTTTGCTAGGTTTTTCCATTCAAAACCAATACACACATATCCCATTTTGCATGTTCTTTAGCCCAACTTTTTGCTTCATCGGGATTATCCCATGTCTACATTAAGCAAAACACAAAGTTACAAAACTTGACAATTTTCATTGAAACATTTAAGTATACATAAATTGGTAACCTACCAAGTCATTCGTATAATGATCGATGTATCTTCGTACATAATATCAACATGAGTAGGTTGACCATCCATAGGTACACGCTCCAACTGGACCTACAAAATATTTGACAATATTAGTTACAAAAAAAAAATACTACAAAGTTCGGCTAAGACAATGTTGGGCTCGAACTAGCCGAACATAACCCTGTTTCAGGTCAAACTAGGCGAACATTAGGTGTTCTTCAATTAGGTAGTTGAACTTAGTCCAAACCTCCATTAACACAAAGTTCGGCTACCTGTGTTCTTTAATGTCTTAGCCAAACTTAATCGAGCTAGCCGAATCTAAGCTATAAAATTTGATTTTTTTTCATCAAATTTAAGCCAACCCATGCAACAAAAACACATTAAGAAGTATATCTGAGCATCAGAAGCATTATAATCTTCATATTCTTCATTGTGATCCTCGTTTATCTCGTAAAAACCCCCATTTTGAGATTGAGATTGGGTTTGGGTAGTAAAACATTCACCATCTAACAAATCATTCATCTCCGGATCATTGTGAAGATTAACGAATAGTTTGTTTACTCTATGATTTGAAGGTTCCGATTCCTCTGAGATTGCACTAGAATCACTCATTTTGAATTTAAGAATCACAAAATCTAGGTTTCAAGATTATTTTCCCAAAACTCTTCTTCTCCTTCTACTTCTCTCTCTCAGTAATACTAATTCTCTAACACAAATATTTTATTTCATCTTATACTAACAATTAACTAATTTTACTAATACTTATTATTAATTCTAATTAAATAAAAATATTTTGGTCATATCTAAAATTATATGGATAAAGAGGCCATCTATTATTTCCTAATGACTTTTATAAAATAGAAGATGGTCCCTAAATTTTGAGAGGTCCTAAAAAAATCGTTCCATAAAAAAAACACACGATTATCTTCCCATTATAGCTGGCTTTCAAGCTCAATCGACCATTTTAGCCCATTTATACCCTGCCTACCCAGTTCTGTAGCCCACAGACGGGAGTATGACACGTGCTAACTCTGGTTTTTGTGTTTTACACGTGTACTCAGAATGGAATTATTTTTGTTCTCACTTCTCAGGAAGACCGTAAACTGTGTGAAAATGAAACCATAAAACTAGATTCAACTCATCATCATCATACAAAAAAAGAAGAGATACAGTACAGAGATGAGTACTCCAATTAAAGATCAGACTAAAAACCCCCTCTCGAGAGAGACTGTTGATTTTGAAAAAGAGAAGAAGAAAGGGGAGAAAACAAGTGTTGAAATGGAGGAGGAAGCACGCATAACAACTGAAGATGTAATAAGAGCAGGTGGGTTTGGTGCAAGAGATGACATTGGTAGTTTTCTACCAGTTGCTATGGATTCTACTGATTTTGAAGCTTCTATTCGTGATGCTCGCGGTTACGAAGACGAAGAAGAAGAAGACAGCGTCATCAATCAAGATCCAGCAACAACAATACAAGAACAGGGGGGTCAGTCTAAAAGGCCAGGTCTTGGTTGGACTTCTACTTCTACAAATTAATCAAGTAGGTAGAGGACCATTGTAAGCTTCTTTTTTTTGTATGAATCCAAAGTTAAATTAAATTTGTTTTGTTGTAGTTGCTTAAATCCTGAAGAACTTAGATTACATTGCAAAATTATATCTTGATTCGTTAGCCTCTTACATTTAGCTGGGATCTGTCAAAATCCTGATAATAACATTTTAATGATCAAAGCCTCTAAACTGATAAATTGACACAGCTGAAGTAAAAATTGCAGGTGATTTCAAAAATTAGAGCTTCCATTGTGAGGTTTTAATGGTAGAGGTCTTTCTGAAGTCTAATCTAGACTAATTTAGTCCAGATTTGTGCAGACTTGACTAAACTAGGATAATTCTCCCGGTTGTTGATCATGATCTGTACGGAAAAATGATTCCACCAAAATGGATATAGAGAGATTCATTAAGCACAAAACTTGTTTCTTTTGTTTAAGCGTCATAAGATTCATAACTTTAGTTCAAGATCCAGCAGCAACAAGAAGTTTGATCCAAAAGGGCAGTCTAAAAGGCCAGGTCTTAGGTGGACTTCTAGTTCTATTACTGCTAATCAAGTAGTTCAGTAGACTAATACTATGGTTTTCGTCAGCTTTGATTTTGTCTATTAATCTGGTTGTATTAGATTTGTTGAGCTTCCATTCTGCAGTATTTAGACAACATTGCAAAATTATATCAATCTTTGCTCAAGTTGAGTGGAGCCCTGGCAAAAGTTTGGCAATAGCATTCCAAATATCGAAGCCTCTAAACTTGGGCAGCCTAATCTGGACTAGATTTCCGCAAACTTTACAAGCTTAAGCAAAACTAGGTTAATTCTTCTTTCATTATTTCAGTTGGATAACGATCATCTAATCTAGAAATGCACGAGTCTTGACCAAAATGGATATTGCCAGTGGGCAAGTATGGTGCTGCTTTGGCTGAGCCAATCACCTGAAGAAACATAGGTAAAACTGCTTTGGAAGCAGCTAAATGGGTTTAACTCTCTCTTGAACGATTTGTAAGGAGGTACACTGCTAAGAGAGTAATCAACAACATCAACACAAAATTTTGGTAGTTACATAGGAGTGGCAAAGCTTTACATGGAGGATGTTTTGCTTCTTATGGAACTGTGGCAAGTCTTCAATTTGTTTGACAATAGATCAGTAAACACAACTACCATCATGCTTGTTGTTCATCCATTATCTACTTTATCTTTGCTTTTTGTTGGCTTGCACTACTCTAATATATAAATAGATATAAAGAAGATGCTCAAGTACATTAACAAACTGTCCAGGCCCTCCTTGGTTAATATACATATTATTGTGCTTTGTGGTTAACAAAAAAAAGTTTCTCATACACCGAGCACAAAAAAGAATCACCTTTGAATTAGAGTGTGCTGGCTACTTTAAGGTTGGTTCGAATTCGGTATTACGAAATCAAGGAGACCAATGAGACGAACTCTGCCACATTTCGGCCCCCCTTTGACTTTATGTTGATGACAAAGTGTTCCGGGTATTTCCTAAGCAATGCAAGTAAGCCAAACCATGGTTTTCCCTTGGGCCATTCCTCAGAATTCAGGTATCTCCTTACCCTACCATGATGCCAAACATTTCCATACCGCTCCACCAACTGCAATCAAGAAATAAAAAATCAATATCAAATGTTGTTTTGGAGATCACTAAGAGCAAACAAACCACTAACAGAAAGTAAAGATAAAAATTTGCTATTTTTAACAGAACTCTACAGCCTCAATAAGCACAAAACTTCTTTCTTTTGTTAAGCATCATAAGATTCATAACTTTAGATGAAGCAAATAGTTATGAAGTTGGACGGGTCCTAAGAGGATAAATTTAATAGAAATGGGGACAAAAGCACCTAGTAAACACACTTATTAAAAAGGAAACCGATCCACAAAACTGAAAGTTTCCAGATGAAAAGTCACAAGCATAAACCCTGAGAAACATAATGAGCACTCCAAATTTTGCAGTCTCGTCCCATTTCAACATTATATCAAGACCAAAAGACAATTTAGGATGTAAAGTAAATGCAAGTTATAAGAGGCATAGACTTTTGTTGAATGGCCAAAAGCACACCCGAGTATGACTCATAGAGGAAGTATTAACAATATGGAAAGCATGGTTATTTTACAACAGTACGACAAGACCACGAAACATGTTTCCGGAGAATTAGAAGAGGTAAGTCACGAGAAAGGCCTCAAAAGTGGCATCTACATGACAAATATTGGTGATACAAAAAAGAAAAAATAGATGTGCAAAGACAGGGATTCTAGATTGATGGCAGAGAAAACCGATATCCGAATCAGCACACTAACAGTATTTTATAAGACAGTTCAGTAAGAGTAACTAAATACCAAAAGTTTCTTAAAACGAAGAAAATCAATAATGAGGGACTTGGCAGTGCGCAACAGTTACACACACATTAAGTTCCACTATAGAAACAGAATATTAGTAGACTGTAGAATGCTTAAGGAATCCATTCATATGCCACATATATGATAAAAAACTGAATGACATGACTACAGCAACTATGCACCTATTAGCACACATGATTGACATCAACATCAAATATTTTAACCAATGTTATTATTTATCAACTGAGAAGTAACACATTATTTTACTCTAAAGATAATAATATCTACGGCATAAATTTTGAAATTGCCTTACTTGCATACTCCTAAACTAAAATACTTGACTAATTTCACCTTTGTGCTTCACAGTTTTCACAAAAGTACTCAGGTTACAGTTAGACTAACCTCAGTATGAAGTTTGGCCATGGCCATCCATTCTCCTGGATCACAGAGATCAGAAAGCACGTTAGCTACACAAGAAACCACCTCTTTTTCTTCCAACTTCAACAGTTCATGATTGTCAGCTTCCCTGCTGACCCTTGATCTTGAGTCTGGCCTTTTTTCTGCATCACGCACAATATAGTAGGTAAGTTTTACACGCAACTTGGATCAGCTTAACAATATTTTGCCGTTTTTCGATCTTTCAAAATGGGCTGAATATTAACATAACTGAAAAAACTGTGCAATGATGAGTTTCTAACAGGCCCGGAAATGAATGTTGAAATCCATTCCTACAACATAGAAGGAATTGCTTCAAAAGCAAATGGGGGTTAGAGTTAATTTAATAATACCAACTAAGTAATGGTTTGAGTGATCTGCTCGAAAAAAGGTAACCCTGATCCCCTCATCTAAAATTTTGATTAGAATCATATAAATCGAAGAATATCTTCCTCCATCAAGTAATCTACACAGCACAGGGTTATAACTTATAAGGCTTTTAGTTCAAGCTTTGTAGCACTGTTCTCTCTTTTCCAGGTTCTGCATACATTTTAAACGAAGCTGGACCACTGAGTATGGACAAGTACATTTGTAGACTTTTGGAAACAATACCCACCTACTAAAACAATAAGAAGACAAAAACACCTTTGAGAAAAGAGACTCTAGGACCATAGCAATCTTGTAAAACATATCCATGCCCTAGCTTCTGCAAATTCATATACATCTCCTGACCCTTGATCCTACAAAAGAGATGACTGTTGATCGACACCGGAGGTGGTGAGAACAGGTATTCCAAAAACTAGATGTGCACTAGGATCTAACTGCTTTGATCCAGTAGCTAAAGACATCGGATTCCTATAGACACTAAAATAAGAATCTGTAAGATCATTTCGTACATGAAGGCTACTGATTTGAGAATAAGACCTACACTTCTTTTGATGCCTCCAGCAAGACAAAGAATAAGTGGTATTCATAACACAAAAGCTACTACAGTACAGACTTTTGAATACACTGCATTTGTTGTGTTGCTTCTCTAATTCTTTCAAATCCTAACCTTATCATACTGAAATCTAATCTCCTGAATCGTGAACTCTTCCTAACAAGCAAAACTAATACCTCATAGTTCTCGTAATAAATCCCTACAAATCTCCACAACAATGCTAATACAGGAAACAAAACGAAACCGTTAAGGATACATTTAAAATAACATAAAACAACTAGGGTGGCAAAATGACTAACCCAATTGCCCAGAAGATCCAGGCTTTCCAGCTCCATAGCCAAACTCCTGCATTTCCCCTGCCCTCCTGAATTTCTTACTAGCACTACCACCACCATCATCAAACTCATCATAACCTTCTTCATCTTCTCCATCTCCATCTTCATCATCCTCATCCTCCTCTTCCTCTTCCTCCTCATCATCATAATCATTGGCTGCCCTAATTTGTCCCCGACCATACATTGGCGGAGTCACGGCCCCAATTCTCCCCCCTACAGTAGACGTATTCGGTGTATGCCTAGGAGGTACAATCGTAGTACCCAATATACTTCTAACAGGTAATAAAAAATAAAATTTCTTATCCCCAATTTGTAATATATCTTGTGAATCTAACTTAATCGGAGGATCTCCTGGTAAGTGAAGAACATTTTCAACGAAACAACCATTTTTACCAATAACTTCAAGAGCGAAACGACGACGTTGAAAATCATAGAAAATCCTAGCGTGGTGGCGTGATATGTTCATACCACCACCAAGACTTGATAAATCAACATCTACTGTTGATTTTTTGCTGTTTCGACCTAATATTATTGAGTATGTTTGCATATAATATTCGAAATCTTCACCTTGGAGTTTTGCAAAACCTGCTTCAACATCAGTTCCTGCTGCTGTTGTTGCCATCATTAGGGTTAGGTTTTTTTTTTTTTGAGAATGATAACTCTAAGTTGGCTGTGTTAGTGGAAAATGTTTTAAAAGGGATTACTATTATTATTCATGGAATCAGAAATTTTGTTCAGAGGAAATATTCATTGAAGCAGAATTTGAGAAGGAGATGGAGGAATTTTGCAACAGGAGAGAATTGGGGGTTAGTTAAAGTGTGCGAGAACTCATACTTCACCCCTTTTTCTTAATAGGGGCACACACAAAAAGAATAATTATTTTTTTGGGTCTTATAAACCATGTTATCAAGGTTGTAGCCCTTGGGTTTTGAAGACTTATAAGATGACAAAATATGATCATATATCCAATTCAAAAATCTTTTATCTTAGTATTTTATATAATATCTAAACTATCCTAGATTACTAATGAAATTAATTAGTTAAATTAATAAAGATTAGTGATTTTATTAGATCAATGATACGATTTAAATTTACGGTTTTAAAATCAAAATCAAATTAAACCTACGATTGAAAAATATGAACTCCAGTCGTAAAATAAAGTTATGGCTAAGTACAACATATAACACAACTGTAAATTAGTGTATACAGTTAGGTTTTTAGGCATCGACCCAGCCATAGAACATTTACGGTTAGCTTGTTTCGTAAAGCCAACAGTAAAACAAAATGGTTATGTAGTCTACAGTTGTGTTTGGTACTGAAACCAACCGTATGAGTAAGTTACAATTAGATTTTATGGTTGAGTCAGCCATAAGTGACCCGAATGTGTTTGACTTTTTCCAAAATAGTTGAGATTGAACACAAATACTCATTCATTCATGCCAAAAAGGAGTTTTGATAACATTTTTTATTGAAGGGAAGGACATTACAATAAGGGAAAAGACATAAATTAGAAACTAATGTTACATGAATAGTTAAACATTAAAATACAAGTCCCTATCCATCAAAACATGGAAGAACTCTATATTCCTGAATTTTTCGCCATAGATTTGCTTATATTGGTGAAGAGAAATTTCATAGTATATTTTTCTTGCTTAGGTGACTTGTATTTTCTTCGATATTGACGGTAGGATATATCCACTTGGTTTCCACCACAACGGACCTAAAATTCTCACATCGACTATAGAGTAATTCGAATCTTTCCCGGATACTTGGGAATGTTCTTCCATTTCGATTGTCGTCTAACGCGACAAAAATTATGGCGACATCGGTCTAGAAATTATCCGCGGGTTGCTATAAGTTGATGTTACGTTCTTCATCATGTTGTGTGGTGCTCGACCATTCAAAACCTATGGCAACATTTTCTGTTGTGTTGAATTTAGCAGACATGTTTTAGAGTTTTTAGATTATGGATAAAGAGGTGTATTTGTGAAGAAAAAATTAGAGAAAAGAAGTATAGATATGTGTTTAAGTTGATAGGAGTATAGATCTTTTATATTTATAGATGAAAGATCCGACGACTAAAAATTTTGAAAAATCAAGTCGTTGGGTATTGATTGCACAGTTGTGCATTGGAAATTGCATATTTTTAGTGAATTTAGGATGTTTACGGCTACGAGTTGGGTATGACGACCTAGTCATAGACAAAACTCTGGGCAAATTAAGGCTAGGTTAATGTACAAACCTAGTCATAGTAGAAAACTCAAGGTCACTTACCCTAGGTTAGTGTATAATAAACCTAGCCGTAAACAAGACCTAAGGTTTTTACGGTTGGGTTTCTTTAAAATCTTAACCGGAAAACTGACATAAATTCCATTGTGCCTAGTTTTACGGTTAGGTTTTTTAGCCGTAGAGAAAACTGAGGGTCAGTTATGGCTAGGTTAGTGTATAAACCTAGCCGTAAAACCAAACTCAGGGTCATTACGGCTAGATCAGTGTATAAACCTAGATGTATACTTGACCAAAGGTTTTTACAGTTGGGTTTTGTAAAAATTTCAACCGTAAAACTGACATAAATTCCATGAATCCTAAATTTACGTCTAGTTTTCTTGTACGTATGTTAAATTCAGGGTCACTTACAGCCATGTTTGAAGTTGAAGCTAGCCGCAAGTGACCCTGAATTTCCATTTTTTACTAAGAATTGAAATTTTTTTTTCCATTGTATTTGGAATGACACAATAAGAAAACTAATAATCATTCATATTCATAACTAAAGAAATATATCATTCAAATTCATAAACCCCATAAACTAAACCATAACTAAATATCAATAAATCCATAAATCCATTAACTAAAGAAAGTACTAAATATCAATATTTGCAACAATATAAGAAAAAAAATTCAACTTCGACCTTTTCTTTTTCCTTTTCTTTACCACGACCTTCACCTTTACCACGTCCTTCACCTTTACCACGACCTCCGCCTCGACCTTGACCCCCACCTCGACCTTGACCTCCACCTCGACATCTACCTCGTCCTTTACCCTGAGGTTGATTTTGAACAATCTCTTCATTACCCTATTCATTTAAACCTCCGCTAGATGAAGAACCATTGGGAGTAGGTGTTTCAAAGCTAGAGGACGTAGACCTTTTTTTTTTTGAACCCCTATTTTCTTCGTCATCATCTTTGTACCGATAGAGACTTGCAGATTCAGGGTCAGGTAAATATTCAATCTTGCCTCGTAGTGTTCTTTGTTGTTCAACCCTCAATACTTTAACACGATTTATGCAACCGTTCATGTCTCTCACCAACCACTTAGTTCGGTCGACCTATTTTTATATCAAAGTATTAGAACTTTAAATACTTATACAAAATTTGAAAAAATAAAACAATAAGAAATGACATATTATATGTACCACCATAAGATATATCTTCTTCCAAAAACTAGGTCCCTTCGATGAACTTGGATGATCCATAATGTTTTCAAAATATTGTAACGCTTCCGGATCCATATTGAGCACATAAGGATGACCAAAAGGAACAAACCAAGTTAAGTAGTTATCCTCAGCTAGTTTTGTGTCATGAAAGGAACATAACGCACTAATATCAACTTGGTAGGGGGCTCGAATGTGATTTTTCTAATCATTTACCGATGGGAAAAGGTTGTAGACCAATATAACATTACTAATAGTGAGCCTAGAGTTTCCTCTGTCCACTTTAAAGTATACATCCTCATCGCGAACAATTCTATGGAAAACTCCAATTTGACAGAGAGTTCTACGAGGGTTGTAAATGACGTACCATGTTGGATGATAAAGTGGCCCATTATATGTCGACGTATAGGTAAATTCACGACCATCATGAATATTTTCATCAATCCTGAGGTACATGTCAAACTCCACATCATTAGTTGTAAGAGCGTCCAATTTAACCCTCATCTCAATCATCTTACCCTCTTTGTCCTTCTCCTGATTTCTTGAGAAGGGATATTTGTTTATTGTTGGAGTAGGGAAACACTATTGTTTATCCTCCGTTGGTCTCCTCAAGGTAGGAAAATGCTAGTATACATATGACTTTGTAAAAAGAGAGCTATGTTAAACACAAATCAATATAAAAAAATGAACAAACATTAGGAAAAAAATACAAAAATTACCTGGAGAAGTCCAACATTCCCCGCAATTTGTGTATGGTTTCACCTCAAAGATTTACCAAAACTCTGAAGTAAAGAAAGAAAGGGTAGAAGTGCCCCGTGAGTACTCTGCTACCTTGTTCAACTCTGGATCAAGACTGAGATGTTACAAGAGCTGTAGATAACAAGTGTTCACCCTGTTACCCGAAAGATCAGGAAAAAAGATGGTACCATGTGCGTACAGCAAGTACGTTGTAGTTGTATGTCTAACCATTGCAGCATCCATCTCCCTACCCCTGGAATTCTGGAACTTAGTACTAAGACAATTTAAATTGATCTTTTTTTTTCATACTTGGCGCAACCATTCCATCATCCTTATTCTTCTTCCTTCTTGTACCATAAACATCCTCTCCCTCTCCCTTCGGCTTTTCTCCGTCTCCAATCTCAAACTCTTCTTCGGCTTTAATCCTATGCCATCCAAGACATTCAAAGGCCAACATAAAAATATCTTCAAAATAAATAGAGTTTTTAAAACCCTCATGCGCGGATTTTCCATCCACGAACAAGCATGTAATTTGGAGAGCATCGTCCGGAGTGATAATCATCTCTCCGACCGGAAGATGAAAAATATTTATCTTGGAAAAATACCTTTCCCTAAAGAATAAAACAATGACAACGTTGTACTGCTTCTGCACAGAGGATATTCCAGGCCATAAGCTCGAAGCCTGGAAAAGGGCTACAACAGCTTCGCATTCACTATCCAATGGCAAAAAACCCGCCCTCTGGTGTTTGAGTTTTGGGATCTTTGTTGTATGATCCTACATAAACAATGGAATTTTTTTAAATAATAATATATAATTTTTTATCTTTAGCGTATATTAAATTAGATCATTACCAACGCCTGACAATCCCTTGTCGCCCATGAATGTTGGTAACCAAATAAAACGAAGGACCTATCCATTGGCTCCCCCAAGATTTTACATTCTCCTTATCTTAAAAAAAACATGGTTAATGACTTGAGTTGTTGTAGGAGGAGATGGCTTATTCTCTTTTCCTTTCCCTTTAGCATCGGAGGGACCAACCAATAGACGAACACTTGTTTCTCCCCTATGTTATTCTTCAATAATATTTTGTTGTTGTTGAGAAAGCACAAGTGCACGTTCAGTTACCCCTTATCTTGGTTCAGTAATAAGAAGTGCACATATCTTCTTTTTTTCCGCACCCAATTTTTTTCTTGTGACGAGGGGTCGGAGTCAGGTCATTTCTTGGTGTTACTTCTTGCGTTTTTCTCTTCTTTTTTTCTTTTCGTGTCCTAAAACAAATTAAGAAGGCATGTTCAATACATATAACAAGAAAATGTAGCTAAACAAATGAAAAAAAAAAGTGATTTCAAAACAAGAAACTCAAGGTCACTTAAGGCTGGGAAATATGCTCATACGGTTGGGTCGACAATGTTTACGGCTGGCTTTTCCAAGTATTGACCTAGCCGTAAACTATTGAAATTTTTTTAGCCCAAACTCAGAGTCATTTACGACTAGGAAATGCTACTTATGGTTGGGTAATGTTATCATATGGTTGGATTTTCCATGCATCGACCTATCTTCAGGTTCTTGGGAAGAACTTAACTCGAATCATTGTCAACTTGTTATCTTCTTGTGTTGAGCTTGGTTCCTTTGCTCACTTGTTTCGACCTCATCTCATTTTATAGAAAGAATTTAATCGTTGATTAATAAGTTTTAGAATCGACGATTAATCGTCGTTTGAAGAGGAGAGAGAATGGAGAAATAAAGAAAAAGAAGAAAACAATGTTATGATAAAATGAATTGAAACGGATGGGGTGTTTTGTTTTGGATTTTAATTAGAGTTAGGTTTAGTTATTGATGGGTAATATGGTAAAACACTATCCAAAGGGTAGTACCCATATTCACATATTGGACATTATAATCCTATGCATCCCTCAAAAGCCAATGGATGCAACCTCAATAATAGGTGTAGATGGTGAGTTTTTGACAAGGGTTAAAATTATAAAATCGAATTTTTCCTAGTTTCAGGAACATATAAATATACACACATATGTGTGCGCATACTTCGGACTTCACCTCAAAATACAAAATATTGTATTCCTCCTTACATTCCGCAGGCGAATTGAGGATATAGTCTCTACAAAAATCTACAGGCATTCCATGCTAACAATGTAGTTTATAATCTCCACATAATAAGTCTCAAGCTCCTAGATAGGTTTCCCACTAGTGTAGAGAAAACTTGAGTCTTTTCTGGACAAATACAAACATTCTAAACTGGCCTCGTAGCCTCCTCAATACTCACAATATTTATGCCATATCGAACTAGCCTCAAGTCGCATAAAATTCCATGGTTGAATTCCTTGAACTTGTCTCGAGTGCGCATCGATGTTCTGGTAATATTTATCGAATTCGGGAATAGCTAATGCTTAAACCCCAAAACAACACTTTAGTTTAACGCTTCGTTCACAACAAACTTGTCTCAAATTGCTCCTCTGAGCTTAAATGTGCTATCATAAGCACTTTGCTTAAATATAAGCCACAAATGATGCACCACTCATCTTGGATGCGCCACAACTAAGAAGCAATGCCATACAAGACACATTGAATCTCTAAGCTAGGCTAACCCTAGTTTTTTCTCATATTAACGCCAAATAGCACTGCATTGGCACCAGTCAGCCACAATAACGCTAAAAGCGCTAACTTTCGTGGCGTAAAACACTAGCACCTGAGAAGTGCTAACTAACCAAAAATGGTCTTAGCTGACATATTTTAGCCTAATAAGGCCCTAGCCAACGTATCATCACCTTGGCACCTAAACCCTATCACCAAAGTGCTAACCCTAATTCTAGCACCATATGCTATTTTTCTTGGCTAGCTCTAGCCTGATGCACCCTCAAACAACGACTAAGACCAATATGTCCCTAGCTTGACGCATCCTCAAGACCAATATGTCTCCACCATGATTCAAGCACGTCCATTGGCCTCCTCAGCGGGGCTCCTAGCTACTTGGCGCCTGTGGCCTTCTCCTTGACGCCCTTGAATTCCTAGCATGTCGCTACCAAGTCTAATGCGTCCCTAGCGTCCAAGCCAAGCGAGTCTCACATCCATGTGCGTCCCTAGAGGCCAGCCTAGTACGTCTCCAAGTTTCGTTACGCCCTTGCTTCTTTCGTGACTACCTTGCTTCTTCCGTGAAGCCCTTGCTTCCTCTGTGACCCCCTTGGATCCAATGCGTCCCTAGAAAAAGCTAATGTACGCTCTAAATCATGTACTTCATAGCTCCTCTGCGTCTTCATCTAGCCACAATGTCCTTGGATCCTACGCGTCCCAGCCAAAACCCAATGCGCCTCTAAGGCTAGCGCATCCTTATCCATGACTAGTGTGTCCCTAGTGGATAGCGTGTCTTTGCAAATTCTAATACGCCACTATCCATGTCTAGTGCATGTTTGAGTGACGGTCATGGATAATGCGCCCTTGTCTTAGCGTAGCCATACTTAGCGACTTAGCCACAAATATATTTATGCTAAAACCTTAGTGCTAACTATGCAATTGAAGTGCTAACTTCAAACCTTCTTAGTACTAGCTTCCTAGCCCTAGTACAATTGATATTTACTAGAGGTTGTGCATATTGGTTTCATTCCTGAGACGCTAGCACATTAGCCTTTTACATTAAGAGAGCTAGCACATTCTTATTCGCGCTAAATAACTAGTACCAATTTTTCTAACTACTTCCTTCATAAGTATGCCTTTATTCTTAATATTGATCCAACATTGAGTCTTATACGAATTCTAGCATGTCTCCTTGCTCAAGGAACCCTGTACAATATTTGGCCTCAAATGCCTCTCAGACTTACAATAAGTCGCATCTGAGCTAATACTTAGCCATTAAATATTTAACATTACTTTCAAGAAAGTGCATGGCCATTGAAATTCCCTGACTTGATACTAAATCGGTCTAATTATCAATCAAGTGAGTCACACAACTTTCCTAACTGACTTAGCAAGTCATTTAACTTGAATTGACTTAATCAAAACCATAGTGGCTTATGACTCCACTATTTCCACGAGATATCAAATACAACATGGGAGGATTTTCATTGGGGTATTGGTATGACGGTCTTGGCATCGTAGGTGGTGACACAACCCCCACAAACAAGAAGGTAACAAGAAGTGGGCGGTTACAGAGCAGTTGAGAGGATGAGGAGTAGTGGTCAGACATGTCTTCCCTACCTTTTTGGGAACCTCCCCACTACAATCTCCACAACATCACTTCTCCATCTCTCTCTAACTTACACGACTTATGAGAAAATCAGTGTGTCCTTTTCAAACTATAAATGGATGATTCTCATATATTCGAAACAAGAACAAGACAAAAACATACAAGACAATGAGTCGGGAGAAACAAAATATACATAATTAACGATTCCTCTTAGAGAATATTTTCTTCTTTACACTACTTATCACAAGGAATATGAAGTCGAGTGAAGCTTTTGGGGGGAGACAGGAAGTTGGCTCTCACCAGAAACAAGAGAAAAAAAATCAGAAAAAAATCTGCTTATGAAGAAGGAAGATGAAGATGAAGATGAAGATGAAGAACATAAGGCTAACAGAAATTGTCATTTACTTTCGTTGCCTTTTCTTTTAATGCAATACCTTTTGTAACGGTTTAGTGAATAATATTTGTGACAGTTGGGCGTTTAATGAATAAAGAAGGCGTCGTTGATTCATTAATCACTTCAATAGTTTTTATGGATTCAGTGACGCCACCGGTCATTCTTCTTTGTGCTACTCTTGGAGTGAGTCGTTTAATCAACAAAGAAATAAAGAAAATTGTAAGCTTTTCATGTTTAATAAATTCAAATTATTTATCAATTTCCTTTTATTATTTTCTCTATGAGTAGCTAATATTTTTTTGTACTAGGATAAAGAAGGAAGCTATTTTTGATATGTATATTTAATATTTAATTTATTCGACACAATTTACTCTATTACTTGTGCTATTCAATGTTTAATAATTTCTTTTCTAAAAATGCTTCATAATAATTGTTTTGAATAGTTTTAAAGCTATTGATATTTTATAAGCGAAAGATATCATACTTTTATACAACGATGCAAGTCGTATGAATATTTTTAAATGTTTTATTTTTCAAAACATGAGATTGAGTTCAAAATTGTTTTGAGTATTTTAAGAGTAATTGTTTGAGATATTAAATTGTTAATTTTATAAACATCAAATAGTGGAATCCGAAACCCTAGCTTCTTCTCTTCATGGTTAATTAATTGTATAGTTATTTTATCTATTTAGATTTATTTAACTTATTCAAAATAATTCCCTTTGTATTAGCACATTAATTATTTAAAAACTAGAAATTGCATTTCTGAAATCCTTGTGGAACGAACCGTGCTTGCATACTGTCTCAATGACAGTCGTGCTCTTCCGATATAAATTAAAATCCCATCAAGTTTTTGGCACCACTGCCGGGGAATTTAGAAATTATGATTTTTATTTTTTATTTAATTTTGTTTTAATTAGTTTAGGATTTATTTTATTTTATTTTTATTTTCTTTATTAGATTTTACTTGAGTATTTTTCTTATTTTTGATGTGCAAGGGATATTTTATATTTATTGTGGAATAAAAATTGCCTTCCAAAAAAGGTAAGTATCAAGATTTTATTTTATTTATTTTTATGTATAATTATATTAGGTAATATTTTGATTATTTAGATTTTATCTTATTTTTGAATATATATATAAAAAAACCACGTGCACACACATCATTTGCATCGTCCGCTACCGAATTTTAGGAAAACACGTGGAATAGTACGTTGAACCCTCTGGGCGTTATCAGTCGAAATTCCACAAGCCTTAGCCTTGTAGCTTTTGACCAGTCTTTGACTGTAGGTATATTTTGCTAAGGTAACCTGAGCCAACCCAATTGTAGTTGACCTTGCATTTGCACGTGCACAAAACAAATAAATGTTGAACTAGTATTATGAGGACCAATACAATGATTATCGATCCGAATATTAAAATGGACATTACCCGTTCTATGACCATAGTATGGATGGTACTTGGGACCACTACCAACCATCCGCAACTCCAACACCTTTAATGTGTATTCTAAAAGCGAAGGAAATCAGATTTTATGTATGGAAGCAAAAGAGGTTTGTCCATTATGTTTTATGGATAACCATAGTATGATGCAATTCCCCTGGGTGTATTCTAAGTGTCCGCAAGCTGGTTGTCCTGGCATGAAAATGGTCATTGAATCACAACCGGAAAATATTAGGTATTTGCAATGTCAATATCCAAATTGTCATAAAGAAACACAGTTGCTAGAAGATGCTATGAAGGCTAAAGAATATGAGAGGGTAAATGATTTATGCAAAAACTTCAAAGTTAAAGCCAAATTGAAGACGTTTATTTGCAACCGTCGTGGAGAAGAAGGTCATCATACCAAGCACAATCCAAACATAATATGGAATAGTCAATCTGAATGCTCAATGCCTAATTGTAACACTTATATGGAAATGCACACTTCTAAAGAAAAAATACGTATTGAAAACATTACTGGAAAAGTCCAAGGTGTCTTTCGGTGAGATAGAATGATTAAGGAATATGATGTATTGTCTTTCGTTATGTTCAGTGTGAGTAGCGGTTTTAATTTCAAGAATATGATGTAATGTTATTTTGAATAATTGGTGTTGTTTTTTATTAATTGATGTACTGCATATTTTAGAATGACAACATGATAAAAGACTAGACACTGCAAATATTAGCCTATCTACTCGTCTCCTACATGAGTTGACAAGACTAAAACCGCAAAGATATCTTCTCACAACTTGCAATGCTCTATTGTGAATGACCACATGATAAAAGACTATACACTGCAAATAACATCATTGCATGACTCCTACTGTGAATGACTACACGTTAAATACTTTATTGGCAACCATTTCGATGTTCTATCTCTATAAATACAACACTTCTCGCTCAATGTAACACACAACAAATTCTCAAATTCTCATACCCATCTACTCCTTTGCTTTTCATCGTTCCTATTCTATAATCTTCGTTATTCGTAGTACTAATTGCTACTTATACTGAAGAATAAGATCAAAACTTTCTTTGGTCTTATTATTATACCACACAGGTTCATGTCTCACATAATATATCCCCGAGGTATTTATGGGGCGAGGTCCTCCAAATGTTTAATGGGACTGATGTGAACCGACACAATCGTAGCTCCAACCAAATCATAGATCGATTCCACATTTAAAAAAAAAAAAAAAAGGTTTGTGGCAATACAAACACCACTGTATCAAAGAAGGGCGTCATGAATGACAAACCAAATGATTGTAAGTGTGGACCTTTTCATTTGAATTTATTTAAAAGAGTATTTTCCAATAATAAACTTACTGAATATATGTTTGGTTGTTTATTGAAGGACAAAGCTTCCCTTACGACATATCTTGTAAAATACGGAACTGCATTCCGTTGTCGTCATTGCTACTCAACGATGATACAAATATTTTCTAATTTGAACCCTGAACGGTTAGCACGAGAACCAACTCCTCCTTAATCCGACAACGAGGAATAACTAGTTTGATTAGATGTTTTGTGGGTATATCTCTTTGTAAACCCTCACGAGACATAACTTATCCATGGGGACCACCTAATGGTTTAAAGGCTTGTTGCACGTGCTAAGTGCAACCGCGACTCCTGCGAAAATGAGATATCTAAATATCTAGTGATGTATTGCTGTTTTGAATAAGTGATATTGGTTATTTATGATACTTTCGTTAATTTATTCATTGCAAAATAGATTACGCCGGTGCAAGTACAAATAACGAAAACATATTTCAATACTTAATTAAAACCCTAATTCACTTTCGTAGGAAACTCGATTATACTTAGCATGTGTGACAAGCCTTTAAACCACCAAACGAACCTGGTGGACGAGTTGTGTCTCGTGAGGGTTTACAAAGAGATGTACCCACAAAATCTTTTATAATCAAACTTAGTCTTCACCAGAATCAACCTTAAATGTATGGTTTTTTTTATGAAATGTAAGTAGATCAGGAAACTTTATCTTTAGAAACTGATAACACTCATCAAATTCAAATTGTCTGCCTTTTTGTTCATTGTACTTTACTTTTACTAGTCTCTCCTGCAACATACAAACTTTAAAATCAGTAATATGATTAAAGGAACATAGAATAAAACTAATACAAGTTAAGAGAAAAAAATAAATACCATTCGATCATGCGTCATTTGTTCAGGACAACTACGGTTGTTATAAATAGTTGATTGAAGGACGATGAACTTCGTGACTTCTTCCTGTATTAAAACATGTCTATCCCTTATGTTATCCAGTGTTCTTTGTCGAGAATTGCCAAAATATATTTTATAGTAGTGCCATATTAGGTTCCATAAGGCTTCATCTGGTAAAGCGTGTAGCCGAGCAACATGACGAGATTGTTGGGTGATCCAAGTTTTACAGATTACTAAATCTTCTGCCGGATCAAAGCTAGCCATAGAAATTTTAAAGATGTTGTTTTTAACTAAAACTTAAGTGGATGTGAAGAACAAGTGGATGTTTGGTGTTGTAGAAGTAAAGAAGATGTGAAGACTGAAGTGAAGAATATGTGTATTTATAGGGACATTTAGAAAGGAGCCGTTGCAAAAGTAAATTTTTTTAAAAAAACATACCCGTTGAATTCCAGTGACTCATCTATTCGACCAACAACAATTAAACCACAACCACATTTTTTTGAAATACATTACAATATATTAAGCATATTAATAATACAAAAGCTAAAAAGTAAGCCTAACAAAACCTATCAGCATGGTTTCCAACTTGTTAATTTTCTCCAAAATCTAACCATAAGTGTTCGATCAAGTCATTTCGCAAACAAATATGCGTCTCTTTGTTGTGTATTGCACTTCGGCGTTGCTCAACTCTCATTCTCGAAAGTTCAACACTATGTTCTCTCGATATATTTAACGATGTATAGTTGCGGAATTGTTCATATTCATGTGGCCAATCACCGGTTAACGCTCATCCTTCAATATCATATTATGTAAAATAATTACAGTTTTCAAGATATATGCTAGCACATCTAGATTCCATATCTTGCAGGTTGCTTGACAATGGAAAATTGACTTTGCAGTACACCAAATCCTCGCTCTACATCTTTTCGGCAACCCTCTTGCATGCTGAAATTTTTTTGTTTTTTTTTTCTCGGAATCTGGATGTTTAATAAACATCACAATAGTAGCAATCTCTTGGTATGTTCCATCACCAAGATTATATCCCATATCATATGAATATCCGTTGACCACAAAGTTCATTGGTGGTGTTTTCCCGTTGATGAGCTTTTAAAAAATATAAGAACGGTTCATCACATTAATATCATTGTTTGAACCGGGCATTCCAAAAAATGCATGCCAAAACCAGAGATCATATGAAACCAATGCCTCCAATACAATATTTTCGCTCCCTTTGTACGCGGTGTAAGCCCCTGATTCCGCCGGCGGACATTTATCCCATTTCCAATGCATGCAATCTACACTACCTAGCATCTATAAAAATCCCCTGTCTTTGTTTTCCTTAAGCAACAATTCAACATAACCCTCAATCGGTGTGCACAAATATTGTTTCCCATACAAATATACAATCGTCTTACAGAACCTACGTGTTTCTTCCAAAACAGTGATTTGTCTAATGCGTAAGTGCTCATCTATTGCATCGGCCGCACATCCATAAGCTAGCATTCAGATTGCTGCTGTAACTTTCTGATGAGGGGATAATCCATGAACACCACAAACATCAATTTTTTGAACTAAATAATTATTTATACCCACGAAATCTCCCAATATTCGGTCGAACATTTCTCGCCACATTCCAAATCTTCTACGAAATACATTCGGTGGAAACCTAGGGTTGTTGCAAAAGAAATCTCTCCAGAGAAGTTTATGTCCCGTCACATGATTTGTTGGTATTTGGATACGCATATGAGGCCATTTCATACTTGAAATAGCCAATCCCAAATTGTCTGCTTGTTATTTTGGTTCAATACAACTAAATCTTCATCTGATGAGTACAAACTATTATCATCATTTCATCAGAAGAAAAAGAACTGGAAGATTAAGAAGAAGAAGAAGAAGGGGGAGAAGGAATAGAAGAACAATAAACATAATAGTATGCCATTGGTTGTTGATGTTTGCAGTTTTGGTTTGTATCATTTGAGAATCGAGTGTTCAATTTATAGACATATATGAGAGTATTATTAAGTAGAAAAAAATACAACTCTTTGAGTATAGAATGACTACACACTCTTGGTATTTTAAAAATTTAGTGAGTAAAGGCAAGTGAAAAGAATAGACACATCAAAGATAAGAAGTGTTTGTTGAGATGACAATACCAAGTAGATAAAAGACAAAACAAAGATAAGAGGTGTCGGTTGAGATAACAATACGAAACAGATAAATGACAAAGCAAATAAAGGAAATGTCTTTTGAAATGACAATACCGAGCAGATAAAAGGCACAACAAAAATAATAAATGTCTTGACAATACCAAGCAGATAAAAGACTACCCATCCGTATTTGGATTCGCTGACGCCGGCCGTGGTGGCATAAAAGGAGGTGAACCTATTCTCTATGTGTAATTAATTTCCGGTATTTTTTATGATGATCCCTGATTCATTAGATTCCACATTTGTTCTGGAAAATTTTGAGAAAAAAGGACCGAATCCAAGCGGTTGTTGTGGTTGTTGCATACGATAATAGGCCAGCTGTGCCTCCAAATTGTTGTTGTGATCTTGTAGCCCCCATATTTCTTCATCTTTCCCCATGATAAAGTTTATCCTCTCTTTCATTTTATTTGATGTAAACTTACGAAACTCTTGTGTAAAATCGACAAATTGTTGAACCAGACCTTAAGCTTCGGGCTGTTATGCAAAAAAATAAATCAAATAATCACATATTTTTGTGTACTTAGAAAATAAGCTTTGTGGTATACTTATGTATGATAATTGTTGTTGAGGCAGAATGGATACATGTTCAACAGGTTTTCAATATTGTGTTTAATAAGGTCACCAGCATAACCATATGTTTCGACCTCCCAATCGACAATGGTCACATATCTTTGCAAGTTAGTTACATGTCGCCAATACTGAATATACAAATCATACGTAACAACATTCACTAATTCTGTTGCATCAGGCCAACTGCCTTCTCTCAACTGATTTGCTTCATCAATATTGAGGTTGCCAATACGAGTATGTGGGTTTAGGGGAACGCCAAAATTAAAATGGTTTTTCCTCCAGCACCGATCTATGAGGTATATGTTGTGTTGTACAAAGAAAATAACTATCAGAAAGTAAAGAAAATAACTTTCCAAAAATAAAGGAAATAACTATCAAAAAATAAGAATAGTGATATCAAATTAAATTATCAACTCACAGTTCCAAGCCAAGAATATATTACCCTTATATCTGAGAGTTCTGATGTCGTGTGTTCAGTATCAGAGTCAAGAAAAAATCTGGCGGACTCCCACGGTCTCCAGGTCACCTCGCGAACAGTAATTTGATTAAGACAAGTCCTAGAGCGAACTATATTAATACTCTTCTTCCTTGTAGCCTTCCAACGAGAACTTGTAGACCATATTGCTTCACTATCACTCTTTGGCTCATTTGGTCGACATATGCCCAAATATTCGTACCCCCAAAACTACTCCGTCATAACGACCAACCAAATAAATCAGTTACCAACAAAAACATTAAAAGAAGTATGAATATGAGAAAAATATACCTCTAATATTTGAAATGGCCCGGCTAGTGTCTTCTGCCCCCGGCCAGATGCGCGGAGTCCCGAATACAATTTTGAAAAAGCAGCACCACCCTAGTCATACGTGCCAACTGCATTATGATAGACACATTTTAGTGTCTAAATTGCACCTTAATTTCTAGTGAGTTAGTATTCGATTTTGTGTCTATTACGTGTTTTTATGCTTTTGTAGGTACATTAGAAGAATAAAGATTTGTGGAAAAATTGGCTCAAAAAGTGATAAAGGCACCCAAGGACAAGTGTTATTGGCACCCCAAGAATGGATAAGGGATACCCTAGGATCGGCCGAGTCAACCCAGCGGGTCAACCAGGCGATTCAACCCAGCGAGCCAGCGAGTCGACTCAGCCGGATCAGCCGATTCAGCTTATCGGGAAATCTACTGGATGGGTAAAATCAAGTGATTCGAAGGATATTTTGCTTCTAGATTGTTCCAAATGTTAATAGTAATCTCACGCAAGTCATAAACATCAAAAGATCCCGTGAAATCAGCTTGGAAATCATGTATTTGGCCGGAATCATGATTCGATTAAGATTGGGATTTGTGGGCAGTTCTAGAGAGTTCTATTAGGTTTAAACTCTCTCTAGGGTTTGTTAAGTCTATAAATACCAAGAGAAGCCAAGAGAATCGACTACAAAAGCCTAGAGAAGAAAACAGAGAATTCCGGCAAGTATTCCGTCACCGCCGACTAGCTGCTGCTGCAACGGCCGGCTGTTCTTCATCCATCACCGCCGGAGAAGAAGACTCAGCAACACTTACAACTGTTGCTGATTTGAATTTTCCTGTCGCCTATTGCTTCAAACCCTTTGTTGCTTAAACTCTCCTGTAACAGCTGAACCTTCTCCTGTAACGCATATAAGCGTATCAAATCAGCTGTTACAGCGTTATTCACCTTTGTAATTGATATTTTGAGCAATGAAATCAACTTTTGAGCAAGTTTTATTCACCATGAGCTAAGTCTATTTACTGGGATGATGGATAAGGTAATTTTCTCAATTTTATGTGATTTAATTATTTTCTAATAATTATTTATATTTCTTTTGTTATTAGAATTGCATAGTTTTAAATAGTGAAAACGGTTTTCTTTCAACAGTTGTGCTTTTGCTTGATGGATTATGCTTAGTTAATTAATTTTGATAGTCCATGCTTGTGATTTACCTCTGTTTGTTAGCATAACAAAACCAATTTTGGCAATTATTTGTGCTTCAATTAATTTGAAAAGAATTATCTGATTAATCACATAGGTTGTTAGATTTACCTGATTCCTGATTCCTGGTCCTTTTAAAATTATTTAAAAATCATCCTTAGGTTATTTAGTCTTTTTCATACTCCTGGAATTTTCTAGAGTTAATTTAAGTCATTATTTTCTAAAATCATTACCTTCACAAGTTCGAGTAACGAATCTCTTTTTACCACTATATAAAATCACACCAATTTTTGGCGCCGCCGACGCGGACTTGTTTTTAGGTTTAGGGTTTTAGATTTATTTTTTAGGTTTTTATTTTTATTTTTATTATTTTACTTTGTTCTGTTTTACGTTTCTTTTGGTATTTCTCTTTTTGCTACAGGTTGAATTTTTGATCGAAAAGGGAAGTAAGCAAAAGTTTTGGAATTAAAGCTAAAGACTTGGAATTAAAAAGGGAAAAGCTTAAAGAACGAAAAAGAAGATCGAAGATTTTATTTTTTTTAATTAGATTTTTAGTTTATTTTAATTAGTTTTAATTAGTTTAGAAAATTGTATTAGGGTTTTTAATTATTTCTGTAATTTTTCTTTTATTTTTTGGACATTTTTGGACTTTTTATTATTTTTAAACCCTACGGAAGGGTAATTTAAAATATCAAACTGTGTGCAGGGACGGACGACAATTACGATATTGTCTCGGCCCCTCGGGTTCGCACACTATTAAAAAGGATATTAGTGGCCCGAGTCGACTTCAACGGTTCGTCGCCCGTCTAGTACGGGAGGTAAACTTCGACCAACCCACGAATCTCCTGTCAGTGGGTTTTCTGGACGCCTTTGTATGCATATATGTTGATGACTGAATACGGAACTTAATTTTTGCATAGTAAAGGGCAAGGCCTGGCCATACATGATAAGGTTTCGGATTTCATCACCGTCTCCTTCTTGCCCGCCTTAGGAAAACAAAACCTACGCGAACCTAAGCTTAAAATCTTGACTAGAAAGAGACCGATAAGGTAACGAGCTTATAGGAAAATCGGTTGGAAGGACTGTATTGGTTACCTTATTAGCCTAACTCAAAAAGCAGGAAGATTAGATTAAAGCCGCCCTGTAACCCAGGGAGGCGTTGCCAAAGAGACAGGGGTATCAAAGCTCCATTGAGCTTCTCCTGTTTCTCTTCAACTTGATTTAACTCGGATCGCTCAGAGAGATTCGCTAAAATTGTAACCAGTTGCCTTCTGAAAGAATAGAAGCTGGTCTAGAGACAATATAAGTGGAACCATCATGCTTGTTGTTTGCTAGATTTAGGTTTGATTTGGTTGAGTCAGGGCACGATTGTGTTTGATTAATTTCTTGTTAGGATTTAATTTTTACATGCCAAGAACGCCCTTAAGGCGAACTTGGAATAGAGACCCTCAAGGTAGGATAATTAGTGGAAGACTTGTAGTTCACCTTGACCTTGAGAATCCAACTGAGAGTGAACTAGTCACTCCCGAGACTGTGTCAGCAATGACGTCTCTGAAGGATTTGTTGAATCCAACCCGGACCTCACGTCCATCTTGCATCAAGTTAGCCGCTACTGAAGCGAGCTACGAACTGAAACCCGGAATTATCCAGATGCTCCCGTTATTCTAGGAAAAGAAAACGAAAATCCCTATTTTCATGTTAGGGAATTCGAGGAAATATGTAGCACGATCAAAATTAGAGACTTGAATGACGAATCTATTAAACTTAGATTATTTCCCTTTTCACTAAGAGAGAAAGCCAAGTCGTGGCTGTATAGCTTGGCTCCTCAGTCAATTGAAACCTATGCCCAACTTACTTCAGCTTTTATTCAGAAGTTCTTCCCTAGGAACAAAATTTTGTATGTTAGGCAGAAAATATGCACGTTTTCCCAGCTAGAGGGAGAGTCTCTGTATGTGTATGTAGATAGGTTCAATGACTTATTATCCCAATGCCCAGACCACGGTATAGAGGAATTAAGGCTAGTTCAAATCCTCTATGACGGTTTAGATTATGCATCTATAACCTTGGTCGAGTCTTTGTCCACCGGAGGGTTCGACAGTAAGACTCCTGCTAAGGCGATGAAACTTCTGAGGGACATCGCCGAGAAGACCCAGCAGTGGGAGAGCAGTAGAGAGACAAAAAGAACAATTCTTCTAGGAAGAGGAAATGTTAATAGGGTAGAAGGATCTTTCGATCCAAAGTCCCAAATAGAAGCCTTATCTAGAAGGCTAGAAATGGTCGAAATGAATCAAGCTAGTAGTTCAGAGCCCACCCAATTCGAAGAGCAGGCTTTTGCTCTTTATAATAACACTAGATTTGATAATCAGAGAAAGTTCGACCCATATTCAGAATCTTATAACCCTGGATGGAGAAACCACCCGAACCTTTCCTGGTCGAAAGGCCAGGCTCAAGGTCAGTTTAGTAATGCTAAAGGTCCTCCAGGCTTCAGTTATAAGAATTCGGCTGGTCCAACTCATCCTAGCAATGACGAAAAGAATGAGCAGAGATTCCATACCTTAGAATAAGCTATCTCTAGTTTACAAACCCAAGTCAGTGACATTGCTGTGGCTCTGAGAGAACGAGAACTTGGTAGGTTCCCTAGTCAACCCGAACCAAATCCTAGAGGATCCAATGGAATGTTGACTGGTGAGAAATCATCCAGTCATGTGAATGCAATTAGTACCCTTAGGAATAGTAAGGTAGTGGATAACAAGGTAACTAGGCCTGATAGTGAACAAACTGTAGTTCACCCTGACCCAATAGTTGAAGAGACTGATAAAGCCTCTGAAGAGCCTGAGGCAAACCCTCAGAGAACCGATTTTATGCCTAGAGCCCCATACCCAAGGTTGTTAGCACCTACTAGGAGGGAATCCAATTTTAATGAAATAATGGAAGTTTTTAAGAAAGTCAAGATCAACCTTCCATTATTAGATGCAATTTTAGGCAGATTCCTGCTTATTCCAAGTTTCTTAAGGACATGTGTACGCGAAAGCGAAAACTTAGCGTACATAAGAAAGCTTTTCTAGCTAGTCATGTAAGTTCAATTATACAGAGTAGTACGGCCCTTAAGTACAAAGACCCAGGTTCCCCAACCATAGCTTGCACAATAGGAAACTACCGGGTAGAAAGAGCCTTACTCGATTTAGGAGCCAGTGTGAACTTACTGCCGTACCATGTGTACCTTCAGCTAGGACTAGGCGAGTTGAAACCGACTCAGATGACTTTGCAGTTAGCTGATAGGTCTGTGAAAACTCCTCGTGGTGTCATAGAGGATGTTTTGATTGAAGTGGATAAATTTATTTATCCAGTGGACTTTGTTGTGCTTGATACAGACCTGTGCCTGACCCAGAGAATCATATACCAGTTATACTAGGTCGCCCGTTCTTAGCAACATCTAACGCGATCATTAACTGTCGTAACGGTGTTATGAACTTGTCTTTGGTAACATGACTATTGAGCTGAATATCTTCAACATTAGTAATCAACCACCTGAGCTTGATGACCCCACCTTAGAGACCGTCAACATGATAGAGACCCCATTTCAGGAGTCATTACCAAACACTTTGATAGAAGACCCGTTAGAAGAATCTCTAGCCCACTTTGGATTAGAGTTTGATGAGTTAGGACCATCAGAGACCTTACCTGTGATTGTAGCTTCAGAGTTGGATAATGACCAAGAGAATAGGCTAGTAACCGTGCTTCAGGACAATAAGAAAGCCTTAAGAGGAACCGTAGCAGATATTAAGGGAATTAGCCCAACAGTTTGTATGCACCAGATACATTCAGAGGAGGAATCCAAACCGTCTAGGGAGATGCAGCGTAGGCTCGACCCATTAGACGATCCATTAGAGAAATGCCTAGCCGACTATAGAATTGATAGCGATAATGATAGTGTTATTAGTCTATCTAGAGACACTGAAAACTCTAAGTTTGGGGGTGACTGTCATTCTCCATATGCTATGCCATTAACTCTTAGGACGGTCCCTAGCTTGGGACCTGACATATGCACATCTGCCATGGTACAAAATCATCTTCGAGCTAGATCCAATGATCCTCCTGTTCAGAAAAAAATTAAGTTGCCAAAAACCCATCCTCTGGTCGATGTGGTTTACCTAAATAGGGATCAAATTGTGTTCAGATTGTTTATCTTCGTAGCTTGCTGCTATTTTCTTCTATTGTGGATAACACTATTTGATTCAGATGATCCACAGTTGTTCCGATTATTGCTATATGATTTAAAGAGGTAACGTATGCTCATGCGACACGGTAACATCTTTCCCTAATTCCTTTTCGTGCAGTGTTTAGAAACATTGAGGACACTGTTTAATTTAAGTTTGGGGGTATTGGGAGACTTTTTAAGATTTGGAATTTAGAAGCATGTGAATAATTTAGGGTGACACTAACCACTCTAGGTAGATGGAAACTTAGCCATTTTGCTATAAGGATTGGTGTGCCCAGCTAGATGGTCTATTCATAAAAGAAACAGAGTTCAGGTGTTAGAAATAACATGATAGTTGTCACCACCATATCACGTTCTGTTTTATTATTTGCAATTTTGTGTTTCTCCGAGAGTATTGGTGGGTCGCAGCATCGACATGTTAATTAGCACTGGAATGACATTTAGTGTGTTGAGATCATGCACCACATGAATAATACGTTAGTTATGTGTGTGGTCCCCCTGTCTCCGTCGCCTAAGCAAGCGTGGAATGCAGGATCCATGGGAACACACATGTATTAGG
>JAJJMC010013954.1:1418437-1470206 GCA_023531435.1 Papaver californicum | reverse complement strand
AAAAAAAAAAAAAAAGAAAAAAAAAAGTCGAAAAAAAAAGAAAAGAAAAGAAAAAAATCGAAAAAAGTTAGAAAAAATTGAAAAAAAATAATAATATAGTTGGTATTTTAGAGTTCTCCCTGTCTCCGTCGCCTAAGCAAGCGTGGAACGCAGGATCCATGGGAACTTGTAAATATTTTAGTTAGTAGTAACCGTTGAAAATAAATGGGGAGTATCTCGACACAGTAGGTTTCATCTTGGTACTGACCTTCAGACAGATATGGGAAACACCGTTCGCCTTGGTCAACATTTGCGACCTTCTACAGCCTACTTTCATCTTCTAAGTCTTTTCATGTGATGGGTGGTTAGATAACTATCTGAGTAGAACTCTGTTGTCTTAGATATGAATTTTAGTATGCTTGAGTTAACACTCATGTACAGTGATTGGACCCATAAAGGGTAATGGTCCCTATAGCCGAATATCTAAGTAGCCAACTAACTAGCTTGTTTAGTGTCTATCCTTAATCGTTCACGTGTTGCTAAGATCTAGATCCAAGTTTTGTGGGTATACCTCTTGTAAACCCTCACGAGACAAAACTCTTCCACTAGGGACACCTAGGGGTTTAACGGCTTACTGCATATGCTAAATGTAGTCGCGATTCCTGCGAAAATGAGTTAGGATATTTACTTTATTTTTAGAGTAGTTTGCTCGAGGACTAGCAAAATAGTAAGTTTGGGGGTATTTGATAGACACATTTTAGTGTCTAAATTGCACCTTAATTTCTAGTGAGTTAGTATTCGATTTTGTGTCTATTACGTGTTTTTATGCTTTTGTAGGTACATTAGAAGAATAAAGATTTGTGGAAAAATTGGCTCAAAAAGTGATAAAGGCACCCAAGGACAAGTGTTATTGGCACCCCAAGAATGGATAAGGGACACCCTAGGATCGGCCGAGTCAACCCAGCGGGTCAACCAGGCGATTCAACCCAGCGAGCCAGCGAGTCGACTCAGCCGGATCAGCCGATTCAGCTCATCGGGAAATCTACTGGATGGGTAAAATCAAGTGATTCGAAGGATATTTTGCTTCTAGATTGTTCCAAATGTTAATAGTAATCTCACGCAAGTCATAAACATCAAAAGATCCCGTGAAATCAGCTTGGAAATCATGTATTTGGCCGGAATCATGATTCGATTAAGATTGGGATTTGTGGGCAGTTCTAGAGAGTTCTATTAGGTTTAGAACTCTCTCTAGGGTTTGTTAAGTCTATAAATACCAAGAGAAGCCAAGAGAATCGACTACAAAAGTCTAGAGAAGAAAACAGAGAATTCCGGCAAGTATTCCGTCACCGCCGACTAGCTGCTGCTGCAACGGCCGGCTGTTCTTCATCCATCACCGCCGGAGAAGAAGACTCAGCAACACTTACAACTGTTGCTGATTTTTGAATTTTCCTGTCGCCTATTGCTTCAAACCCTTTGTTTCTTAAACTCTCCTGTAACAGCTGAACCTTCTCCTGTAACGCATATAAGCGTATCAAATCAGCTGTTACAGCGTTATTCACCTTTGTAATTGATATTTTGAGCAATGAAATCAACTTTTGAGCAAGTTTTCTTCACCATGAGCTAAGTCTATTTACTGAGATGATGGATAAGGTAATTTTCTCAATTTTATGTGATTTAATTATTTTCTAATAATTATTTATAATTCTTTTGTTATTAGAATTGCATAGTTTTAAATAGTGAAAACGGTTTTCTTTCAACAGTTGTGCTTTTGCTTGATGGATTATGCTTAGTTAATTAATTTTGATAGTCCATGCTTGTGATTTACCTCTGTTTGTTAGCATAACAAAACCAATTTTGGCAATTATTTGTGCTTCAATTAATTTGAAAAGAATTATCTGATTAATCACATAGGTTGTTAGATTTACCTGATTCCTGATTCCTGGTCCTTTTAAAATTATTTAAAAATCATCCTTAGGTTATTTAGTCTTTTTCATACTCCTGGAATTTTCTAGAGTTAATTTAATTCATTATTTTCTAAAATCATTACCTTCACAAGTTCGAGTAACGAATCTCTTTTTACCACTATATAAAATCACACCACATTAAGATCCTCAAAAGAAGCTAACCATCCGGCATCAATATATTTCTTGCCATTCGAAAAGAGAAATTGTCCCAAAACATACATACCATAGGTTCTGACCACTCTTTCAGCAAGTATGCTATCATCATTAGCCGCAACCAACTTTTGTGGTTCAAAATAGATGCTCAAAAATACAACTGTAATTACATCTGAAACCCACTTCACGGGGATATGTTCTCTTTTACAAATTTCACTATCTTTTATTTCTGGAAATATATCCTCACAAACATAATCAAATTGGTACTTGGCTGGGTCATACGAAATATCATTCATAATGCTAATACTCAATCCTGTCAACATGACATAATCAAGCGGTTTGAAACCCATCTCACCAAAGGATAAGTGAAAAGTGTTCGTTGTATCCCAAAAACACTCAACAAGATAGTCAATCAATGAATATGAGGAATCTAATAAGTCCATGGTCAACATACGGTCCCATCATGCCTTCTCAATAAAATATTTAACTCTTGGGCTGTGTTCTATAATACTGCATAGGTATGAATAACCGATTTGTGGGAACCACGATGGGTATACTTGAATTTTCTATCAGCTGACTATGTAATATTTGTCGAAGCATGACTCTGATCACCTTCCACTAAATTGTAGTTCGCTAAACCAAGAACAAAGACCGTCGCATCTGCAGCACTAGCCATAGCTTCAACTGTAGGGTCAACTTCTGGATCCTCAACAATTTTAGCTTTCTTGTTCGTCTTTTTCCGACCACCGAATCTCGCCGCAACATCCTTCAATATATGTGCTAACAATACATAAAAGTTTTAAATTAAGAGTAATCCTCAAAATGCACAAATAATCAACTCAACGGTCATCCTCAAAATGCACAAATATAAATTGCATCATTAAAAGAGTAAGCCTCTAATTAGATAATCAAATGTACAAAAATTCATAAATCATCCAAAATATAAATTTCATCATTCACAAATTAGTCCAGTTATCAAATTATCAACTCTACAAAAATTCATCAAAATTACTTAATTTTATAATTCCATAAACATTTATATATTTAGAAAGGAACATAAACATTCATAATTCCAAAATTCCATAAACACTCATATTTACATACACACTAATTATGTCTTCTACATCTACAACAAACATACCCATCTCTAGACACATAAAATTAACCACAACCCAACTCAAATTAATCAACAAGTTAATCAATTCTAAATTCAAATCAATTAATTCTCATCAATTTTTTAAACCCAATTTATAAATTTCAAAACCCTAGTTATGAATTAAACCTAATTTAAAAATTACAATTTGTAAAACCTAATTTCAAATGAAGAGAATCATATCTTGAATCTTTAAGTATAAATTTATATATTTAATTAACAAAACACAACAACAAATCAAAATTATAACCCATAAAAATCCATTGAAATTCATTAAAAGTAATTTGAGTTTCGTACCTTGTCTTGAGATAAACCTAATCTTGATAAACTTAATGTTTCTTTCCTGCTAGGGCTTGAGTTTAAGTTGAGAAGATGTTGAAAAGAACCGAGCAAGGTTCAATTAAGAAGAAGGTTCAGATAAGAAGATGATGTTGATGTTGAGAAGCGAAGAGGAGAAAATAGACACGCATGATTGGTATATCCACCTCTTCTTAACAGGCGCACATGTACGTCCACGTTTCGTAACAGGCGCACGAGTAAAGAGAACCCATTGCAATCAACATACGGACCAGCTTCATGTGTCTCGGGCGTTATAATACATAAACGGCCCACCACGCGTATCTCTATACGCACACCTGTCATTTGGATGTTGAGTCAACTGCACGTCTGTAGTCAAGCGTTCATTCATGCATCAATTTCTCTTTGAGCGTGGATACAACATCCCGCTCCACCCAAGCATTTAACTAGCCACCCGCACAACCAACAGACGTCGTCATACACATGTGCCCAAGGTCAAGCGGTCATTTGTGCTGACGCTTGATTAAATTTTACTCTCATATCACTGCGTTTCACACGGACTACAACAAAAAAAAAATTGGTATTTACTCTTTGGTTTTTGTATATACTCCACTCATGACTGTGGACGCTCTAAGAACTCAGATGTATAATGAATCTTTCTTCAATACAATTCACATATTCAGAAATGTAGATATCCAACCTTTCACTATGGTATCATACTGAAAGATGAATATCTCTCAAGTTTTGATCCATAGACCTAAATTTCTTCACTACTACTGCCATTATTTCTTCATGTTGTTCATCATCACCATTAATTCATCACTTCCGCTACTGCTGCGATTAAGAAATCTTGTTCATTAAATAATTTGGTTGGAGATTCTTAAGGATTAATTGTCTTAAATCTGATTTTTATTAAGGTTCTTTATCGAATTGCACTAAGTTTGTTTTTTTTATGATATGCTTCTGCTAATGCTACTCTCAATTGCTTTTTGCCGCTGTTACTACTCTACTGATAATTTCTTTTCGTTTTTTAATTTAAAATTCCGATTCCAATTACGTTTTTCAGTTTCGTTATCGTTTTTCAATTTCATACATGACATGTAAGACTGGTTTCAATCATACTATCTTTGTTCATCAATCGTGTAAGTCTAGTTTCAATCACACCAGTTACGTTTATCAATTCATGTAAGACTGGTTTCAATTACACTAACTCTGATCTCCATCTTCTCAACTCCCGTAAGATTGGTTTCAATCACACCAGCAGGTTTTTCATTCTTCTTCAATTCTTTTTTATTTTAAATCAATTTATATTTCCTTTTCGGTTCAATCGTTTTTCGATTTCCTTTTAATAGTTTTTACTTCGACCTTTTAATCCCAAATTTCATGATTTGTGTCAATTGTTTTTTCATATTTCTCTCCATTTAAAACCAATCTCGAACTCAAATCTATTTTGATTTCAGATCTGTTTTCAATTTGGCTTCTTATTTCAATTTCTACAACACAACTTCTACTCTTCTTTCGATTTTTTAAAAGTTCTTTCAATTCATCTGGTTGAAGAGTTGGCTACTTGTGCAAAATCATTTTTTTGTTCTTATTCGTATGGTTGTTGTTAGTTTTCTTGATCTAATTTCGTAACATTGCGAGCTTGAGTTCTAGTTTATTTCCTTTCTTGATTCTTGGAATTCTTATGTGTTGGTGATGCACATTAAGTAGTATCTACTGGATGCAGTTAGTGAGTTTATTCTTCACTTATCAAACTCTGTGTCATGTTCTTCTTTGGCATGATAAGTTGGTATTGATTTGTTCTACTAATCCTATTGGTTATTGTAGTTGATTGTGCAGTAAAGGTGTACACTGATATGGTTGCTGCTAGTGTGTATAAATATGTACAAGATGCAAATATAGTCTTGCGTTTTTTTTCTTTGTTGCAAATAAGAGGATTCAGTTCCTGAATCTGTTTTTTGTTTGTATATTCGGTTTGTGCTGGTGCATGTATGGCTCTCCATATTTGTTATGTATGGCTCTCCATATTTGTTCTCTTTGTGTGTGGTTGGGATTGCTGACATATGTTAATACTGGTCATTTCTTCATGATATATTCCTGCTGCTGCATTATCGTGTGTTGCTGCTTTGCTACAAGTGGATACGTTACAATCATTGTTGGTGCTATACTGCAAACTTCAGTGGAGTGTGGATGTTTTAATGTTGCTGCTACGGTAGTGCAGGTTGTTATACCAAGTGTCCATTCCTAACAATGAGATCAGTTATGGCCTGTCCACATTACGTATGAGAGAGTCGTTTTATGTATCAATTTTACTGGTTATACAACCTCAAGCTGAATGGTTGTGTGTGTATAAATAAATACACATAGGGTTTTGCCGGTTTCCTTTTATCGTTGGTTTGTTAAGTTTGTGTGTGAATAAAACAAAGTGAAGTTGAAGTTCTTCTACTATTTATGAGGTGTTATGAAATCTTTCGAGTGTCGGTTCTTACTGACAAAATGTGCAAATTGGATGTGAGTTGGTGACAGTGTTTCTTTTGCAAGAGATGTGGTTTGTATGGTTTTCAATATATTTTCCATCCACAGTTGCATGCTCAAGTGATACAAGTGCTGGTTTAATTTTGCTGATCTTACTGCTTCCTACTGCTACCCCTATTACCAGCTTCATAATTGCCAAGGGTATATGCTTGCAAAGTTTTGCACTTCTATTTTGTTGCTATAATGCTAGTATTGTTCTTCCCATTACCAACTGTTACTGCCACAATATCTCCTAGGTTGCTTGTGTCTTTTTTCTTCACCAAATGTACCATCCACCACAATAGTCACAATCTGATCTGCAGCTTCTTATGCTAGTTTCTCTACATCAACTCACCTTTCTCATTTGCCCTAACAAGTGATATATATGGTCCAATACATGATTCATTGCAGGTTTGATTTTTCACTGGTGTTATTCTGTTGCTGTTGCTACTTCTACTACATAGTGTATGTGTGAGATAAAAATCTTGTTATGTACACTCTCAAGCTATCTTTTCCCGACACCTTGAGATTGAGGGAGAGTAGTAGAGGGAGCATGTACTGCTATGAATATAAATGTAGTTATATACAATTAAAAAAAAAGTAATATGAATGTAAATACGTCGACATTCATTTTATAAAGTAAACTTTTTTGAATCACTATGAAATCAAATCGAAAATCTTTTTATTTTGATCATTTTTTTTACAATTATATATAATCAAGTTGCTTTTTTGGAGCCCCGAAAGTATTAAAAGGAAACAAATGCTACTGGCAATTCAAACAATACTAACTAAATAATGAAGTCACCTGTCTTTTACTTCTGCTTGGGGGGTTGTACAGGCAAGTCAATCCATAACGATATGTCCCTGTACAAAGATAATGCCCGCAATTCGGTTCACCGGGTCTTATAGAGTGCTGTAAACTTCAATTAATCTCCGCCTCCTCTTCCTCTTCAACAGCTCTATCCTTCCAATTTCGGCTTTGTTTCTTTTCAAATCCTATGCTTAACTAAACCACCTCCACTAAGTAAAAAATCAATATACAACAGTAACATTAAGTTAATGTTCCTCATGGTTGCATTTAGTAAGGAAACAATTCCAAAAACAATCACTCTTGTCGAAAAAACTAAATAAAAAGCTACTCTTTCCATACCTATTGTATAGGTGGAATATTAAATTTTTTTAATCTTATGAGAAATATATTAAAAACAAAACAAATGATATGCCAGAATCCTCTACAAAAAGGATTTACAGAAACTAAACTATTACTTTCCCACAGTCAGAGACATAAAGAACCAGAAGATTACCGATCGACAAAGATCATACTACTGTACTAAAAAACAGGCGTCCTTAATTAAAAACACTGCACTGTTACTTGACAACAATCACCATCTTATAATTGGGTGGGAGATTGCTCACATGAATCATGATTAGAAAATCTTGTATAAGTTAGGTAAATTCAGGTTTCAATCTAAACAATCACCATCCAACAAACTGCCCTAAAATCCCAAATAAAAAACATTATTAAAAAAATCATACTAAAAAGAAAAAAAATAAGAAGAAAAGAGATACCCAGACAGGGGTAGAGCAGTAGTGCAGTACGCACATGTAGTTTTTCATCTTGCCTAATATTGTACTATACTGGATTTCGGTTCGTACCGGTCGAGAACAATACACTGGTACGTCGGTATACCGGGAAAATTTCGATTTAAATACCGGTGATATATCGGTCTATATATTTTATACCTATAATTTTATAGAAAAAATACTAGCTCATGTTTTATAACTATAAATATATTTCAACACGTTATAACAAATGTTTTTTCATCTGAAATATATAAATTCATAGATTCCATACACATAGTTCAAAGTTTAAACATGAAACAAATATTAACTAGAAGTCTACAACCATATATGGTAGGAGAAGCAAATAGAAAACCTTGACAAGACAGTTGTTTAGCTTATGAACCAAGGTTTTAAAAACCGCATTTACTGTATCGCGAAAGCTTATTGATCATCGTCGACAAGAGAACTATAGAACCAAAAATACAGCTTAATGATACATTGGAAACTAAGAACTTAAAAACTAAACAAGCAATATAGCATAGAAACGGTAGAAGTATATTCTCAATCAAACCTTGATCTCTCTACTACGAGTTTTACAAAAATTATGACAGAAAATGATAAATATTACTATAGTAAAGAAGAGATAAGTGTCTGATGTTCTCTATAAGTAAAGCTGGAAAAGGGACAAAATCCAGCGAACAAAAAATTAAAGAAATGAAAACCAAAAGAGCATGTAATATTACTACTAACATAAATTTAGATTCTTATCCTCCTGTGAACTGATACTTAACCCAGAGCAGAAAACTATGATGCGCTGTTGTTGCTGCTGATACAAGCATATACGTCTCACACTGCTAAAAAGGCCCAAGTTAAGGCCACAGTTCCTCAAGAAAGATATTTAGAATTTCTGTATAATGAGGCTAACCAATCTTATCTCCAGGATTTGATTCCTTCAAAGACAGTTATCATCACACTAGGAACTTATTACCTTCTAATAGGTGTTTTCTTAATAGGAGCAACAGAAAATTAATACAAAAACTGAAAAAAAGAGATTGATGAGATTTTAGAAGCATGTCATATCAATGGTAAAGCATCACCTACCAAATCAACATGGCAACTTTGGCACAATGACTCAAAATTCACACACAAGGAATACAAATTTTGAGAAAGTGATCAAGTTCACAAATTTTAGAGAGTAGAGCATGTCATACATTAGTGACATGGGAGTCTGGGACACAGATTGGAGTAGTTCTCAGCAAAGTATTGCTTAAAATCTAGGCAGAAGCCAAGTAATTAACATTTCAGATTTCACATTTCACTACAAAATCTATACAATCTCTACAAAATCTCTTTCACATTTCACATTTCACTTTAAGAAAACAAAATCTCTTTCAGATTTCACATTTCACTTTAAAAAAACAAGTAATTAACATATCAAGTAATTGTTGAGATAGAATGAGCAATAACAACAAAGCATGTAAAGCCAGTCAAGCACATATAGAGCCAGGAGAATACCGTATCGATCGATTTTATCGGGAGAATACCGTATCGTCGGTTTGTTAAAATTCGTTTCGCTCTACATCCAGTACCGATAAAACCGCCAAAATTTCGGTCTTACCGACCGGTACGTACTACATTGATCTTGCCCATATCTCAATCACCACTGATCCCTTTTTTTACTCACAGAAAATCTAGAAACCTTAAATAGAAGGGTGTTCGTATTGAGATTTGAGAAGAGAATGAAAATATGGAGAGAGAATTAAGGGGATAAAAAGTCCTGATTTTCTATTGGATAATTTTTTTGCCAATTTTTTTTTATTAGTCTATTTTTAGTAAGAGTAAGAATAAAATATTTTTTAATGGTTCTAAATTTTATCCCTAAATTATTATCTGTCTAAATCCTTTTTAGGTCGAGGAAAAAATTTAACGGGACAAAACACTTTAAAATTTAAGATTTATTCATCTTTTAATCACATCATAACAAAAATTCATAAAATTATATATATAAATAATAATAATAATAAAATAGAAACAAAAAAAACTTAAGAAAGATCGCACTTCGCATTGTGCAATCCGCAGACTCCGCTGACTCCGCACTCATACCATTCAGGTCGCCGATGTCATCCCAGCGACTTTACCACCGTCCTATGCACTTTTTTTTCTTAGTGGACTTGGCCTTTCAGAGTTCTCTTCTGTGTACACAAGAACTCTTCCGGCCTTCCCTTTTCCTACGAGATAAAATGAACATCGATTATCGATACCAAAATACCCAAATCAAATCCCCTCTTTTAACTACTGAATCCTTGGTAAATCTCTGCTGAGTCTGCTCCCACGGAGTTTAAAGCCCCAGGAAAACCTTTTGTTAAACGTTCAACTAATCTACCCTTCTCAAACCACTCCACAACTGAAACAGATTCCTGTCCATCCTAACCAGCTGACCTTCTCCATTCGTCCTCAAATCGGGGGCACAACTGAATTTGGTAGATCCGTATAAGCTCAAGTTATTAAACTTGGGTTTGAATTTTTCAGGGTTTCTTTGGTTTTTATGGATGCTAGACTCGGGTTACCGAGTAATGCTTTACATATGTTTGATGGAACTCCTGAAAGAAACAAACTTTCCAGTATATGCTTATGGAATGTTTTGATTAATAGGTGTTATAGTAGAGATGGTAATTTAAACAAGAAGCTTTTAAAGGTTATGCCTATGAGGAATTCCAAGTCTATTGTTTTAGATTTATCAAATTGTGCGAGGATTGGTGCATTAGAAACTGGATTTTCAATCCATAATTATGCTTGTCACAATAGGTTCAAAGTAAGCAGACAAATAGGGGTAGCTTTGGTTGATATGTACGCTAAAGGTGCGAAAATGTGCAGTGCTGATAATACGATTCGCGAGTTACAAGGAATAGTAGGTCAATCTGGTTGGGCAACTCATGGACGTTCTCAACAAGCTCTTCAATGCTCTGAGATCACAAGGAAAGGTAAGAAACATTTATTTCTTGAATGCTGTTGGTTTTTGTTACATGTTGGAAGTGAAGTATCCACATCATATATGAATCTAATGGATGAAAATCTCTTGTAGGGGAGCAAAAGCAGCTTCGAAATGATGTAAGAAATAAAATTTGTTCATCAAATGGGGATGTTATTGAAAGTGATGCTAGTATCCTAAGAGAACCTATTACTTGTGCTGATAAAAAGCTACTTGTTCTTGATCTTAATGGGTTGCTTGTTGATGTTGGGAAAAAATCATGTAAGAATCGATGATATTGTTAACTCTAAGATGTTTCTTTTGATATTAAAGTGGAAGGGTCAGTTTTCTTTCTTTTTGTTTTCTTTCCTTTTGGCAGGTACTAAGAGGCCCTATTGTGATGATTTCCTCAAATTCTGCTTTGAAAGATTTCATGTGGGCGTTTGGTCTTCAAGAACTAAGTATATATAAACTTCCAACCAACCTTGTATATTCATGTCTTCTTTTGATCTCATTGCTCCATTTGATTGCGCTTAGGAAGTAACTTTACATGGTGGTCAGACTTTAGATAGTCTTTTATATCCAACTCTTATTTTTGCAGGAAAAATGTGAATAAAGTGGTTGACTTTCTCATGGGAGATTTAAAGGAAAATCTCATATTTTGTTGGGTAAGTAGAGTTAATCTTAGGTGCACTTATAATCAGTGTACTTTATTTTGACTTGGGCCTTTTACTTAGTTACTTCCTTTTTTTTCCATTATCTCTGCTATGTATCACATTGAGTTTACGGTTTGGTGCTTAATTACTTTTCTATCCAGATATTTTTTACAATACGCTCAAAATTTCTGTCTATGTAGCTTTTTGTGTTATTTTCAGTGAATCATTGTTTGCCTATTCGTGAATATTTCTTGATGTTGCAGTTATTTCTTTCTTGTTAAAAAGAAAAACACTTCGATAGTGCTGAATCTTACTGTTGATGGGTAAAGAAAAAATCATCCCATCTACAATATAAATGGTTTCATATTAGTTTGTGTTTCCTAATCCTATTAAAAGAGAAAACACTCCTTTAGTCCTTTGGCATATCTCATTTAAAATTACATTGACTAAATCCTATTAAATTATTAGCCGTAGCTGATACTTTGTCCTCTCTGTTTGTCTTTTTTTACTGGGCAGGATCAATCCCACTGCACTGAAACAGGTTTCAAAGTTATTGGTCACTGGTATAAGCCTTTGATATTGAAAGAGTTGAAGAAACTGTGGAATAAGCATGAACAAAATCTACCATGGGAAAAGGGAACTTTCAACGAATCAAACACGTTATTGTTGGACGATTCCCCCTACAAAGCTTTATGCAATCCTGTAAGTAGCTCGCCTGCTCTTTTCAAATTTTTATATCCTGATTTCAGGTTATTGTATGTTGGCAACTGTATAACACGCTGTTTGTCAATTTCGGTATGTAGTTGCACACTGGAATATTCCCTTCCTCGTATACTCGAGAGGATCTAAACGATGATTCATTGGGTGAGACTTCTCTAATCCGAGATGATGTGCTGTTTTATCTTAAGGAAATAATAATGTAAAACACCTGTAGGTAATGCAACATGTGGCTATGAGCAAACAGTTGTTGCTTGTTTCTGGTCGCCTGTGACAACTCATCATTTTGAGCAACAAGCAAGTCAAACTACCGAAATTCGTATATAAATTATTAATATATCAGGAGATGTGTTTTTTGGTAATGGAATCAGAGAATCTGTATGCAATCATATATTTGGAATCTCATTTTGGATTTTAGAAAGCAGAATAACATAGGTGGCATGTGTTTTTGAGAGATCAGACGAGTTTTATGGAGAAGGATTTTTCATATCATGTGTCCCAGTTGTAGGAAGTGAGTGACGTAGTTACAACATGTCACCACTCACCGATGCTTACAACTAAGTGAACAAAAACAACATGCTCATTCTTTTTGACCACATTGGCTGACCACCTGACACTGTTAATATTTTGTTCAAAAGGAACTAATATGGTCTATACTCTCTTTCTTGTTCTGTCTATTTATTTATTTTTCCATATGGCATTATGATTTAATAAAGTTAAAGACCAGTCTGAATTTCTTAGTCTTCCTAATGAGATCTAACTGCTTAATTTTGTTGTAGGCTATTGGACTATTAGAATGTTTCTCACTTTTGTTGTTTGCAAGCAGGCCCAGGAGGAGATATCCGTGTTTATTTAGAAGGTTTAGTTGAGGCCGGAAATGTTCAGAAATATGTTGAGAGACACCCCTTTGGCCAACCCGCTATTACGTACAGAAATCCTTTTTGGGGCTTCTACCGGCATGTCCATGATACTGTTGCAACAAAGATGAAACAGAAGGAGTTCCTAAAATACGTTTAGAGGAGATTCGAGAGTATTTTGAGGTCCCATGTTCTAACATTAAGGAAAGGAACTTTTTTTTCTCTTATCGCAAAGCTTACCGGTCAAACTTACATTATGTTGATAGGAAAATGGTGTTTTGAGGAAGCTCTTGCGGTAGCTTTACTTTAGCATGATCGGTTAATACTACAATCTACAGAATTGTGCTCAGCCAGTTTGCAGAGGTTCAGAAAAGGCTATCGTGAAAGTGTTGTATTAGATTTTGTGGGGCGGTAATTGTTTGTCTCAAAAGTTGCCAAGAATAGTGTGGTGCATTACTGACTCATCTGTATAAATCCTCCCATTTGATGAATACCCTCTCTCATCCACATGCAACGCTTGGACACCATTCTGTATATTAACCTCGACAGCCAGGTACACACATGCAACTCGATCTTCCTAGTTCGTCCATTTTTCTTATGATACTCTTATATGATGTGAAACTGAAGTTGATCGCGCCTTGTGGGTTTTCTTACCCTTGATTTTGGGTATCTTGTGGGCCTTCTTTTGCATGATTTTCTTGCTTTGTGGGTTTTCTTACCCTTGATTGGGTGCTTGTACAGTAGTTATATAACAAATATAGTACCAAGTGGCATTGCTATTTAGTCCTCTTTAAAGTTAAGCCTACCCATGTCCCTGGTTCTGAAAGCAACTTATTATTTTCTCGTCAGTTTCATCTCTAAGATTTTTGCCTTAGGTTATTTTGGATATTATCTTATGTCACAAGTTTCTCTAATTTTCTTCTTTCTGTATTCTTGTTTTCTATTAAAATCACAAGGGAGATATTAGAACAAAATCTAACTTAACAACTTTCTCATTGTTGCAGCAAGAACATTTTTGTAAAGCTGAATTAGTCCACCGGTAGTTTAAGTGGGGTGTTACTTTGATTTTGTTTTACAAAATTTACAGAAACTGCGGAAATCATCCGTTCTGGTCTATTCAGTAAAATACCACACCCTTAAATTCATGTTAAAGGAGGGCAAGCAACGGTGGGGATCAGTACAAACGTGTTAAGATGAGAATCAGTGCCCTCAACCTGTCTAAGGGTGGTATTGGGTGTGTTTTTTTTTTTTGCTGCGTTTGTTTTAGAGAAGCATACTTCTATTCTATAACAAAAACTGATGCAATTTTTCTTCTTGCTGTTATGTTTTTGTTCTTATTAATTATGTAACCGCTAAAAACCTAGCTAGTGGATCCAGCTAGGTTCGCAGTAGGCACAAGTAAATTCGATGATTAAAGGTTTTATCACAATAAATCGAAAGTAAAGCAATATAAATGAGAGTAAAAAGATAGTAAAAGCATACATGTAAATGACACAGATAAATTAACGTAGTTCGGCTAAGCCTCCGTCCACAGAGGTAATGATAATTATAGTGTTTGAGTTTCATTAAGTATGGGTTTTCATTTACAAGGGTGATGAAGCTCCATTGATAAGATAATGGAGTTCAGTGAGAGTAGCAGAGAAGAGGTGTTTTCTGAATCCAAAGAATCCAACCTCTCTAAACATAATAATATTTCCCTTATATATGACATATTGGTACATGTCTATTACTATATTACCCTTAGCTTAGTTTCTAAGCAGTCTTGGTAGTGATGTAGCCTAAGTTGTCGCAGGGTGTTATATTTTGCCCTTTTCTTGATAGTTGTTTGTAGAATAATTCTTAAGAAAAATCTTCTTGTCTTGCTTATGTTGTGGTTTGGTTGCTTTGACTGTTTTTTGTTTCGGCTATGAGCTGAGTTTGTTCATTCATGCTTCTTGTCATTGCTTTATTTCACGTTTATTTTCAAGTTGTATCTTTGATTGGAGTGTACCGCTTTTTGATAGATAATCAGTCCGGTCGCGTACCTGCATAAGAATGAAATAAAAATATATATTTGCTATGTTGCCTTGTGGGCCGTCTTGCATAGTGGAGCACGTAGTCGTATTTGGGGAGCAGCAGAGCCGTCTTAGTTGGTTGACTACGAAATGTTATTTGGTGGATCTTCTGCAAACATAGCTCTGTTGTTGCTTACTACGAAATGTTATTTGGTGGTAGGCGCATGAACAACCTCAGTATGTGTGATCCCTACATCTCTGAGAGTGTCTTGATAGGGATGATATTTACTGCAGTGTCTGCATTAATTAGGGCTCTCTTGAATTCAGTGTTTCTGAGGCTAGCAACAGTGAGAATTCTCAAATCATACTTTTCTCCATCTTTGCCCATCTGCGCAGGTTCAATGCATGCCTTGCTTTCATTGAGTGGAGGTAGTCTTCTACTAGACACAGTGTGATTGAGAGCAGTAAACAAGTCCTTGTCTTGTGCCTTTGAGAGATAGAGGAGTTCACAGACACGCTTCATCAAAGATTGGACCACTTGGTTAGTAGGATCCTCATACATGGTGAAATGCCTGATAGGGAGAGGGTTCTTATGTACACTTTCAGTCCCTAAGTCAAGCTCTCCTGATTCAACTTTGTCTTTGACTGTCCGCTTCAGGGTATAACACTCGCTTGTTGGGTGATTGACAAATCTGTGGTAGTGGCAATATTTGGGATTTGCCATTTCTTCCTCTGTTGGTGGTCGTCGAATAGGGGGTAAGTTGACGGCACCATCTTGAATCCAAACTTCCAAGAGTTCAAGTACTTCTTCAATTGGAAGGGGAAGGTATACGGTTGTTGGAGCTTATTTGGGTTGTTGTTTTTGATGTTGAGATGGTGGTAGAGCCACAACTACTTGATTAGGTCTTCGAGGTTGTCGACCTGCCTGTGGTGTCGGAGTTGGAACTAGTGCTGGTGTTGCACACTTCGGTTGTGGCTGTGATACTGGAATTTTCCTTTTACTTCTTTCATTCACAGCACCTACAGATGGATGAATTGTCTTTGAGCTAGGTGTCGACTACTACGGGTTTCACGCGCTTCATCATTCTTGGCAAGAGGTCTTCTCCTCTCTAGCAAAGCAGGTGCGGTATTAGCAGATCTCTTGGCAGCTTCATGTAGCTCAGGGAATGTTTGAAAGCGCAAGTTCTCTAGTAGAGCACGATAGATTGGTATTATTCTATTGATGCAGAGTTCTACCAGTTGGAGTTCAGTCACGTTCTGGTCATGGCAGTCAAGGGCATGAACTCTGGATCGTTTGACATAATCATTGGGATGTTCATTGCTTCGTTGAAACATTCTTCCCAAATCCGACAATATGACTTGTTGCGACACAAAGAAGTATTTCCTATAAAATGCATTAACTATTTCGCACCAGTTAGAAATACTATTAGGAGCGAGGTTGTTATACCATGTGTAAGCTCTCCCAGTGAGAGATTTAGAAAATTCTCTCAGGCGTAGCACATGAGTATACTCATATTCTCCTAATGCTTCCATATATCGTGAAATATGTTCACGAGCATTTCATGTTCCTTCATAAAGTGAGAATGGAGGAGATGAATATCCCCTAGGAAGAGGGATCCTCTGTATGTCAGATGGTTATGGAGGTTGGTGTTGATGAATTGCAGATGAACTCTCCCTTCTGCAACCTTGAAGAAGTCGTTCCAAATCTTCACGAGTAACAAATTAGGCTGATGGATTCTCTCTAATGTTGTAGTAGGGAGAATACATATTTCATCTTCATCTTGAACGTGACTCCTTGATGTGTTGGCATCTGCAGTTGTTTCAGAAGTATTTTGAGTCTGCTCGGTGTTAATTTCTCTGTAAGGGTCTTGAGAAAGGTGAGAACCTCCTTCTGTCTTGCAGCCATCTCTATTTGAGTTCTTACGAGAGTTTCTTGTGTCTGCATCAAATCAACAATGGTAGGAGGAGTCCGCTCATCCCTTGGCTCTTCAGTGTGTTGCTCGGGAGGAGGAGGAGTGACATTGTCAACATTGGTATCCCGAGGAGTGTTACCTGGAGTACCATTACTGGTATTAGCAGAATTCACGTTAGGAGTAGTCTCTGATCCTAACCTGAGACCAACCATCTTTGAAATTAATAAAACTTAAGAAATTGAAGAATGAAGAGTGCAACTGAGAGATTAATCTTTCACTGTGGTCTCCGAAATGTTTGTGGGGAAAAAATAAGAAGGAGAAGGGTTGGTCTTAGGGAGGGAAACGAGAGAAGAATGAGGCAGAGTGAATAGTTATGAACAATTGGATATCCGAGTTCTTTAGTGTTCGACTAGGAAATTCATAATTACTCTATTGTTTACATTTGTGTTGTGTATCAATCGTTCTCTCTTGATCAATTTGTTGAACATCTATTTATATCATAGTTATTGTAACCACTCGACTTCTTTTCTGTAAGAAATTGTCGATGGTTGAGTAGTGGTGAAGTGGAGAAGGTGAAGAAGGTGTTGACAACTTCTCTCCACTTCGATTAAGGTTGAATATCATTTATTCAACCTCTCACTCCTCTACCCAACTTCTATCGATCTTTCCAGAACTTCTCTTTAGTGGGAGTACTGCTGCACCACATGTCGTAGACCGCGAGACTAAAACCCCAATTAGTATCCCCTTATTTGTGACATTTGATGTCTCATATAGTATTGTAGTATTAGGCACTACTGATGTTAAGTCGATTAAGACCTGCTCAATGGGTCTCTTGATTGAAGAATCGTCTTACTTGACTAGATGATGAGTCTAGCTGCCTAAAATAAAATAAATGTATCATGTTTGACTAGATGATGAGTCTACCAGAATGAATATGTCTTGTGTGACTAGATGAGGATTCTGGAAGACTAAAATAAATATGATATGCTTGACTAGCTGATAAGCCTAGCAGACTAAAATAAAATAAAATAAATGTATCCTTCTTGACTAACTGATGAGTTTAGAAGGCTAGAATAAAACAAATATGTTTGTTTGACTAGCTGATGAGTCTAGCAGGATAAAATAAAATAGATACGTTTTGCTTGACTGCCTTATGAGTCTAGCAGACTAGAAATATGTGTTTGTTTATGAATATGGAATAATGTGTCCATCTTTGTAAAAATAAGTTATTGCTGCTGAGCATGAAAAATTATATGTGATACCTCATACAAAAATATTCGTGAGAAACCTAGTATAGTTTAGGATTTTTGAGATTTATCGAAACCCTAAAATATTAAACCAGAATATTCACGTGAATATAAGAGGAGGGGACCAAGCTTTGTTCTCACGTAATAGAAGAGGAGGAGGCCAAGCTTGGTCCTCACTTGAATATAAGAGGAGAAGGCAAACTTTGGTCTTCACGTGAATATAAAAAGACGAGACCAAGCTTTTCCTCACGTGAATAGGAGAGTCTCATATTTTTATAAGAAGCATGACACTCATATTTTATTCTTTGTACTCAGGCTCACATATTGAGGATAAAAGAGTAAAATTGTTAATCTTGACAAGAAGCAAGTCGTGTGAACTTGATTTCTGAGTGAGACGCAAGAAGCAAGAGAGGTAGAGACGTAAGCAAGATAGGTAGAGACGTCTTGCTAGAGAGGCAAGAGACGTCTCCATCTCTTTAAAAATTAGGGTTTGAAAAAGTCTGGTCAAAAGACTAGAAACTCATGTTTTACTCTTGTGCTCAGCCTCACATGTTGAGGGTAAAAAAGTAAATTTCATAATTTTTAGAGAGAAGCATGATATCCATGCTTGGTTTGGAATAGACGCGTAAGCCGGTCTCCGAGAAGCAGGACGCGTGAGAGAGAGCTAGACAACTTAGAGAGGTAGACGTGTGAAAAAATTAGCGTTTAAGATTTTGACACACTTTTTGCAACACTTATGAGTGATTCAAAACTGTTTTCAAACTAATTAAATTTAAAAGATACCTTTTGTCACACTTTTGCAACGTATGTAAGTGTTGCGGTTTGGCACACTTCTGTGACAATTTTGTAATTTTTACAAATGTTACGATTTTATTTTCAAACCCCAATTAAGGTTTGGGATTTTTGAACGCTTTTGACACGTTTATAGTGTTGCGAAGCGCTTTAAACTCTTTTCTAATTATTTTACTTGTTTTGGATTTGTTGTCTTTTTGAGCAAAGGATCAATGCAACTGGGTATGATTTTAGCTAGTAGAAGCTATAAGGTCATATTTTATTTAATCTAAGCACAACTGTGGTGCTTTAATTAATTAATTAATTAATTATTATTTTAATAGATTAATATTGTTCAATTTGAACACAAATATTAACGTAAATAATATTGTGGATTCAACTGTGGAATATAATACCCGGAAATAATACTCAAATTGTTCTGTACTAGTGTGCAATACATCTAGGAGCCTAAGAGATTTTATGTAAAAATCATAGAACATCTAGGAAACTTATCGTGTGCGTCAGTGTTGTTCTAATGATTTTGTGTGGTGATGAATATCGATTAAATCATCAATTTAAGATCATATATGTTGGCCAGACATATAGAGAAAGGTCAGGGATATGCGCCTGAGATAGAGTAGGGATAAGCGTCTACCCGAGAATTCTTTTTCAGAATTTTAACAGTTCAGTATTTCTCAGACCAAAGTCTTGAGAGGTGATTTACTAATTTATCCTTGTCAGAAACCCACCATCTACACCTATATAAAGTTAAGTTTTTATTAATTTATAAATTTAGTGAATTATTAATTCATCACGAGTAGTAAAATTTACTCTATCCATCCCTTTTTAGTTGCATAAGAAAGGGTTTTTTTTAGTCCTAGTTATGATCTTCATATTTTTCTTTAAAATTTTCAAATTTCTCCCTAACTTAAAATCAACCTCTAACTTTGAAAGTTGTGAAGTCTCAATTTTCTAAATATCTTTATTAAATACTAAGAGCAACTCTATTGGGGTGGGCATTTTGGCTAATTTGTCAATTACCACCCCACAGTGGGATGGGCAAACATAAAAACTCGCGTGGTAAATGGGTATTTGTAGGAGTTTACCAAGCGAGGCTTATGTTGAGTCGATCGACTCATGTTGAGACGATAGGCTCAACATAGGCCGAGCATTGTCTTATGTTGAGACGATCATCTCAACATAGGCCGAGTAAAATAGTTTATATATATATATATATATATATATATATAAATAAACAGAAGAAAGTTGAGATATAGTTAATTATTGATTTTAAGATAAAACTCAATCCCACTTAACTAAAAAATATTTGTTTATATAAAAAACGGACACCACCAATTTTAAAAAATATATTATTTTATACAAAAATTAGGTCCACTTGAATTTTTTTCCAATTCTCACACTGTAGAAAATTGAGTTTGCCAAGCCACATGGCTTGGCAAATTAACTAAACCTCAAATTCCCACTGGAGTTGTTGTAACACCCATTACACTCTATTTACTCTTAAAAAACTAGGTAAAATAAAGTTGATAGGATATACTAAATGAGGATATATGTGAAAATTATTTTAATCTCTATCATTTTCTTAACATGAGTGCAAAACATTTTTGATGAAACTAACGTGAGATAAAAATAATATTATTTTAGTATAATTATTAATTTACTGCGGATTATTTTATAAGGTTTCTACTATAATCAGATTCTCAATCTGAATTCTTTTATGGACAGAAACTGTGGAAATCGTCCATCCGGTCTATTCAAAGAAATGTCATATGTTTTCTTCATAGAAGTATCAAAGTATGTACACCCTAACGCGATAAAAAAAATCATAAACCCTAAAGCGCCTTCAGCTCATAGTTGCTCCTGTGGGAGTACATCTGAGCAGGACAACCTCCCAAGTAATAGATCAAGCATCATAGCATAATGATGCATTTGCACCATAATGCATTCTCAGGTAAGAAACACGTCATAATGATGCATTCACATCATGATGCATCCACGGGTAAGCAACATAGGGATTGCATCTCTGAGTAAGAAAAGTAGCAAGATGATGCATTCACATCACAAAGCTTCCTCAAGTAAGGGTCATAGGAACAATGATGAACTTTCGCCTTAACGCATATTCAACCAAAACCTCCTCCCTATATAACTTTTATCATTTACAGTTTTTTTTCTTAAAAAAAAAAGCAATTGGCATTTACAGTTGTTAGGAATTTCTACCACTTTGAAACCCATCACCACCTGATTCTTTTTGGGTGCAATATTCAACTAAATGATGCATCCTCCAGCAAGCAATACATCACAATGACAATATTGCGTCCCTTTATAAGCGACGTAGCAAGATGACATTTACATCATGAAATATTTTCAAGTGAGCAATATAAGAAAATTATGATGTATCTTCGCCATAATGCATTTTCAACCAACACCTCCCTATATAAATCTTACTAGCTTTTATAGTTGTCATAAATTTCTACCACTTTAACACCCATCACCACCCAATTCATTTGGGTGCAACATTTAACCAAATGATGCATCCTCCAACAATCAATACAACATAATGATACATTCGCATCATGACGCTTACACGGGAAAGCAACATAGCACAATGTTGCGCCACTTTGTAAGCGACAAGCATAATGATACATTAGAGTCATAATGCTTCCTTGGGTAAGCAACATAGGTAAATGTCGCATTTTTAGTAAGGGACAAGCATAATGGTGCATTAGCATTATAATGCTTCTACGAGTAAGCAGCATAGCCGTAAAGATGCAACATTTAACCAAGTATGCATCACAAGTTCGAGTTGATGCATCATTATGTTCAATTACACATACCAGAGTATGGAAAACTAGTTCGAGATGATTCCTCATCTCGTTTAATGACGTATCTCAGGGTATGCATCATATGAAAAGTATGGGGTGTCACATGTTCACTTACGGTAATGTATTTATATCTTGGCTATTTGTTAAAAAAACTACATCAACTTCTCTTGCAAATCATCCTGAGAAGTTAGCAATGCCTGGCATAAGTCCCCATTCTGTAAAGGAGGAAACTTAGACTCTGCAAGAATATTAATTGAAGACAATACTGCTTGTGCAATACAAAAGAAGACTTCATAGACTAGCAAAATTTCTTCATGAAAGCACAATAACATTTTGGATGAAAAAAATTCATTCATCGAAATTGGAAAGTCTTGTATCAAATATTTTCAAGTCAACATTTGATTGAAGTATTTATCAGGGGGACCACCACCATCAAAGGTGCACTTAGTACTAGACTTATCGCGGTATACTCTTTTTCTTCGTCAAGGTTTTATCCCACTGGATTTTCCTTGTCGAGGTTTAACGAGGCAACATATGAGTGTCCAATATTGTTCCAAGTTTTTACGTACTTCTGTAATTTCAGATTTTTCTTTTTTGACCTTTTCTGGTATGTTCATAATAATGACTTATTCAAAGTGGTCCAAGGGGAATCTTATAATGTAATGTTTATATATACCACGGTGTCCTAATATTAGGTTTCCATATACCTGAACAACAAGTCTTCTTAACCTATAAATAGAGGCTTAAATCCTTGTAATTCTACATACATTAATAATATTTTATTTTTCTTCTTTTCATTATTTTGTTTTCTCTTATTCTCTGCTATTACTTTCATAAAATTTTATTTATTTATTTATTAATGCTATAACTGAAAATTATATTTTTTAAAATATGAGAAATGAGAAGAATCCACAAGACTAGACAATTTAACCAAAAAATACCAAAGACTAGATAATATTGTGTAAACACCTGTTTTGTAAGGTGGCCCACCGTTTTCTCCATCGAGAAGATTCATGTGTGTTTAAGTTGGATAAGAGAAGAATCAATTAAAATGAAACATTATCTCAATGAATTTTTTGGTGTCCCATGTTTATCATGGTAATGATATTTAAACACCACATGTCATCTACTCTAGCCTATGAATATGATGTGAGTTTAACATTTTTGTATCAACAAAAAGTAATAAAAACTAAGTTAAAAGAAATACAAGAACATAGTTCCATCTTCTCATTTCCTTTACATTATGTTACATACATAAATAACATATTGTATACACTGTTAATAAGTCCATCCCTTATAGATTAAAACTAACCTTTATTAGGAAGAGTGGGTCCATAAAATATAACAGGTTATCAGCATGAAGCTTTCGTCGATCAACGGTCAAGCTGTTATTACTCGGCAAATAAAATACAGGAGTATAAGTATTTGTTATTTCTTTAAATATTTTTCTTAAATGGAAGATACAACGAAACTTGAATTCCCAAATCTTGATATCTCGAAAATAACTATATTTCTTGGGCACTTGATGTTGAGCTTCATCTTAAAGCTAAAAAACATGGGCACACGATTCAGGAAGGAAACAACGCGCCCAAACTAGACTGTTCTACAACTCTAATTTTCCTTCGACATTTCCATGATGATTTGAAGTCGAAATACTTGACAGTTAAAGACCCACTTATTTTATGGAACTTTCTGAAAAAACGATATGACCACCTGAAGTTGGTCATACTTCCAAAAGCACCGAATGATTGGTTGAACTTGTGGTGCAAGATTTTCGATTAATGGCAGTTTACAACTCTGATTTGTTTAAAATAACCTCACAATTAAAATTGTCCAGCGAAACTGTCACTGAAGAACAGATGTTAGAAAAAACATGTACAACCTTCCATGACTCGAATGTGCTCCTGCATCAGCAGTATCGAGAGCTTAATTTTAAAGAATATTCTGAGCTAATTTCTTGTTTGTTGATTACATAGCAAAATAATGAACTTTTGTTGAAAAACCATGAAGCTCGTCCCACTGGTTCCGCAGCTGTGCCTAAAGCACATGCAAATACATCTTTTGGGCGAGGAAATAATCATGATAACGAAGGAAAATATGGATATGGTAAAAGATACCAATGTGGGGGCCACAAAAATATACGGGGAAAGTATACCCGTTATCAGCCGTACCAGGGCCGTTGAAAATTGTAGAACCAAAGGAACTGAAACAATAAAAAGGAAAAGGATCTTCTAGTCAACCTCCTCAGAAAGATTTTTGCTATCTGTATGGCTTAACTGGTCACAAACATCATACCTGTCGTGCGCCATAAAATTTTGTTAACCATTATCAGGCATCCCAGAAGCAACCTGTCGAATATATAGAGACAAATTTAATAGAAGTCAGTGTTCCTAGTATCAGTAATCATCACTTGGATGTATGTTGGAGGGAGATTTATGGAAAATAAATTATTATTTTATTATTATTGTTTATATTTCATTAATGTTATTTTTAGTAGAAAAATAATTAATTTTCGGATTTATTATTTAGGGTAATTTTAGAAGAGTCTAGAAGTTTATTTTAAGAGTTTTAATAAGTTAGGAAAGTTTCCTAAAGGTAGTAGATACCTTGGGAAACAAGTTTATAGGTTTTTGATAAGTTTAGGATTTATTTAGTAGGAGTTATCTATATAAGGAGCTCCGAAAACGAAAATTAGGAGAGTTTTTTTAATTAAAACTATTTTATTTTTATTAAACATGTTGAGTTTATTGATTTTGATTTTTATTCATAGTTGGGTTTACCCCGAAGTCTGAATATTAATCTCATATCTATAGTCGTTAACCCCTTAGATTTTAGGATATCTCTTTTAAGATCAACTAATTTCTATCAATTTCTACCCATTCTACCGGTTACTTTTCAATAATTCTATTCCGCTGCGATTATTATCATCTTTACACGCTTCCGATCTGCATCAGTTGGTATCAGAGCAAAGTTCGATTCTAGAGTTAATAAGATGTTACTAAGACGAGTATTCATGGTTAATAAATTGTCACCAAAACGAGATCCGAGAAGATGTGAATATCTGATCAAATCAAAGAAGGAGATTCTGGAAGTGATAGAATGTTATTTGAAGAAGTCAATAAAATCTCGATCTAAACCATACTCGCTTATAAAAGAAAATAATAGTGCATATAACGACGTTGAAGACTTGCTTTGCCGTCATGATAATGCTGTATAAAATCAAGTTATTGTTTAGAGATACACAACTCCGATCTTTGATAATATCCCGATGATGGGGAGGATATAAAATTTTGTTCTAAAAAAGGCGAAGAACATCATGTTTCTGACAAACAAAAACGGTCCCAAGAAGTTTCACATGAGTTAATGGAGTTTCATGGTGAGTCATCTAATCCTGATAAACTTACTGATTTAGAAATTCCTGATATTGATGAGTTGTCTTTGTCCGAGAGTAAGCTAGTTGTTGATTATTGTGATACACAAATGGTCTCTCATATCTACCCTAACAAGAGAGAATTTGTTGAATCAACTTATGAAGATCTGTTTTGGGGTTCCATCATACCTCATGCTTTTATACGGTGCATAAATTATTTTTTTACAACATCAATTCAAGTGTATGAAGATTGTCATCAACGAGTTACATATGTAGAACATGGTATCGGCAAGATTCGAGGAAGAATCTTCTTCAACACCGGTAGAATGATGGAGGGAGATTTATGGAAAATAATCTATTATTTTATTATTATTATTATTATTTATATTTTATTAATTTTATTTTTAGTAGAAAAATAACTAATTTTCGGATTTATTATTTAGGATAATTTTAGAAGAATCTAGAAGTTTATTTTAAAAGTTTTAATAAGTTAGGAAAGTTGCCTAAATGTAGTAAATACCTTGAGAAACAAGTTTATAGGTTTTTGATAAGTTTAAGGTTTATTTAGTAGGAGTTAACTATTTAAGGATCTCCAAAAACGAAAATTAAGGGAGTTTTTTTAATTAAAATTATTTCATTTTCATCAAACTTGTTGAGTTTATCAATTTTGATTTTTATTCATAGTTGGGTTTACCCCAGAGTCTGAATACTAATCTCATATCTATAGTCGTTATTCGAGTAATTTAACGAAGTCTAGATAACCCCGTAGATTTTAGGATATGTCTTTGAAGATCAACTAATTTATATCGATTTCTACCCATTCTACCAGTTACTTTTCAATAATTCTATTCTGTTGCGATTATTATCATCTTTACACGCTTTCGATCTGCATCAATGTATCTGATTATCTTGTCGACCCTGAAGGTGACGAGTCTATCCTCTTTTCTTTTGATAAGTTGTAGAGTTAAATGTTTTCTTCATATGCCATGTAGCATATTTAATTGTATTTTATGAGTCTTTGTTTTTGTTATTGTGTATGTTTTTGTTGATGTATACCACATTTTTTTGGTGTATAATATAAATGGATATTTTGTTAATATTTTTGTTAATTTTCTCTCGTCTATTTGTGTTGAAAGATATGGATTCCAGAAGTAATATATCAAATTCTAAAGTAGACGATGAAGATGTTTGTTTGGTTGATAGTCGAACAACAAACACAATTTTTCGAACCCATAAATATTTATAACCTTAAAAAAGTTTAAGGGTAATGTGAACACCATTTCAGGTTCAAGTAAGCTGATAGACAGCTCCGGAAGAGCATGTATCACTCTACCGGGTGGTACAAAATTAATTATTGAAGACGCCTTATATTTTACCAGATTCCTTGAAGAATTTGTTGAGTTATAAAGATATTCGGTGTAACGGGTACCACCTTAAAACAACAAATGAGTATAATATGGAGTATTTATGTATTACTACATGTATTTCGTGCCAAAAGAACATTGTAGAGAGGCTTATGGATCTCTCTTCTGGGTCATACCTTATGAAAATTCGAACAATCGAATCTCATATTGTGATTAACCAGAAGTTTAATGATCCTGATTTATTCAAGCTTTGACATGACCGGCTTGGACACACAAGTTCTACCATGATGAGTATAATCATACAAAATGCTCATGGATATTCTTTACAGAACTGGAAACTTCTATTAAGCAAGGATATGAATTGTGTTGCTTGTTTCCTGGGAAAACTGATTATAAAACCGTCTTTCACAAAAGTTATTGTTGAATCACCAATATTCCTACAGAGGATACATGATGACATTTGTGGGCCTGTCATTGGACCATTTTAATACTTTATGGTGTTAATAAACGCATCTGCTAGATGGTCTCATGTTTTTCTACTATTAACACGTAATGTTGTGTTTTCCATACTACTTGCCAAAATTATTCGGTTGCGTGCCCAATTTTTAAGTCCATTTGTTTTGACGGCGCTAGTGAATTTACATCTAAGGATTTTGATACTTATTCTCTTTCAGTTGGTATTGAGGTCGAGCATCATGTAGCACATGTACATACTCAAAATGGATTAGTTGAATCTTTCATAAAGCATCTTTAGTTAATTGCTCGACCAATGATTATTAAGACTAAATTACATGTATCCGCATAGGGACATGCCATTTTGCATGATGCGGCTTTAGTCCGACTTCGACCAACTGCTAGCCATCATATTCCCATTTACAACTTTTTTTGGGGAAGCAACCAGATATTTCACATTTACGTGTTTTTGGTTGTGTTGTTTATATGCTTATTGCACCGCCACAACGAACTAAATTTGGTCCACAACATCAACTTGGTATTTATGTTAGTTTTGATTCACCGTCTATTATAAGGTACTTAGAAACTTTAACAGGCGATATCTTTATAGCTAGATTTTCAGTTTGTCATTTTGATGAGACAGTTTTCCCGTTGTTAGGGGGAGAAGGTAAGACGTCAGAAGAACGACGTGAAACATCTTGGTACACACCAAGTTTGTCTCATCTTGATCCTTGCATGAATCAATCTGAATTTGAGGTTCAAAAGATCATACATCTGCAAAATATTGCAAATCAAATGCCTGATACATTTACCGATACTGCTTAAATTAAAAAATCATATATACCTGCTAGAAATTCTCTAACTCGGATTGATATACCAGTAGGATAAGTTGGGAGCTCAGTGCAAAACGAGTTATCAAAGCCACACCTGAAGCATGGACGACCAGTTGGATCAAAAGATTTGGTCCCTCGAAAGAGGAAGAGCCAACGTATCTCGATTAAAGGTAGCTCTCCTGAAGAGGTTACATATAGTACTCTTGAAGAGATTATCAAAGAACGACCCAATTTCTCTGATGAATCTCCTGAAGAGGATGAAGTCTCGGATGAGATGCAGGTACATGTAAATAAAGAAATTTCCATAAATCATGCATGCGACAGAGAAGTGTGGGATCGTAACACAATTATCGTCAACGACATATTTTCATTCTCAGTAGCTACTGAAATGATCAACGATAATGTCGACAAAGAGACGATTGGCCAGGATAGAAAATGGAAATCCAAGATGAATTTGATTCTCTCTCTAAACACAATATTTTTGGGCATGCAATCCAAACACCAGAAAATAGGATCCTGTAAATTAAAAATGGGTGTTTGTGAGAAAGCATAACGAGAGAAATGAAGTCGTTCGCTATAAAGCACGACTAGTTGCAAAAGGTTACCTACAAAAACCTGGGATTGGCTATAAAGAGACATACTCCCATGTTATGGATGCAATTATCTTTCGATATTTGATAAGTTTGTCAGTTTCTTAAAGGTTTCACATGCATCTAATTGACGTGGTCACTATGTATCTATATGGCAAGCTAGATACAGACATTTATATGAACTTCAGAAAGGATTTAGGTTACCTGAAGGAAAACCACGCCATATGTATTCACTTAAACTAAATAGAGCTCTATATGGATTAATAAAAGAGGGATATTTGAATAATCCTATTTGCCCTAGTGTATTTATTAAAAGGACATAGTATGGAATTGCAGTAATAGTTGTGTATGTAGATGACATCAGCTTGATTGGAACTCCTGATGAACTCTCCAAAGCAATTGAATGCTCAAAGAAGGAGTTCGAGATGAAAGATCTTGGTAAAACAAAGTCTTGTCTCAACCTCCAACTTGAGCATTATGAGAGTGGAATTCTTGTCCATCAATCCACTTATACAGAGAAAATCTTGAAACGTTTAAATATGGACTAAGCGTATCCGCTTAGTACCCCAACGATTTTTAGATCTCTTGACCCAAAAATAGATACATTTCTCCCTAAAGAGGAGGGTGAAGCACTCTGTGGTCCCGAAGTACCATACTTGAGCGCAATTGGGGCTTTATTACATTTAGCTCAGTGTACAAGACCTGACACTTTTTTTGCAGTGAATTTGCTAGCCCGGTATAGTTCTGTGCCAACAAAACGACATTGGACAGAGGTAAAACAGATTTTCTGTTACCTTCGTGGTACTACTGACATGGGTTTGTTTTACTCGAAAGATTCTTTAGATTGTTTGTAGATAATAGGGTATACAAATGCTGGATATCTGTCAGACCCGCACAAAGGAGTCTCTCAGACATGGTACTTTTTTACCAGTGGGGGTGCTGCAGTTTCCTAGCGTTCTTGTAAGCAGAGCATGCCAGCTACATCCCCAAGTCACTCCGAAATAATTTTCCTCCATGAAGCAAGTAGAGAATGCGTGTGGATGCGGTCATTAATCGTGGACATCATAAGCTCTTGCGGTCTAACTTCCATAACCAGTTCGCCAACAACAATTTGTGAAAACAATTCGGCATGTATATCAAAAATTAAAGACGGTTACATCAGAGGTGATAAAACAAAGCAATTTTACTAAAGTTATTTTATTCTCACCACCTACAGAAGATGAAAGAGATTGATATCCAGAAGAAACAGTCCTCTGAGAATTATGTTAATTTTTTCACAAGTCATTTCCAACGAAGGTCTTCTGGAAGCTGGTTTATGGAATCAGAATGCACCATATGTACAAGCAGACAAATTAACAAAAGTTTTTTTCCAAGGGGAGTTTTTGGACTATAGGGCATTGTACTCTTTTTCCTTCGTCAAAGTTTTGTCTCACTGGGTTTTCCTTGCCAAAGTTTTAACGAGGCAACATATGTGTGCCCAACATTGTTCTAAGATATTTTGTTATACTCTTTTTCATTCGTCCGGGTTTTTTCCTAGTGGCTTTTACCGACAAAGTTTCATCGAGGCAACATTTTAGAATAGTGGTCTAAAAGAAAATATTGTGTAAACACCTATTTTATGGGGTGGCCCACCATTTTCTCCATCGAGAAGATTCAGGTGTGTTTACAAGGATGGAGCCAGCCCATGACATTAGTAGGTAATTCCATTCTGGTTTATTTCAAACCTTTTTTTTGTCTATCCAAAACCATTTTTTTATCTTTTTACCTACCCATAAAATTTGTTATCTCCCTATAAAATGTTTTTTTTGGCTCCGCTCCTATGTGTTTAAATTGAATAAGATAAGAATCAGTTAAATTGAAACATTATCTCAATGGATTGTTTGGTGTCCTATGTTTATCATGGTAACTCTATCCTATAAACAGGGTATGAGTTTAACATGTCTATATCAACAAAAGTAATAAAAACTAAGTTAAAGAAATAAAAAAACAAAGTTCCATCTTCTCATTTCCTTTACGTTCTGTTGCATACATAAATAACCTAGTGTCTACCCGTTAATAAGTCTATACCTTATAGTTTAAATCTAACTTTTAACCTTTATTAGGAAGAGTAGGTCCATCAACTATATTCCCTCCATCCCACTAATAGATGATTTAATTCAAGATTACATAATTTTTAAGATAATAAGAAAGTAATTTTAAGTATTTTTTCTAATTATACCTTATGGATAATAGTTAGTTAAATTTAGAAAAAATATATCTCTCAAACTATACCACGGATATTCGTAAACTTTATACCATTAAAAAACATTTTAAAATACCTACGTAATAAATATAAACATGGCTATCAAATTATACATATTTCTTATACTAACAATAATCAATTAAAATGGTAATTTTAGAAATGTACCTTTGTTTAATGATATAGATCAACTTTTAGATGGATAAAATTTTAAAGTGAATAGATCATCTATTAGTAGGACGGATGGAGTAACGGATAACTAATTATCCGGATACTGGGTACTCATTGATTCAAATTATTTGAAACTGATAAGTTAACCGGTTCTAATCGGCTATACCCATCGGATACTAAATTTGCATGGCTATATTGGGGCCTACGAGAATTATTTTGGCCCTACCACTAAAAGTTAAAATTGGTTCATTATGAAGTAAATGTCAAAACCCCTTATCAACTATTTATATCACTGCCTAATTTACCTCATGGTTAATTAGTATTAATTAATTCAATCAGTAGTTGTTTAATCGTATTAGTTGTGAGATAAACCAGTGTCAAGTAATCATAAAAACTTGCAAAAATATCAGAAATTTTGATTTTTTTTAAGTTAATCAACCTAGAATTAGTGGATATGATGGACAATGTATGCCGATTATGGGTTGGTGTTCTTCAATCACGAAGAACACTGGAATCGGTGTATGTTTGCTTTAATAAAAGCGATTCTAATAAGCGTTGGATGTGGATGCTATTATGAAACGATTCTGCGACACTTTCATAAACGAAAATTTTCATTCATGGTTTAGGAAATTAACGCATTGCATTACATAGTTTAGAAAATTAGCACATTGCATTACATGATCTAGTACGCATATTTTTGAAGCTCACACATTAATACATCGTTAATGAACCTCCGAGCATGTTGGTTCAACACGGTGTATTTCATCCCATTCATGAACATTCTATCCCCGTTTTGAATTCATCATAGGCTATGGAATCGTTCAACCTGAAGTGAAATCAATTACACGTTAGTATGCGAACATCAAACGAGGAGATAGGGATAAACATGTCGAACTACTCATTTCTCGCTATTAGAACCTTGAGGATGATGCTCGTGAACCATTCTTCTAATTTTACGGAACTCTCGCATTTCGATTTTGATACGATAGAATCTTAAACCTAGGTCTATCAATTTGTGATGTTTAGTGTTCCTGGTGCGCTCATAGAATAATTCTTTGACTCTCTTCCAAAACATCGAATAAATTTCAAACGGGCGTTCGTGGAAGACGAGAATGGATGACTTGAGGAGCTTCAAATCTTCATCTGGTTCCCAATCCATTTTCCCGACTCTATTGAGTAGTGGATAAAGTGGGAGTGAGTAAAAGGCGTAAGTTTGAGGCAAGTTGGGTCAGGGATAGAGGTCCTTCTTATATAGAGGTAGACCCAACGACTATTTTTTCGAAAAACTCAAAATTTAAGTCCAGATTGTTCTATACATAGGTCCACATCGAATGATTCTAAGCTAAAAACAACATGAAAAAATGACATTTTCTATTCTTCGAATCGTTCGATATGGTTTTCCACGCCAAAAAAGATTAAAAAATCAACAAAAAGTTTGATTTTTTTTCTGCCTAGAATCGTTCGATATGGACGTCCACAACGAACGATTCTACACTGAAAAACCAACAGAAAGTATAGTGTTTTGCTTTGCCTATAATCGTTCAATAGGAACATTGACATCAACCGATTCCGAATACCTAGAAAAAGTTCTGCATTTTTTGTTCAAAATCGTTTAATATGTTTATCCACGTCGAATAATTCTAGCAATAAAAACATCTAGAGTTCCAATGATAAATTGGCTCAAATTGTAGTTATTTTGAAGGAAATAGATTGACAACAACAATTTCAAACCAACTAAATCCGTTCCTTCATAAACTAATGTTTAAATCCGAACGAAAAACATAAATTAAATATATAATTATCCAAAGTTAAAGATATAAGTTTGAAAAACAAAAAACATTCATTCAACCACATCACCGCCTTCTCCACGACCACGACCACCTCGACCTCGTTTGAAACGTCCTTGTCCACTGCTTGATTTGCCCCGACCAGTCTTTATCACTCTTGGTTTTCCTGTTGGCATCGGCTCTGTCGCCTCCCGAAATCTAGCACCAGCTTGTTCATCTTCCAGAGCCTGGTATTTTTCAATCTTTTTCTGGTCCGCTGATATGTTTTTTAATAGTGGTAAATAAGGTTCAAACTCTCGAACTTGTGAAGACTGAATTTAGATTTTAATAAACTAATTTTTAAACTAAAAATATGCATAAAGGATAAAAATAATATTCATAAATTACTGAGGTTATGGATTTCACCATTAACCAATTAAAGTGATTCAATCTACTCAATATTCATGCAATTCTTTCGTTTAATTTGATTCTAAAATATTGCACAAGTAGATTTCTAAAATAACAATTGTATAACAAAACCATGGAATATCAAAACACTTAAGCTAATTATGTACCATCTAATGGAATCACAACTGCTTGATAAAAATTATTAAATCAAATTTTTAACCAAGGCAAATAATCATAAAAGAAATTACAAAAATTAATTAAAATAGAAATGTACCACTTTTATTGAAACAACGGCTTCCTCCGTCACCTCAGAAAATGGGGTTTATCTCATCATGCTCAAGAAACTCTCACAAGATAAGTACATGGCTCAAAGTGCTTAAAAATAATGAAAAATTATAAAAATATTGAAACCAGTGAGTTTGCAACGTTTATAAACGTTACAAACTCACTGTTACTGAGAGTTAACTGTTTCCTGAAGCCAAACGTTGCAAATGAGGATATGCGTTGCAAAGTTAAAAGCTTTAGCAACGAAAGCTTCAAACTTTTTAACACAAAATGTTCAAACTTTTGGCAACGTTTTCTTCATCTTCTTCATCATGATCATCACGAGCAGAATTTCTGGATTCTTGATTATGAGCTTCTGGTATCTCCCGACCCCCCCGTAACTCTTCCCAGAGATTCTCTATTTATAGTGCAACCTTCCCAACTGGTGATAACTCCTCCAAATATTCAATCAATCCTCACAAAAAAATCACGGGAAGAAAATATTTCTCGTTGATTTTTTTGTCCTGATTTGTTTCTCTTTTTCCATTGATTCTCGATCATATCTAATAGACAGAATCTTGGTGAAGCTTTTTTTTCCTTGTTTCGTTGCCATAACCCGAGAGAATTCCTCTCAATAAAAGCCGAGAATGATCCCCGATTTGATTTGATATTTTTCACGAGATTCTCTTGGTTATCTTTCAAGTTTTCACTTTGTGCACGATTCCTCATTAATACAATAAGATATCTTGTCGTAAAAGCTGTAAAAATCTCTTCAAATACTCTTCACTAATTCACGCAGATGGAATATTTTGTGTTAATCATTTTCCCGCCACTTTTGAATTCAAATTCAAAGAAGTGGTGCTTTACAGATGAGTGGGTGCCTTTATCCAAATGAGGGGTGCCCTAATCCAATATGAAGGTGCCTTTAACACTTTTACTGGGGGTGTTTTTAACACTTTTAAGCCAATTTTCTCCACAAAAGTTTATTCTTCCAAAAACCCTAAAAGCACATGAAATCATATTATTAGTACAAAATATAAGGACTATTAATACAAGTACGAGACTAAATAAGACACATAAATGTGTCTATCATTCGCCACAACATGTCCCCCTCTCCCGATAACCATTTTTGCTTTGTTGATCAGGTACGTGATTCGTCTCCTCTTTTTCATTTCCAACAACACAAGTTACGGTTCATGTTAAACCCTCGTAACATACCATAAGAGGCCAAAACACGTACCAGAACATCGATATCTCTATCCCAATCCTTGATCAATGGTCTTTCGTCTATTCGTATCACACGAGTGTGAGAAACGTTGTGGTACCAAGACATGTAATCCGGAGATGCTTCAGCATCTGGGTTGGGAACCCTACCCAAGTCAATCATTCGATACGCCCTTTCCTCTCAATCATTAGATGATGGTAAAGGATCGTGAACAACCACAATGTCGTTCTCAAGGGACTTATAGTTAGGCATATCAATTTTATATTTCTTATCAAAAGGGATTTACTGCACAACACCACATTGCCTCGCCACTCTTGTAGGGTTGTATTACATAACCTCCTGGGTGAAACAGAGGACCATAGTATTCTTGTTCCCGGCACCCAACCAACTTTTTTTTCCGTAAATGCTTTTTTGTAAGGGTTAAAGACAACATCCGTCGTCGTCAAATTGTCTAGCCGCTGCCTCACCTCAAGAAGGTACTTCTCCTAAATCTGGCCCTTGTCGTGGTAGGAGTATTTGCTTCCAAAAAATTCGTCATCCCAATTATTGGCCCTCTTAAAAAACTCTGGGAAGTGCAAGTATATCCACACTTGGAGAAGAGCCTCGTTCCCTCCGACTTAAGTCATGTCTACCCTAGTACACTTTCTCATCTCATTCAAAAAGTATACAAGGCAAGCAGTGCCCCAAGAATACACGCTGACTTCCAATGGTTTCATAACTGGATGTAGTTGGCGTTCACCCGAGAACCGGAAACATCGAGGAAGATAACAGATCCCAAGATGTAAAAAATATATGCCATGTCGGTAGGATTGTTCCACGGTCATCTCACCACTTTCATGAAGACCCAGTGTTCCCGAGAACTCTTCACTCAGGTGGCTGAGATGGAATATTCTCTACCTTTTATATTTCACCACCATCATCTTCCTCGTGGTCTTGTCTTTATCCCAACCAAAAACCTTAGAGGAAAATTTGTATATGTCTTCCCAACTAACCTCATTCATGTAGTTGGGACCCCTCACAGCTTTATCTCCCACGCTCATACCCTGATCAACTGTATATCGTTTGGGATTATTGTCATTTCCCCAAAAAGAAGATGAAAAGTATATTTTTTCGTATAATATCTCTCGTGGAATGCAGAAACAAGGGGCTTGTCATACCAAACAACAGAGTTATTTAATCCATACATCAACCCCGTTTGTTCGGTAATCCGTTGTACTTCGGGTGCTTCTTCATCCAGCGGTCATAACTCTATTTTTCTTGATTGACGATTGATGTTTTAGAAGACGCACGCCATCAGTGTGATCCTAAATAACATAGCACGACAAAATAGAAAGTGAATGATAGTTTAAATAAAAAAGTAGACGATATACAACATAAGGAGGAGATATTTACCGTGGTTGCACAGACCGTAGCAGCCCAACTATGTTGGTACCCCATATCAACTCTTCTCCGTCGCCCGGTAACCCAGGAATGGCCTTACGGGGCGGCTCTTTAACATCATCTCAGTCTTTGGCTTGTATGCTCCTTTCTTCTTCCAACATGACAGTGGTGCACCTTTATCTCCTTATTTTTTGTGGTTGTCGTGGTGGTTCTCCTTCATCATTGATCTCGTTATCTTCCTTATCACTTCCCACTTCACCCAGAACTCTATCATATTCTGTCTCAGAAGACAAAGAATCGTCTTGTCTCTCCACTTCAGCTGGTTCGTTGATGGAGACCGCTTTAGCTTTGCCCGCCTAACCCCTACGGTGTCTAGAAGCCAAGTTCTTATCGTCCTTTCGACGAGGTCTCAAGCTCTCAGGAGAAGCAAAATCATGTTTTTTCTTCGCTCTCTTATCGTTAAGTTCACTTACCCTTATCCCTAAAGAGTACGACAACATACGATAATCAACAATCGAATTCAAGTGAATTTAGGAATTCCAAGAGTAGAATCGTCCATCACGATACATCCACATCCGGCGATTCAAAACATTATGCAGTTCAGAATCGTTCGATGTTGGTGTTCATATCCAACAATTCTAGGCTAAAAAACCAATAGAAAAATTAAGGGTTTTTTCGATCCAGAATCGTTCGATAGGAATGTCCAAATCGAGCGATTTAAAGAAATGTTCGGTTTCTTCTCGACCCGGAATCATTCGATAGGGATGTCCGCATCCAACGATTATGGGTTGATGTTCTTCCTGACTTTTCAGTTACTTGGAATCGTTCGACTGTGGCATGGACATCAAACAATTCAAAGTGGAATCATTCGATGTGGACATGAAAATCGAACGATTATGAGTTTCACATAAAATCCAGAAATCAAAATTTTCAATTTTTGAGTGTTGGCATGTGATTGAAACCTAATGTGGAGTGATGGGATGATATTAAAAGTACCTGATTCGAGCCATTTTCTGTGTTGACCTAAGAGTTTCTTCATCTTCCTCCTCCGTAACCATTTTTTTCTTCGGTTTATATTTAATTTCTTCTACAAGTTGTGGATTGCTTCCACTAGGTTGAGTATTGGGGCAAATGGGATGCTTTACTCGTTTTGGCATTTTCGTTATATATGAAAATCAAACGATTAATCATTTTTTGAATCGCCGATTGTCGATGATGTTTTGGTTTGAAATGGAGAAGAAGAAAGGGAAAAGAGAAGAAGAGGAAGAAGAGGAAGAAGAGTAGTTTGATTGAAATAGAAATAAAGAATATATAGAGTAATTAGGGGTTACTTTTATTTTGTAATTTTAAGTTTTTATAGAGGATAATTTAATGTTTTCATAAAAAATTAGACATTCATTATCTATTAATATTGGTAGATACAAAATTATATAGGACCAAAATAATTCTCGTAGATCCCAATATATAGCATGTAAATTTGTAATGGTCCTAAAAGATCTAGTACCACCAATTCCGGTTTGGTTTCGAGTATCCACAGCCCTATTCCGAACCTACGAAGATGTAGGTGTCCCATATCGGATTTTCAAGCATCCGGATTTTATTGGTCCACGTCACTCCTCTCCGAATCTTAAAAACCTAGTTTTATTTTATTTCCTAATTGAGCTGTTTTAAGTTCAAAAAAAGTCCGAAAGGAGAACCCAAATTGGAAATGGAAATGGAAGTGGAAGCGAAAGAGACTCTGCTTGGTGAAAATGAAGATGTGGAACAAAAGGCTGCTACTTTAAGGAAAAATGATGTTACTGAAAACACCCCACTGGAGATTATGTTGGAAAAGGGTAACAATTTTGTTGAAGGAATTTCATTGAATGAGAAGAATAAGGAAGACATAAATCATCTTTCATTGATTACTCAAGTCAGTGATACAAAAGAAGAAGAGATTTATGGAGATAATAGTAATGATACTCAAATTTCAACTGAATCTAGTAATAATAAGAGGATAAAGAGAAGATGGACTAGTCAGGAAAAAAAAGATAGAAAGCTCTACTTTTCTAACCAAGGCAAAGTAGTTTCTGAAAATGCAAATTCCATAAGTGAGTATAAGCACATTACTTAGACCTAATTACTGAATTCATTATTTTGTATTGATGATTTTTTTTGTTTTTTTTTGTTTAGGGGAAGAAAAGAAGGTTAGAAAAAATGGAACAAGTAAAAAATGTTCATCAAATGGTGATGTTGTTAGAGTGAGAGAACTGATTACTTGTACTGATAAGAAGCTTCTAGTTCTTGATCTTAATGGGTTACTTGTTGACATTGGGAAAAAATCGCGTAAGAATTTGATAGCATTGTTAACTCAAGATGTTTTCATTATTGATTATAGAGTTATTAGCGGTTAATTCCATTTTTGTTTTCTTTTTGGTAGGTACTAAGAGACCCTTTTGTGATGAATTCCTCAAATTCTGCTTTGAAAGATTCCATGTGGGTGTTTGGTCTTCTAGAAAAAAGTATATCCAATCAACCTATGTTACATATATGTCTGGCTTTCATCTATTTCTCTTTTTGATTGAGCTGTGGAAGTAGTTTTGTGCAAATGGTGAGTCATATTAGATAACCTTACTGATTCAGCTCTTATTGTTGAAACTTGCAGGGGTAATGTGACTAATGTAGTTAACTTTCTCATGGGAGATTTGAAAGAAAACCTTTTATTTTGTTGGGTAAGTTCTCAATTTATAAATTTCTTAGTTGATTCATTTAATGCAGTCTGTGTTCAGGTTTTCTTTTAGGTCTTATTGATACTCTTGCTTCATTTATATTGTGGTTCTTGCTAATACCAATTTCTGCTACATAGTTAAGACAGTGATATGATATCCTATTTGCATTACATAAAAGAAAAAACTAAAATCGTAATCACATATAGAATCTCATTTTGATTGAATCTCTATGCACTTTGTTATAATCCTGATACCTTGTCATGTCTGACTAACTTTTCTTCCTTGGCAGGATGTATCTCATTGCACTGAAACAGGTTTCAAAGTACTAGGGGACTGGTATAAGCCTTTAGTTTTAAAAGAGCTGAAGAAACTGTGGAATAAGCATGAACCAAATCTTCCGTGGCAAAAGGGGGTTTTCAATGAATCAAACACGTTATTGTTGGATGATTCTCCCTACAAAGCTTTATGCAATCCTGTAAGTTATCTGCTTTTTACGCCTATTTATTTTCTGATATTGGGTTGTTTTTTGTTTCTATTAGTTGCTGCTGTTTGTAATTCTTTTTTATTTGAATATGTAGCTGTACACTGCAATCTTTCCATCCTCGTATACTCGAGAGGTTCTAAATGACGATTCATTAGGTGAGAATTCTGTAATTCAAGACAATGTGCTGCTTTGAACTGTACCAATTCGAGAAAATGTGCTGCGTAGTCTGCATGTCTGTAGAAATTACATGACTTCCATGAAGAAGGATTTTGCACATCCAGTTGTAGGTAGTGGGTAGCGTCACCACAACATCTAGTTATTGTGGGGGTTGATGCAGTAGTGGTCTTGACCATATAAGCAAATGATAATCTAGTGATTACCCCTGTTTACATCTAGGTGTACCACTTGGAAATTGGACCACATTAGCTTACCATATGACATGGGCGTATGATCTCTCTTGTCTCCATGGTTGGTCCATATGGCCTTATATTTTCGCAAAGCTGGCAGCCATTCTGAATTTCTCAGTCTTTCTAACAAGGCTAACTGCTTAACAGGTTTTCAAATTTTCAGACTGTTAGAATGATTCTCACATTTGCAATTTGCAAGCCAGGTCCAGGAGGAGATTTGCGGGTCTATCTAGAAGGTTTAGTTTTGGCTGGAAATGTCCAGAAACATGTGGAGCAACACCCTTTTGGCCAGCCTGCTATTACAAGCGAAGATCCCTGTTGGGGTTTCTACCTAGAAGTTTTTAATGCTGTTGTAATGAAGATGAGGCAGCTGGAGTTTTTAGAGTATCTTTAGAGCAGATTTAGGAGCATTTTTGAAGGTCCTTTTATAATTATATAGGTCGAAGTTACATTAAGTTGAAAGGAAAATGGTGCTTTGAGGAAGCTCTTGTTAACGAGTTACTACTACAGTTAAGTGGGTTTTTGCAATTCTCGAAACAGAATATTAAGCCAACATGGATTTAGAAAAGTCTGTCTTGAAAATGTTGTATTATACATTGTAGCGGTATTCCTCTCAAAAGCTGCCAAAAATAGTGTAGTGCCATATATATATCCCTGTTGATGGATACCCTCTCTCCTCCACACATGATGCTTAACCACCATTCTGTAGATCAATTTTCGAGTCTCGACAGCCAGGTATACACATGCAACTCAATCGTCCTACTTCTCCCTTCCCTTCATAATATTTATTTGGTATAGAAGTAAAGTTGTTCATGCTTTGCAGGGGTTTTTACCCTTGATTTTGGTATCTTGTGGGCCTTCTTTTGCATGATTTTCTTGCATTATTGACACCTCTATGGCAAAAACTGTATGATCGTCTTTTTTCTTGGTAACGATCTGCGTGATCCTTTTTTTGTTTGTTTCCCAACCAATATATCTGTTATTGTGACCATGAACTATTATGCTTTGAACCTCTTGGAAAATTTGTTCCCTTGAACATATTTACTTCTTGGTCTAGACAACCGTATTTCACGTTAGTTAATATTTCCACTGGTTAAAGAAATATGTGCTAGTCGGCGTAACTTAGAGTTGCTGGAGAACAATATTCTAGTAGTTCAAGTCCCCGCTCTGACCATTTCCCAAATAAAGAAAGAAAAAAACACTTTGGGAGAAAAGGTTATAAGTACTGAACTTAAAACTGAATTTATGTAGCCTTGGAATTAGGGTGGACCTTAGCTAAACCAGTGACAAGTACTAGGTTGTTCACAGTCACATCATAGCGAAGAAGTTTGAGAAACGCGCTTTCCACATCTTCTTAACCCGAAATGAAATGGCTGAGGAAAGGTTCCTTTTTGAGGGTACTCCCGAGATGTACGAAGAGAAAAAAAAAACTTGCTCTCTTTGGGATTTTTATAACCAATTAGAGAGCTACTTATTGAATTCTATCCTTCTGATGGTTTGGGGATATGAACTTTGTTATCACTGGACAGGACAAGTGATCCATTGTTCAGATGATTTAAGTATCTTGATGATGCAATGCCACATTTTGTTCTTTAGGCTTTTGATTAGAAGATGGAAACCATTTTGTTACCATGTTAGTGCAACCATTGGCTGTACATAATCTACTTTCCACTATATTGAGGCTTGTACAGAAAACAGCATCTGTTCATCTCAATTCATAGTCATCTTCGTCAAATGGGTACTTGTAAGTGCTACACATATAGTTTTGTCTAACAAAAAGTCTTCTCTAACATTTTCTTATAATCTAAACTTGCGCCAGATTTCCAAGTGGCATTATAATATATGTTATTTAATGTCGAGACTGCTGATGTCTGCAACTTACTATTTTCTCTTCAGATATTCCTCTTAACATTTTGACAATTTTGCTCTGGTTATTTTTGACTTTGTTTGTGGAAATTAACTTCTGTCATAAGTTTCTCTTACTTGACCTCCTTCGACGTTTTTATTTTCTGTTCAAACACAAATATAAGGGAGATATGAGAACAAATTACTAACGACTTCCTGATTGTTGCAGCAAAGAAATTTGTGAAGCTGAAATTATCCCACTAGTAGTTCCAGTGGGATGTTAATCTGATTTTGTTTACCAAATGAACTGAAACTCATCTGTTCCAGTTTATTCAATAAAATCAGGAAGACACCCTAAAACTCATGTGAAAGGTGGGCAATCAACGTCAGGGGCCGGTACATACATTTAAAGAGGTAAATCAGTGTCCTCAACAAGTCAAGGGTGGTATTGGGTGCTGTTTTTTGTTGTGTTTGTTTTAGCGAGGCATACTTATATTTTATAATAAAGAGTGATGCAATGTTATGGGTTTGGGTGGTATAGTCACAAAGATTATCCATGATAATTCTATAATTAGAAATATAATGTGTAACGAAGGTTATGTTGGCATTCAGTCTTGCAATTTCAGTGTTCGAAATCCCAACTTTATTCAACAATAATGGTTCTTTACAAACTTATATTTTGATGTTAAGTAGAAACAGTTTACATTCATGCGACATGCTTGACAGTCTAGCAATTAACACGTGGTTATGGGTCCTTAGTAGCTCACATTCTCAGAAACAACATAGCTTTATAGAAAAGGAATCTGGCATTTGTCCTTGGATGAAAAGGTTTAAGTCATTTTCAGCAAGTGAAAATTGTCAGTTAATGCTGATTTTGAAATGGTGCAGAAACAACATAGTGGAAATCTGTTTGCATTCATTTGTAGATCAAAATAACTGCAAAACCAGAAAACTATGATACAAGTACTTGATTTGCTGCATATTATAGTTTACTTGCTGTTCGTAGAAAGTAATTGTTGTATTGCCGGTAAGTAAATAGTTTGATATAAAGATTAATAATTAGTAAGTGAAATGTGTGTGGTATGTAGAGTTGAGCAAAGAGGGGAGATTGTGAGCGAAAAGGCTTATAGAAGTGCAAATCAGGTGGCTGAGGCGTTTTTCATATGCCCGAATCCAGTACATCGTCATCCTTTGTTGCTGCTGCTGCTCATGCACCTAGTTTCTTGTTTAATTAATTCCTGGCATGAGATGCTAAAGAGTATCGTGCATGAGCCCAGAGGCATTTCGAGTTTTACGAATGCCGAGTCCCAAATAAAAATGTTACAGTGTATTACTAGTGGCATCATTTCTTTCCCAAGTTTCGCCAAGTTTGAATGGTTAAAATGGAGGGTTATACTGGCCTGGGGCATTCAATTTTTCCTCTCCTTTTTTTGGCCTATTGTTTGTTGTCATCATTAAATAATTTTAGTAAAATGAGCTGTTTGGACTTTGGAGGACTAAAGAGTTTTTTCATGTGACATGTTTTAAGCAGGTTCGTTTATAACAGTTGACATGTGATGTGGGTCTAACATTTCACATGTTTTCTCAAATTTGTTGAGATATCTTATGCCATTTTGGATCATATCATCACACAGGGGCCAGGGCTCACTTTTGGATTCTATATTCCAAAGTATGATTTCTAAGTTGTTTAAGCCATATGGAACTTGAAAACTTCCAAAAGGTCAACAACATAACAGTTGTATGTGTCTTCCACTCCTTTCCCATACAAACAAGAAACATATTAGTCTCATTACTCTAAAGAGCAGAGGTCAACTGAAACTTGGTACGCCATTATTAGGAAAATTAATTCAACATTCTGCCCATATCAACCTATATGGACCTGTGATGGTCCCAGAAGAGGACTTTCATGATGCATTAGCTAAATGAGCAATACTGTAATCTTGTACTAATAAAAAAAAGTAAACAAATATGGTTAGAACATCTTATTTTTTTTGCCAGCAATTATGATTATTCATGAAAATAATCAATGCGCCTAAAATACTTCAAGCTCCCCAAAAAAGAGTTTAAACCTTACAAAAAGAGAAATTGGAAAAACACCATCAGCCATCAAGATTATGATATTGTTTTGGGTAACAAATAACTCATTCCTCCATTGTAGTCCAGCCCGGTTAGGATACCTGGCTTTCACCCAGGCGACCCGGGTTCAAATCCCGGCAATGGAACACTTTTTTTGGCACAATCAACTGTAGAGCATTTGAAATAATAAATTGTAAATTTTATTTTTTAAAATTTAAGATTTTATTAGAGTTAATTATTTAATATATTAAAATTAATTTTAGTTAAGTAAAAACTGACTAGGATGGTTTGACATTCTTTAAGTTTTAGACATTTACTTAGAGGATGTCAACCTAAAAATAAGCCACATCATCTATATATTGGTTTACGAAGTTAGGATTGATCAAAGATTTTTAAAAATGGATGTATATCCTACGTGGATTTAAACATTTATTATCACACATATTCTATTGGAGAAGCTCTTAGAAACTGTGTCTCATCTAGTCGTATTTACTTTGACAATGTCATTACTTGGCCACATATTTTTCACGACATTTTTGTTTTTTTGGAACTGATTCCAGACTTGCTTAGCCTTTCTCAGCTAATTTATGACCTATCTAATTTTGTGCCCCTGGTACGAATGGATAATGGGTACCTAAAATAAAATGAAACTACTAAAATGCTTTCTGTTAAAACTTAATACGTACTACAACTTAGTATTAAAACCAATTACTCTAATATATTTTTTGTTTTCATTTTTTTTCCTACCAACTGATTCTTCTTTTTCGATTAACCGTTTGATATAACGACATCGACAAAACGAGTAAAACATCCCACTGGAGATACTCAACCTAGTGCAAGCGATCCAAAAATTACACAAACAATTTGAAATAAACAATTGAAGAAGAAAACGATTATGGAAGACGAAGAAACTCTCTGCTCAATACAAGCACAACAAATGGCCCAAATAAGGTATTTTTCTATCAATCCATTCCTCTTAATTAAGTTTTATCTATGTGTTCACACTCACAGATTGAAAATTATGAAATCTAGATTTTTTTTGTTAACTAGAGTCAGTCGATGTTCATGTCCATTTTGAACGATTCTTGTAAAAAGCGGTCGATGTTGCCCACGTCAACAGATTTTAAAGTATCTGAAAAGCCTTGAAGAACATCAACCCAGAATCGGTCTATATGGGCATTTATATCGAACGATTCTGGTTTTGAAGAAAATGCACATTTCTCTATTGGATTTTTTGGGTAGAATTGGTGGATGTACAATACCCACATAAACCGAATGTAAAGTACGTGAAATGCCCAAAATCGTTCAATATAGGTGGTTATATTGAACAATTGTATGTTGAGAAAATACCAATTTTTCTAGTAGTTTTTTAGCCTATAATCGATGGCTATGAAAACTTATATATATCGAACGACTCTATATTGTAATTTGGTAGGAAATGGTGGATGTGGATGTATCGTGATGGCCGATTGTACTAGTGAAAAGGGAAAGGAAAAGCAAGCATAATAGATATCGAAGAAAAAGTATGATCTTGCTTCTCCTCCGAGCTTGGGACCTCGTCTAGAGGCCAGTAAGAACTTGAGGGCTAAACACCGTAGGGGTTTGGCATGCAAATCGATCACCATTAATGAACCAACTCAAGTGGAGCACCAAAGATATAAAAAATCTTTTTTCTGATACAAAATCAGATAGAGGTCCGAATGAAGAATAATCTAAACCCTCGTAGAGGGTCTGAACTAGCCTTATTTTTTCTAAACCATGATAAGTACATTGTGATAATAAGTCATTGAACCTTTCCAAATACCTATAGAAAGATTTTGCCTCTTGTTAAGAAAATGTGCAAATCTACTGACTAATAGATGATGTTTTGTGCCTAGGGAAAAACTTCTAGAAAAATGCAGATGTAAGTTGTTCATAGGTTTCAATTGACTCAGAAGTCAAACTATATAGCCGAGTTTTGGCTTTGTCTCTTAGTGAAAAAGAAAATAGTCTAAGTTTCAATGGTTCATCATCTAGGTCCTTAATCTTGATGGTACTACATATTTCCTCAAAATCCCTAACATGGAAATAGGGGTTTTCATTTTCTTTCCCTAAGAAGATTATGAGCATTTGTATGGTCCCAGGTTTCAACTCATAGTTTGCTTCAGTTTCAGCTAACTTGATACATGATGGACGAGAAGTCCTAGTCGGGTTCAACAAAGCTTTTAAAGTTGCCATTGCTGGCACTATCAAATGACTAGAAGTAACTTCGTCACTAACCAAACGACCTAGAGTGTTTCTTTTCCAAGCTCGCTCAGTGATGACTTCGAGCGGTCCTGGCATACACTAAAAAAAACTAAAAGTTAAATCCTAATTGTAAGGGAATTCTAAACAATAACAAGCAAGGCTGACTCATCCAAATCAAACCTATTGAATCTAGCAAACAAAAATCATGATGGCTCCACTTAGATTGTTTCTAGACCAGATTTTATTCTTTCGAAAGGCAACTAGTTAAAGTTTTAGCAAACTTCTTAGAACGATCTGAATTAGATTAAGTCGAAGAGAAACAAGATAATCTCTAAGGATCTTTGATAACCCTATCTTTTTGGCAACTTTTCCCTGGGTTACAAGGCGACTCTAATCAACTTAAAATAATCTTCCTGAACTTCGAGTTAGGCTAACAAAGTAACCAATACAGTCCTTTTAAATGAGTTTCCTATAAGCTCGTTACCATATCGGTCTCTTTATAGTAAAAATTTTTAAGGTTTAGGTTCGCGTTTGGTAAAGTGTTCCTAAAGCGAGCAAGCAGGAAACAATGATGAAATACGAGTCCTTATCTTATATGGCCAGTTCTTGCCCTTTACTAGAAAAGTAAATCTGTATTCAGGTCTTCAGATATATGCACACAAAGGAATACAGTAAACCCCCTTGCAGGGGATTCGTGGGTTGATCGAGTCTTATCTTCCGTACCAGACGGGGGATGAATCGCTTGTAGTCGACTCGGGCCACCGACTCCTGTGTCAGTGTACAAACCCGAGGGGCCGAGGCAATATCGTAATTGTCGTCCTTCCATGTTGCAGTTTATATTTAAATTACCCTTACGTAGGGTTTAAAAATAATAATAATTTCCAAAGTCCGAAAAGTGCAAAAAATAAAAGAAAAATTGCAGAGATAATAAAATTTCCTAATAAAATTTTCTAAACAAATAAAATTTTAAAAAAATCTAATTAAAACTAAAATTATTCGCCTTCTTTTCCGTTTTTTAAGCTTTAACTTAAACTCCAAGTCTTTAATCACCAAAGTCTTTGGCTCTATTTCCTTTCAATCCAAAATCCAAAACCTGTAGCAAAAAGAGAAATACCCAAAGAAACGTAAAATAGAACAAAGTAAAAATCAAATCTAATTAAACTAACTAACCTAAGAAAAACTAAAAAAAAATCTAAGAATAGGTCTGCGTCAGCGGTGCCAAAAATTGATTTAATTTTTAAATATTGGTAAAAGGTTCGATACTCAGAGTTGTAAAGATTCGATTTTTAAGCCTAATTTTTAATAACTAAAAATAAAACAGATTAAATTAAAATTGATTTCAAATTATGGAAATGAATGAGACTAAGGATTCCACCATTAACCAACTTTCAAGTGATAAAAATCTTGCAACTCGTATATTCAGTTTATCGAAAATATTGTCAAAGTTAGGTTTTCAAAATAATAGTTGTAAATCGAAAGCATGAGACATCAAAAGCTCGAAACTCAGCATGACCCATCAAAAGAAAACATAACTAATTGATAAAAACTTATTTTTTTCAATTTTAATTCAAAACAAATAATAATAAAATAATTGCAAAAAATAAATAAAATAAGAATTACCACTTTATTATTGGAAAAATAGCTTCCATATGAAATTTTCTTAACCGATCAGGACTCAAAGAAGAGTCCAAATCAAACTCTAACTCATTGAAAATACAAATCCAAGAGTAACTCATTTTCCGGCCATATTTTGAATTTTCCAGCCATATTTTCCAGCGTAAATCACTCACTTGACGTGTGTTAATCTTATCTTTGTTTCTTCTTTACTTGGGTAACTCATGATAGACTTCAAATCCCTTAAAATTTGATTCAAACAAACTCAAAAGAATTCTCACGTAAAACAAGTTTCCCACCAAATCCAAATTTGAATTTGAAATGAGGGTGCCCCCAATCCATCTGGCGGGTGCCTTTAACAATTTTTGAGCCAATTTTTCACAAATATTTATTTCTCAAAAATACCTACAAAGATATAAAAACCCATAAATAGTACAAAATCGAACACTAACAAAATAGATAATCGAGCACAATTTAGACACAACAATGTGTCTATCATCAGTCAGCAAAATGATTTTATGGCCATTTTCTGGAGAAACACCCCAAGTCGTCCAGCTCATCGATGATTCAGGGTTATTGTATGCAGTAAATAACTCAGTTTTTGGGTATGGTAAACCCCGTATTTCTTCCTTATGTGAGAGATATTACGCGAAAATGGATACTCTGCATATTTCGTTTGGGGAAATAACAATAACCCCAACTGATACGTTGTTGTTCACAAGTCTCAGCGTAAAAGGTAAAACCATAAGGGGGGTCGGCTACGTGAATGAAGTTAGTTGAGAGGTCATCTACGTTCTCATTTTGAGGGTGTTTGGTTGGGATGAGAACAAGACCAATCGGGAGATGCTAGAATCTTATCAAAAACAGAGAATATTCAATCTCAAGAGTTTGAATGAACGATTCTCGGGAAAATTGGAGCTTCATAGAAGAGGTGAGATGACTGGCCATTGTATCAATGCTACAACCACCACATATATTGTATATATCTTGGGATTCATTATCTTCACCTACGTTTCAGTAATCGGGTGAACGCCAACTATATCTAGTTAGTGGAACAATTAAACAAAGACTGCGACTACTCTTGGGACAATGTGTATCTTTTATTCTTGTTGAACGAGATGAGAAAGTATACAACGATACATATGACTCAAATCAAAGGGAATGTGAATCTTCTCAAGATAATTCAAGTGGCGTAGTTATTGTATTTTGTTTATTACATATACTTTTCCCTCGGTAAATTAATTGGGCATAATTTCTGCATTAGTTGTGTTTTTTGTTTTTTATGGGACTGATACACCTCCAACAAGTCAACAACATAATAGTTGTCTCGTTTCACATACAAAAAAGAAACATATTAGTTTCATTACTAAAGAGCAGAGGACCAGTGAAATTTGGTACGCCTTTATTAGCAAAATTAATTCAGAATTTTTGTTTAAATCCCTCAACTGAACCTTTGATTACAAAATAAACCCCAAATACAATTTAATTATAATTGAATCCCCATTATGTTATTTTGCTCATTAAGTAAGGCATGTGATGAGTTCATGTGGGAAAAATGGAAGACTGCAGTCTGCAATTTATATTTCCTTGTATTTTTCGGGGAGGATAAGAACTATTTTAGGGCTACTTATTTATGCCCATCCAAGTCCATATGCTATGGAATGTCCAAATGGTGGTAAAAGACCAATTATACCCTTTCACTAATACAAAACCTAACTAAACTCTTTAAATTCATTCTCATTCTCTTCTACCGATTTCTATTCTTCTTCTCTCATCTTCTCTATCTACCGATTAAAAAAAAATTCTCGTTATTTTTTTCGAAACCAATCAATCGTATTGTCGCTAATCGTTGTATCAAATCATCGTCGATTCTTCGATATAAACATGGCTCGAAAGAAACAAACAAGTCGTCAATCTGATAATACTAACCGACAAATTTTACGGAGAGATTAAGAAACAAAAAGATTGTTGAAGAACATAGTGAAGAAGATGAAGAACACGAAGATGGTGATCTAGGTACAAAGACTGATTCTGACAATCAGACTCTCCAACATGGTATTAAGAATCGTACGAGTCACGAGTCAGCTCGTACGATTCAAGTCAATTTTTGAAAATTCATTGCAAATCGTGTAGTTGAATCGGATCTTCACTGAATCGTGAAGGTTCTCTTTTTTTTGTGCGATCCAGCTATTTTTTTCTTAATTTTTTTAGTTGGTTAAATTTTACATTTTCTTAAGGATTTCAAAAGAAAAGGAAAAAGTGTTCGGGATCGAACCTTGGACCTCAACACACTACGATGCTTGTTTTTGTATTATATTGAAACTATTTTAATTTTATAACTTATTAATGTATCAAAGATCAAAAATTGGCAATCTTTATTAAACGTTCACATAATTCAATATTATTTATAAGAAAACATATGATTCAATAATCAATCGTGAATTTTCGATTCACGATTCAACATACAGTTCGACCCTCAAAACTGAAAAATGATTCGCTTCGCGTTTTACGATTTCACAACCTTGCTCTCCAACACTATATAATGGGTCGTAAGGGTATTCTATTTTTTGTGTTTATTTTGCTTGAAATGAATGAAATCATCACTAGAATTTCTAGGGTTTTCGATAATTTGACATAATCGGTAGTTTCGTGATGTATTTTATCTACCGATATGGTAGTTTTCTTTATTCCTCAAGAACATCGACCATAATCTGTAGATATGAGTATTAATTATCTACCGATTAAAACTGCTAGTATGTTTTCTGAAGATTTTCAAGTTTCAGTCGGTAGATAATTTTAATTTTTATCCTCCGATTATTTTAGATGTTTAAAGTTGTAGGAGATGAAACAATATTTATAATCGTTAAATAAGTACTAACACTTACTACCGATTATGTCAATTTTCGAAAATGAATTTTTTTGGGACTATGTTTTAATTAGTAGTAAAGGGATTTTATTTATCTACCGATTAACTTAGCCTCAAAACCATATGTTTTCTGGAAAAAAATAAATTATAATTGTAGTTAATATTAGACCATTGACTATCGATTGTTTTTGATCGGAGGATAGTGTAGAACCCGAACTACCGAGTATATTTAATCGGTTGTTATTATACTACACTTTCTACCAGTTATAATTTGTAGACAACAGAAAATTGTCATTCAATTGTTTTCGAATACTAACTTTACTTGATGTTTGTTTTGCTTATTAGGGAAAGGGAAGATAAGAAAGGCAAAGATAAAGTTGTTGTTGCAGAACATGTTGTCGTTAAGCCTCGTCGTCCGGGGGGTCAAAATCTAACGGCTAGTGCACGAAGAGAGAAGAGCGCTGATAGGTGCATTATTTGCATTATTTAGATACTCTAATTCATCGTTTTCTTGTTAGTTTTCATATCAATATGATTTGATTTTGTTTGTTTATGAGTTTCTTAGGAGTTTTGAAGTGTATTCAACCAAAGAAGAAGAAAAGAGTTCATTACGATAAGAAATGAACAAGGAAGTTAAGTTCTTCCAATGGAGAAGGCCAAATAACGAAGTCCACTCATTCAAATCCATAATTTCTTAATACCATTTTGAAGATAACGAGAATATGAAGCCAACTAAAGAAGAATGAGGCCATTTGGAGTTCATATGACGAAGTTATGAGCAAAATAGCCGAAAGAAAATAATGAGACACTCAACAAAACAATCGGAAGTTTATGAGGGAAACTAAACTACCGATTATAAGGGCTCAAAATACAATTCTCATGTACACTTATAATCGGTAGTCACTTAAGGGCTTTAACTACCGATTGTGGCTCGACGGGAGGCACTTTTAAAACACGTTTTTGACTACCTAATCAAGGTATCATGGTCCCATTAGGACTCTAACACCTAGATATGTTGAATACTACATAAGTAGACTTCCATAACACTAGAAAAGGATCTTGAAAACTTTTGGAAACTAGAGAACACAAGGAAATCAAGGAGCTAGGGTTTGGAGTGGCGATTGATCATCACGATCTCTAGGGTTTGCTTTATTGTTTTCTTAATTATTTTCCATGGATTTTGAGAAATCCATGATGAACTAAACCTCTTTTATTGTTTAGGGATGTAGTCCTAAGTTGGAAAACATGTTTATCAATTGAATGACTCATTCTTATATGTTCATGATCTCTTCAATATCGCTTATGTTTTACCGTTTATAACGCCATGTATGATGGATTGCTTGTTTGATTAAGTTGAAAATTAGATGAGCATGCATTGACATCTATAACTAAACTAGGGTTTTAGATCCGGAATTGTCGAAGGACCCTTGTTACAAGTAGTATAACATAGTTGTTAACGACGGGATGTTGCCATGCGATTATGTATAGAAGCTTGACCTAGGTTAAATCCGAGTGGCACTTTGCGCCGGATTGCTTAGAATAACCTCAACTCACAAAGACCATTGATTTCATTGGTTTAAACTTGAGTGGCGCTTGCGCCAAGTTATTCGGTGAAAAGGATTCAAAGAGTGGCGCTTTGCGCTTTTTGATGATATAAGAAGTTTTGCCGGAGTAAGCTTGCGTTCAGATGCTTTAGGGTTATTGATATTGATGATGCATGAATGTTGAGTATGATTTGATTGATAACATGTTGGAAGATGAATTCTCTAACCAATGTTCTTTATCTCTGATACGTTTTAATCTTTTTTTTTACTATAACTTAGTTATAATCACAACCCACCCCCCCACCCCCCCCACCCCCCCGTTTACATAAGTAATTGAAAGTATA